>QEPC01010930.1:1537826-1591505 GCA_003113815.1 Sphenodon punctatus
CACACACACCACAGTCCAACCCACAGTCCAACAACACACACCAACCCACCCAAACACACAGCACAGCCAAAACCACCAAAACAATCACCAAAACACACTACACAAGCAGCCACCGAAACAAACACACACCCTCTCGCCTCACTCACGCACACGCACACGAATTTCCGGCGTGACGCCGATTTTACGGCTTCCTGCAATATTTCCGGCCGAACGCGAACGCCCCGAACACCGAACGACCGAACACGAACGCACAACCTGATGGCGAACGAACCTAATGGCCGAACACGAACGTACAACCTGCCCGAATAACCGAACACGAACGGCCGAACACGAACGCCACCGAACCGAACGGGCGAACACGAACGCGAGGTACGACCAAATGACCGAACACGAACACACGAACCGAACGCGGCCGAACCGAACCGCCGAACACGAACACACGAACCGACTGCGGCCGAACCGAACGGCCGAACACGAACCACGATCTGTATGCCCATGCCTAATCTCAAGATAGTTCAAATCCTCAAATGTGGGCACAGATCTCAGAACCAACTCTATGGCTCCAAGACAACCCTCCCACACCCTATACCCACAATTTCCAAATTCTGGGGATAACTCGATAGTCCCGAAGAAACTCAAATTTCAAATCTCAAACCAGATCTACGGTCCACTCTTTCAAATTCCAGAGCTAAATCTATGCCCCAAAAGTACTCAAGTCTCAAAATTCAAATCTCTTCAATGTAAACGCAAGAAGAGAGAGAACAAGAAGAAGAAGAGGGGGGGGGAAGGTTGAAGCATTGTATCCTAGGAGGGCCTTATTTCTTTTTTTTGATTCAAGGGTATTGGGACCTTTCATTGCACCGCACTCCTGTCCTGGAGCCAACTCAAAAGTCAGCCCAGTCTGGTTAGTAATTGAAAGCCCAAGTCACAGAGCTGCAAAAAGGGGATGGGTTGTCTAAAGGAGGAGGGGGAAGGGAGACCCCACACTACTTAGTTTTTTCTTGAGTTCAGGGGTGCTAATCCAATGGCCACACTCAGATCCGATCCCGGAGTAGAAGACTGCCCTAGTATCATTTTGTATAGATCTCCAGAGAACCAGAGGGGAAGGGTAGTGGACAGGACAATAAGAGGGTCCAGGAGCAATTACAGAATCTAAAAATAAAAATAAAAACCTTACACTATAACTAATAGGATGGGGACAATAAAAAGGGAACCCCACACTTCCTAAGCATCTGATCAGGTCCTGGAAGTACTAGTTCACCTGCCGTTCTCAGATCCCAGTACTGGGGCAGTGTGCTAAGGTACCTCAGTCCTGTTGGTGAGGATCCCAGAAGGACAGGGGGGAGGGAAGAGGGAAGAAGTTAACCTTTGCTGGCCCTTTTAGAATTTGCAAGGGGGATTCCCCACTCAGCTATGGTACCACATCGCTCCCACAAACACATTATTAAAACCCATCACCTCCCCATGTGCCCTGTTGAGGGCAGATTATTAAAACCCATCACCTCCCCCCCCCCCCATTCAGTCTGGGATTCTTCTGCCTCAGTCCCAGCCCTCCTCTGGACCTTTTTTAGTTTATCCAGTAGGGAGGAGCTAAGATCTCCCAGTCCCCCCAAAGTTTTCTCTAACAATCGGGTAGAATTCTCTAGCTCCCTTTCCTCTAGAGAAGTGTGCACTGGGAACCTCCTCTTACTTAATTCCCTTTCAACATCCTTAGAAAGTGCTCTAAATTGGTCTACTTGCTTCTCTGCTTCTTTGAACTTGTCCTGAGCCTCCATCAGCTGTTTACTTAGGGCTACCACTTCCCTCTCTGCCCTCATTGCTCACACCACTGCCTTGGCTGACTTTTCCCTTTCTTTCCTGATAGATGTCACCTGTCCCCATCTGATGGCCACCAAGTCCCGTTTCTCCTTTAGTAACTTTCTACAACTCCTACCCCACTCCTGCACTTCCTCACACTTTCCCTTAATCTGTTTGTCATCTTCTTCACACAGCTCCTGTACATCTTGGTACACACATCATAGTGTCCATGTACCACATCTGTCCCTCAAAGCCCCCTCACTTTTAAATACTGCACAGAACTCTGTATACCAATCCTCCGTGACTACTATTGGGTTCTGAACCTTGAAACATCCCTGAGGCCATGGGCACATGCCCTGTTTGGTCACCCATTCCCTTAGCATCGCTCGATCCCTGAGGTTTTTCCTAGAACTTCCTTATCTCCTTCCCTCGTTCCTAACCATTGCTATCACCCCCTAGCACTGCTCAATTCCCCTAGATCTGGATGGACGAGGGGGGGGGGATTCAAGCCAACTGCAGTTAAACACTATGCTTCCGGGGGTTCCCATACATGTTCTGAGTGGGTTACCACATGACTTCCTGCATTCTCCACCAATTGTTAGGCCATGTGGACCCACTCCACAAGTTAATATTGGGGGCCGGTATGACCCCCAAATTTAGGGGAAATTAGCTGAATTGATTCAAAGGTCCACACTGGAATCAGTCTAGGATGTGATGCACTGCTAGCCACTGGAATTTCCCTCCCACACTCCAACACAAAACGGGGATACTCCGATGCAAATAAGGGAGATCTATTGACAAAGGACTAGGTAGGATACATAAACAGTTCACCCATGGGTCAATTCAGATGATACAAATAAGTTTCTAGACCCTTCCACCAAACACAGTTGACATACATACAGAGTAAACTATAAGCAAAATCCTCTGGTCTGGTTACTCTTGTGTAAGTGGGCGTTGCGTGGGAGGGGAAAAGGGGGAAATAAGCAATATTAACTATCCAATCCTGTTGAAAAGGGACAGGCAACCCTGTAGTTCCAACGGCATTCGGAGATACGGGGTGGGGGGGGAAGCTTGGACAGACCAAAAGGGGGTAATGGTCTGGGAGCAATCCTTGAGGCAAGCATGCACAGAGTAACATGCTGTGTTTGCATTCAAGAATAACCCAATTTGCTCATGGGAGGCAGGGAAGTTATAGGGTTTTGTGAGGTGGGGAGAGGGGTCTCATAGGTGCACAAAAGGTGGGCTAGGGCTGACAAAAAAATCTTTACATAATGTGTTGGGGGAAACAAAGTCTTGGAGGGTTTCAGTGGGGGGCATGACAGGATGAACCAGAGGGAACAAAGCTTTGGAGGATTTTGTTGGGGGGGTGGGGTGGAGGCATGGCAAGATGAATAAGAGAGTCAAAGAAAGTTTCTATAAATAAGAGAATAAGGCTATTTTTAGACGGGCGTGGAGTGATCAGCCTGACAATCGATCTATTGCTTGCCCAGAGTTTCAGGTGGCCGTGGAGCAATTATCTCAAAAGAGGGAAGCCACCTGTTTTTGACTGCTCCATTGTTTACCCAGGAGCCTCCCTTGTTTCATTCTTATTCCTTCTGACTAGACAAGTTTTACCTAGGGCATTCTTTTCCCCCCCTTCCCCCCCTGCACTCGTTGACCTGTGTTTCGTGGGGTGCTTCCAAGGGGTGAGGGGTCTATGGTCTTTGTGGGGGGGGATGGTGTCATTCCTAAGAATTGGGAGAAGCCAATCACCCTCAATCCTTATAGCCTTTAACAGTAGTCCAATGCACACAGTATACATAAGGTGAAAGAGGAACACAATTTGTTGTGCGATGGGTTGCACGCTTGCTACCTGCGGTTAACACCTGTATTTTCAGGCACCCCCAGAGGGCACCCAAAAGCCTTACCTGGCTGCCATCTGATGCCTGATGTACCAAAAATGTGAATCTTTCTGGAATGCCCAGGACGCTCCGGCCACCACATGCTCTCTGGGCTAATTCACCCACCCAGCTGTGCTTCTTTAAAACACAATGGTTTTAAAGAATTAATTTCTGAATTCCAGCAGGAATGCCAGTGCATAGCTTGTTCACATGTTCTACCATCAGTTGGCAAGCATAAAGGATGATTTTATTAATTGCACAGAAGCAGCATTAGCCTTGGAATACAAACTTTGATTTCTAAATGTAGTTTAGATGTAGTGCGGGGGGGGGGGGAGGGACATCGTTTTTGTTTTTGTAAACATTTTATTCTTTTTCTTTATTTTAATTTTCTTTATTTTCTGTCCTTTCTTGGAAATTTCTGAAATTTCCAGTAGTATTGGTTATTGTTCATTATTTCCAGGATTATCAGTAATACTGGAAATTGCTGAAAATCACCAGAGATTACTGAAAAATGATAGGAAACAAACAAAACGTTCTGTTGATTTCATTTTTGGTTTTGTTATTATAATAACAAAAATGAAAATGGTTTCCATATAATAAAGCAAACAACATCCAATTTTCATTCTCATTCTTAATCGTTGCCCCTTTTTGTGGAACTCCCTTCCCATGGAGGCTTGCTTGAGACCAAGCCTGGCCACCTTCACAAGGTGGTGCAAAACCTTTTTATTTGGAAGAGCATTTGACAGGCAGAGATAAATAGGGTGTGGTTGGGTTTCTAGGTAAGGTGGGAGAGGGAGAGTTCAAGGGGAGGGATAGGTGGTTTCATTATATGAATTTTAATAGTTTTTTTATGGATTGTAAGCCACCCTAAGCCTTGTGGGAAGGGCAGCATATACATTTGAAAAATAAATAAATAAAATAAATAACTTATTGTCTTGAAGAGACAGCAACAAATGTCTTAGAAGATTATGCAAGATGATTTTTGGATGACAGAGAGGTCAGAGAAAGGAGCTTGAGAAATAATTCTTATGACCATAAAATTAAAAAAGATTTGAGAAGAAAGGAGCAAGAGCAGTCAACTTGTTAAATGGCAGAAGTGGCAGCAAAAACGGCCTATGAACTTTCCCCCTCTTTATACAGATGCATTATTGAGGTATAAATCCTTCTGTATTCTACTCTGGGATGCCAGAAATTTGGAATATTGTGTCCATCACTTGGTACCTAAATATCAGAAAGTGACAATTTAGAGGCTGTTCAAAAATTGTGAGAAAATCTGATTAGGAGTCCAGTGGAATTAATTTTGAAAAATAATTAAAAGATGTATCTTGTTTTAAGAAGATAATTGTAGATGATGATAATTTACAAATATATGGAGGCAAAGAAGTTATATAATACAGTGAAAGGAGTTTTAAGGTGAACTTGATGTATAGATATCAGAAAGGGGAAATCTAGTTAGATCTACACTGTATTTTCTCTAGAGAAGACATGGAAGCTCCACAGAACTTTTAAACTCTTCAAACAAGAAAATGTGCCAGATAATCTTGTATTGTAATGGAATTAGACGAAATGACTAACCTTTTTCTGTTTCAACCTACTATGTAGTCAGACTATGATTAAATGGAATCATAATACTTTCCTACCTCACAAAGCTTAATCCATTAAGGTTACAGTGGCCATACCTCCTCTTTAATACAGGACACTTATGAAAAGTACATGGTGCAGGGCTGTATTGATCCTGCATTGGATCCAATGGAGCCCTACACCATGTATTTTTCATATGTGTCCTGTATTAAAGGAGAGGTATGGCCACCCTAATTAAGAGGCTAAAAGCACTTTAAGATGCTCAGGGCATTTTTGGACATGCAGGAAAATCATGAGGGGATTGTAATCTCCCAGGATCATTCCTCTCCTGTGACAAAGAAGGCCTCCGGAATTGCAATGTTACATGTGCACAGGAAATTCCTAAGGGAATGGCAATCATAGCATTTTTAAATGGGCATGAAGAGCAATTTGTGAGAGTCTCATGGGAGTTTTCAACTCCACATTCAGAAACCCTTGATTTTACGGATGTGCGTTAACATGCAGGTGTTTCTGCGAGACTCACAGGACAGTAGTTTACACATTAAAGTAATTTGCGGGGTTTATTGTCCTCCCGCGCGAGTACTGTCTCGTCTAAAAATGCCCTCGGATAGAAGATGATGTATTATCATCGTCCTCAAAAGGAGATGGAGACAAAGTTGTTCAAATGATACCTTCTGTTGGACCAACTTCTGTTGGTGAGAATATGCAAGTTTCAGGTTAGTGTCCTTCCTCAGGCATGTAGTGTAGCAAGTCAGAAATAAGATTCTATAAAGAGAAACACTTGTTTTTATTGTTTCGGATTAGCTGCTGATTTCCCATCTGAGGGGTGTAATCTCTTTGAAGACAAATAGCCTCCCTTCCTCCTAAAATACACTGAGCTGAGTCTGATGTCCTGTGTGGGGACACCAAGCACACAAGGTGTAGCTGAAAACCCCATTAAAGGGCTCCATTGTGCTGGTTCATGTGCAAACAACACAATAGGAGAAAGAGGAGCTTATAGGAGCTTATAGCCGAAATAGGTGTTTTTTAAAACTAAAGTCAGAAGCACAACATTTTATCCACACCCAAATTATGAATGGGAAAATAGATACAAATTGATTTAGCAACATGCCCAAGGTCACACAAGAATGCTGTGTCAGGGCTAGAAACTGAACCCAGATCTCCTGCGTCCTCCTACAGATCTTTAACTATAAGACCATTTTTCTTTTCCAACAAACCCTCTCTGGAAGAAAACTGAAAAGAGATAGAAGTTATGGTGCTTGCTGTAGATAGAACCTACAAGGGATTGTGAGGATACACAAAGTGGGGGAGTGTCAGAGGCGGCTGCTGTAGTGCTGATTCCAGTCACTTAAAACTCTACCGCCTGATACACATGGGGCAGAGAACATCAGAAAAGGTAAGGAAACCGTATATATATATATATATAAGGGGAGGTGCTTCAGCATGGAACTACAGTTAGGGCTCCTGCTGAACAGAGCCCATGCCTTATTGCTGCTATTCTTGACCTTTCAGGGCACGCACTGCTACAAGTTTTCAAGCCTGCTTGATTTTCTCTTTTGGCCACTCTGCTACTTTCTGAAGCTCAGTCTGCTACCAAACAGCAGCAGTCTGAGTGGCTGAAAATTGGGAGTGCATGTGCCACCCTTGCTCAGCTACACCTCACCCATGATGGTAGGGACCTAAAATAAGATTCATCTGTTAGTTTTGAAAAGTAGATCA
Source organism: Sphenodon punctatus (assembly GCA_003113815.1). Lineage (NCBI taxonomy): Eukaryota > Metazoa > Chordata > Lepidosauria > Sphenodontia > Sphenodontidae > Sphenodon > Sphenodon punctatus. The sequence goes on from QEPC01010930.1 coordinate 1,544,804, forward strand.
AATATGATCGCAAGACTATCTCAAGTCTCATAGGATAGGAGGCAATGTCCTATTGTACACTGGTAACCGGTTAAAACACATAGAAAATAAATACATTTTCAGGTGCTTTTTAAACGTAAAGAGAGAGGAACTGAAATGAAAATCCAGGGGGAGCAAGTTTCACACCATGGGACCCACCACAGCAAAAGCTTGATTTCCTGCCAACTTAAGACACGATAGCGGAACCCCAAACAGCGGGTGGCTCCTGAACGCAGATACCCATTAGTGTGAGGCTCCAAAAAAAGTCTCTAATGTAGTCAGGAACTAAACGATTCAGGATGCTGAAAACCAGCAGTGCAATCTTAAACTTAATCCATCATTCTACAGGCAGCCAATGCAGTGAATACAGGGTGGGCATAATATGGTCACAGCTGCCTAAATCAGCTGGCTAATTCAGAATGCCACATTCTAAACAAGCTTCAGGTGATGGATTTATTTATTTATTTATAAAATCATTTAATAACCCACCCCTCCTGCTCCAAGCAACCTTGGCTCCAAGCAGTGGCTTACAATATTAAAACATAGAAAACCAATAAAAACATAAAATAAAATTAAAAAAGGAAGGCACAAAACTAAAACACCCCCTCCTCCCATCCCACCCTACACCCCATCTCCCTCACCAAAAGCCAGGAGGAAGAGCCAGGTTTTACAGATATGATGGAAGGAGGGGAGATCCGGGACCACCCAGACCTCCACCGGGAGGGAGTTCCACAGCCTAGGTGCGACCACCAAGAATGCCCTCTCCATAGTGGCCCCCTGGGCCACACGGGGGACCTCAGGAAGGGTGCCCCCAGCAGACCGCAGAGACCACTCCAGAACGCGGAGAGAGGTGGTCCCACAGGTAAGTCAGGCCAAGACCTTATAGGGCTTTATAGGTCAAAACCAATACCTTAAATCAGATCCAGAAGACTATAGGCAATCAGAGCAGATCCCGGATCACCATTATAATGTGCTCACGGCAACAAGTCCCCATGAGGAGACGGGCTGCAACATTCTGCACTAGCTGCAGTCTCTAGACCATCACCATAGGTAGCCCCATGTAGAGTTCATTGCAATAGTCCAATCTCGAGATAATGAAAGCATGGATGATGGTGGCCAGGTCACTATCTGAAACGTACCTCCATTGCATCAGATGTAATTGTCGAAATGCACTCTTTGCCACCACCCCTATCTGGAAATCCAGGTAAACCATGGAGGCCTGAGGAGCAGGTGCCGAGGGAGCGGACATCTCTGAGTCATCTGGACAATGGCCTCCAACAGTCAGGTATTCCATAAAGCCACAATGTAATTGAGTGGGTGGTCGTCAAGATCAGAGGATAACACCCCAAGAGTTTTCTGGAACTGTTAGGGTTCCATTAGTCTCTGGGGGTGAAGCATCCAAATTGGTTCTACCCCATCAGGGGGCAGACATGGGACAGGAGATGTGCTCACAGGAGGTACTCATCCATCCATGACAAGGGTTCTACTGACACCTCCCCCATCAATGAATCCCCAGCATGCAAAAAAATCAGGTCCAGGGTATACTCAACCCCCCCGCCTCCCCCCATCATGCTTTGGGCCGTTGACAATTTGAGACAGGCCCATGGTTGCCATGGAGGCCATGAACTCATGCTCTCCACCATCGAGACTGCCATCAGCATGCATGTTGAAGTCCCCAAAGGCTAATGTCTTCCGGGAGCCCAACATGACATCAGACACCATCTCCATTAGGTAGAGTAGGGATGTTGCTGTACAGGTAGGTGCACGGTATACTAGCAGAACCCTAATCTGTCCCCTGCAAAATCAAAAACAAGATGGAGGCCCTCTACCCCCGATATGGCCTGCAGTGGATACCTCCTGACAGACCGTGGATCCTTAAATAATAATAATACTAATTAATTAATTAATAATTGGCTAATATGGCTATACCACCACCCTGTCTCTCCGACTGAGGCTGATGCTGCACAGAGTACCTAGCTGGCATGAGGTCAGCCAAGATAGGCCCCGACTCATCGTCCAGCCAGGTCTCCATAATGCACACACGTTGGCGTAATTGTCCAGGATTAACTCCTGGACTGTAATGGATTTATTAACCACTGACCTCACTTTCAGCAGCATCAGATTCAGGCCAGGGGTCCTCTGATCATGACTCGCTTTATCACCTGCTTGCGGGGAAGTGAAAGCGATAGGCAACAAACACCTGAACCGTCCCACAGATTTCACACACACACCTCCGGCCAGACCCCACCCTCCCAGCTGCTCTGCCCACATGGCGAAGGAGATCACCTCCCCACCAATTCCTCCATCCCACCTGCTCACACTGGGAAGGATCTCACACCACCCCCTTTGGACCCTCCCCCCCTCACACTGGGGGAAAAGATTCCCATCCCCAACCCACTCCCTCTCCAACCCTCCCACACAAAGGCCAGAGAAATCCCCAACTTCCCACAACATAATACCCCCTATCCAAAACACATATACCCCTCACAAGCCTTCCCTAAACAAATACCCAGCTCATCATCACACCCCTCACGGTCCCATTGGTGCAGCCCTTAGGCACGCGATCTGTGGGGCTTGCCTGAGGTGCTGCAGAGCCGTAGGCCACTGATATCCCTCTCCAGCTCCCAGCAGTCTATACATGAGGGCATCCTCAGGCCCTCCCCCTCACCTCCCATGAGGGAAAGGAAAGGAAAGGAGGATAATGTCACCTGGGACTGGGAGATGTCTATCCCAGGGGGTGAGCTCTCAAAGGGGCTCCCAGCCCTGGAGCTTGACCCATGTGGAGCCAGCAGCAGCGGGCGGGACCTGCAACAGCAGGATAAAAGAGGCAATTATGAAAATTATGGGTCACTGTGGCAAGGTCAGCTTGGGATAAATAAGGGCGTAACCTATGCAATGGTGTAGTTAAAAAAAGCATTTCTGCACCATATCTGATACTGGAGATTCCATGGACAGGACGTAACTAGGTCTCTTCAGCTTGGAGAAGAGACGACTGAGAGGGGATATGATAGAAACTTATAAAACCACGTGTGGTGTCGAATGAGTAAATAGGGAACAGTTTCTTACCCTCTCCAATACTACTAGAACTAGGGGACATCCCATGAAATTAACAAGTAGTAGATTTTAAAAAAAATAAAAGAAAGTATTTTTTTTTCACTCAACGCACAATTAAATTGTAGAATTTGTTGCCAGAAAATGTCATCAAGTCCAATAGTATAGCTGGGTTTTAAAAAGGATTGGACAAGTTTCTGGAGGATAGGTCCATTAGCAGCAGTTAGCCAGGTAGGTTTGGGGAAACAACGTAACCTCTTATTGTCAGAAATTGGTAGTAGACAACAGGGAACTGAGTGATCACCTCATTGTGACCTGTTGGGTACTTCTTTCAAGTGACTGAGATTGGCTGATGTTGGAGACAGGTGTTGGGCTCGATGGATCATTGGTCTGACCCAGTATGGCACTAATTATGTTCTTATAGTCTTAACTTATGAAATGAATCATTCCCACTACTCCTGTTGAGCTGTTAAATCTTAACTATATTTCATTTGATTCTTGACAGCTTTCTGTAATAAGGTTTGTTATTTACTCCTCTCTTTGTGTGATTATGTATGACTTTCAATACTGCAATTTCCGTGTCTTAGATGAGTATTCATATTTTTGTATTATCTCTTTCTCCCACTCCCCCCTCTCCTCTCTCTCTCTCTCTCTCTTCTGGCATTTAAAATCCAAATAATCTTTCAAGTATTTTAAAAACACATGCACAAAACCAGGGATAGCATTAAGTATTTTGTGCCTAGGGCACAGCATATTTTTGGGTGCCCCTTCTGGTAAAAGTTCATCACCCTTTCTCTCCACCACCAATTTCAGTAGCCTATTATTTAATGGCAGAAGGATTTTGCACCTCTTAATGTTGCTTCCATTCAGGGTGGCCAAATTGATTGTTCACCCCTACAGTCACCCCTGCATTATTTTTTGTAAACATCTGTGATGAGGCAGGAGCAGGCCCTTTAACATGTGTATGCCAATTATTCTTAATTCCACCCCCTCCTTGGACTGTAAGGGCTGGGAGACCCAGGATTGCAAACAGTTTGTCATGGGATGCAAGAGCAGTAAGAGCTCTGATGAGGTAAGATCATGCTAGGGGAAGTTCTGAGTCCTAAAGGGAAGCACAAAAATGGAGTTAATTCCCACACATTATGAAGCAGGAGGCAATGAGATGATGGGCAGGTACTGAATCACCTTGTGAGGTCAGACAATTTTTTACAACAACAAACACCATAATGTGTGTCTGCATAGCCCTCATCCACTCCATGACACCATTCATCCCCCTCTACCGCAACCTACACCCTCTGTACTTTAGAGAGCTTATCTGTATAACTTATGGATTGTGAGGGAAGGAAGGATTAGGGATGGGTCAGGCTAGCAGGGACTGGCCAAGAAATTAGTTTTGTGTCTTAGAAGAGAGGATCAATATACAGGCCAATCCTAAGCCCTGTGGATGTGCGTGCGTGCGTGCATGAGCAATCCATTGACAACCCCATCATGGGAACTGTAGTGTGTGTGCAAACTGCATGGAAGCCACATAGAACTTGCATGTGCATATATGCAAGTACAAGTAAGCCACACACACAGGGGTTCTAGATAGGGCCCGTTGTCTAATTCCAGTGAAGAGACTTTGGGTGTTTCCAGACAAGCACACTAGGCATGGGCGAACAGATCGCGGTTCATGTTCGGCCGTTCGGTTCGGCCGCGATCGGTTCGTGCGTTCGCGTTCGGCCGTTCGGTTCAGCCGCGTTCGGTTCGTGTGTTCGTGTTCGGTCGTTCGGTCGTACCTCGCGTTCGTGTTCGCCCGTTCGGTTCGGCCGTTCGTGTGTCGGCCGTTCGTGTTCGGTTGTTCGGGCAGGTCGTACGTTCGTGTTCGGCCGTTCGGTTCGTTCGCCATCGGGTTGTGCGTTCGTGTTCGGTCGTTCGGTGTTCGGGTGGTTCGCGCGTTCGCGTTCGGCTGTTCGGCCCGAAAAAACCAATGTTTTTTAATATATAATTTTTTAAAATTTTTTTATTGAATTTTTTTATCAAATATTTATATCTCTACACTAATAACTAACTAACTACCTAACTAATAAATGTATTCTAAATGCTATGAATAACTCCAACAAAGCAAACCCTAAAGCTGAATCACAGAAAAAACAGTAAACTCACATCAGTAAACCTTAAACTAAACTACTCAAACAAAAATGTATCGACCTAATCCATCTATCTACCTATGAATTGAATATATGGGATGGGGGTTAGGGGGGCAATCACAAACAAGACAAGGAGGGGTACAAAACTGAAATGAAACCTAAATCAATCTATAAATTAATAATATATACTACTACTCTAATGAATCAAAAAAACAGGGGAAGGGAATGGGGAGGGAATATTCAATGGAGGGGGGAGGGAAGGAGGAAGATTGAAGATTGAACACAGGGAGGGATAAAAAACAAAAAATAACAACTAAATCTATCAAAGCTAATGTAAATAAATGAGAATATGGGGGTAGATGAGATGGGTTGGATGGGTGAATAGGAGGAGGATGGCAATGGATTGGGGAGCTGAAAATGCTGGGTGAGGGAGCCTTCTGAAACGCCTGCTGCTCAAACAAACACTACAGTGACTAGCTCAGAAGGTATTGGGAAGGGGGGCAGAGTTTTGTTTCTTGCTGCGCCCGCCTCAAATCAGCCCCATTGGCTCCGTGCAGCCTAGCCCGTGGCCAATCATAGACTGCCAAGCCAGTGGTCTGAGGCGAAAAGAGATGGTGATTCATCAGGCTGGCTGCTACTCCAAGCCATCCACCCCTGGTGCCTGGAAGTCTGCTCCTAGCTGAGTCAAATGACTTCCCCCTCCCTGCTACATTTGGCCTTCCAGTGACCTGACAGAAGACCATGTTTTAGCCACCCGAACACAACCGAACGCGATTCGAATTGAACGAACTGTTCGGCCATTTCGTAGTTCGGTGTTCGGTTCCGTTCGGTGTGTTCGGCCATTTCGTAGTTCGGTGTTCGGTTCGGTTCGGTGTGTTCGCCATTTCGGTGTTCGGTGTTCGGTGTTCGGTCCGTTCGGTGCGTTCGTGTTCGTGTTCGTGTTCGGTTGTCCGAACAGGCCGAGTTCGGGCCGAACACCGAACTACCGAACCGCGTTCGCCCATCCCTAAAGCACACTACCCACCCAGTATCACCACAGTATTCACTGGTTAATTGCTGGTTACCAGAGGGGCTTTCACAAAAACGAGGTGTGTACTGGCTGGGGAGGTGCTTGTCTGAAAAAACACACTTCAGCTATTTGATAGTGTTATGCTATATTAACCATTTTGATGGGTTCTTTTTTCCCATTCCCTGAGATGTATAAGAGATGCTGCATCCAGGACAAGCCCCTGTTAAGTGCAGTTGCCTTGGAGGCAAGATTATAGGGAGATGGAAGTTAGTAGTGCTATGGGATCTAGAGCTAGGTAAATTGCTTCCATGTGGATCCTGTAGGATATGACCGATTTGTGGAGAACAGTTTTGTTGGGAATGGAAGTAAAACACAATAGAATGATAAAGATGATGATGTTAGGGAAATATTAATGTGAAAAACCTTTCTCACAGGGGAACAGACAATCTGAACCATTAATTGGCCATCATTGGCAGGTAAAACTTCAGCCAACTTTCTCAAAATTTTCTCTTTTGACACAGTGATCTTGCAAAGGATTCTCAGTGAAGAGGTGAAAGGAGAGCAAAAGTTAGACTGCCTTAGACATTGGATAGAATAAATGAAAACGACTAGGGCTGAATCAATTAAATGATTTGCCATGAATGCCACTGGAAACATACCATTCCTCATTTTCTGTGCAATGCTAAAACTTACTGCTTTCTCACCGCTTTCATCAGTTCCCATTTGGGAATACCTTTGGTACTTTTGATATTTCTGCTACTTTGGTTGCTGCTTTGGTTTTTACGTACAGTCTTTGAACCATATATACTGTCTTAGAACTGTAAATGTCAAAGCAGATGCTGAAAACTGATGAAAAATTGCTATCAGCATTCCTGATTTCAGCTAAAGAAGGTAACAATATGCAGAAATCCTGACAAACGTTCATTAATGTTCCCGAAAGGTAGAGTTTTACTGACAGTTTGGGAACAGCCATTCCCAATTTAGCTCTAAAGACAGCAACATTGATATAACACCTTCTGTTAAAATGCAGAGTGTTCTGTGTAGTCATGAACATGCTTTGTAAATATAAATACAATGCAACAGTCGAGCGGATTGCCTATTTCAAGGACAATTAAAAGCTGTGGGGGAGGGCAGCTTTGAGATAAAAGGAAATCCTGTGCAAGATTTTTAGTGCTGGAGTTCTAAGGAAAGGGATCCATAATGTATCAGCATGAAATGAAAAAGCACTGTCACCAGCAGTAGATAGTTTAATCTCAGGAACAGCGAATTGCTTCTCGGAAACTGACTGGAGGGAACAAGCTGGCTGATAACTTGAAATTAGATCCATTATCAAGTACTGTGGTGTGACTCCAGTCAAGCGGTCCAAAGTTAGTAGTAAAATTTTTAAATCAATATGATACAGGCAGTCAGTGGAGATCACTAAAAAGAATGACAACATATTCAGATTTTTTTTATAAACTATCATACATAATGAAAGAGCAGCTGAATTTGTTCAGACTTCTGCTGAATCTAGGATGAGTGCAGCAGCTCAGTGGAGCTAGGCTGCAATACTCCAACCCAAATATACAGCTGGGTACCTAGAAAGAGTTCACTGTTTTGAATTTTCCCTCCACTCCTGTTTAATGATGATGTATAAACACCTATCCATGCTACCGGCAGGGACAGTAGTAGTATATCCACTTTTCTATTTCAGTAACATGTCAGAGTACAAACATGTATATTTTGTGTATATGTTCATTTCAATGCAATAGAAGACAAACGCTTAAACTAATGCACGTATTTTCCTGACATATAGGTTTAACAACGTGATCTTCACCTTGATGAAACCTCTTCTGGGACAAGGAAGTTGTAGAGCTGGCACAAAATATCCTGAGAAGAACATTGATTATTGTTGTACAGGATTAATCATATCAGGCAGTTTATTGGCACATCCCAAATGAAACAGGACTATGTGATTTGGATTTAAATGACCACAATCTTTATTCAAATTACTGATCAGCTCCTGATTAGGATAGGTGGGGAAAATCACGTATGCAATTTGGGTCCAGTACTTCAACTAATTTGAACATAACTGTAAACTCAGGAGTTGGCCCAATATACCCTCAGGTTCCAACTCCTTATAAACCCAACAATGTCTCCATCTCTCTTCCATCAGGCTGTACAGAAGGGGACACGGTCCTTGTGAACCTGAGGAAGGAGTAAGGTGCCACAGGCTGGGGACAATACCTGTCCCTGCTCCCCTTGCATATCACCCCTCCCAGGAAGGCTACCCTATTGCTTGACATACCCTGATTTTGTGGCGGGTGTTGCCTCCTCATCTCTTATGAAGATGCCTCATTTTATCTATTCTTTCTAATCTAGGCATGGTATGGACCCCTGCCACTAAGGGGCTGCCAGCAAAAGCTGGATGGCCTGACCCCCACCTAATGTAATGTAACAAAATTTCCCATAGCTTACCCCTCAAGGCGAGAAGGTAGCACTCATTGCCCGCTGGTGACAAGTGAACCCAGTCATGGCGGAAGAGCTCAGGTTTCTTGTGCAAGATATCATGGTGGCTGATGATCTCACCACCCAACCCCCTTACCCATCTTGTCATCTCCCTATTAACTATTCTTCTGGTTCTGTCTAACTTGCAGGGTGGAACTTCTTTTTCCCAGGTCAACCTCTCTACCAGGTTGGTCCATATGATTGTTGTACTGTGGAGCAGTTGTTTGATTTTATACTCTTGAGGAGCTGTACTCCTTTCAAGTGAATCAGATTCTTTCCCCCTAGATGCAGCACCAAAATCCTTGGTTACGGCCACTTGGAAGCCCCCCTCAAAGTTGGAGCAGTTGATGCCACCTCTTGTCTCCGCGACTCTTCCAGAAGATCTTGGCGTGAGCCGACAGCCCAGGCTGGGTACTGCAGTGTGAGTTCCCAGGCACCTTACCAGCCCACTGGACCAGGCTGTGGCCGACGATCCACACCAGCTCTCTGCGGTGGTGTAAGGCTTTAGGAGAGGCTGAGGCAACATGGTAGCCCCCGCAGGTTGGGCAGGAATGTCAAAAGCGGCACACTGCCCTGGAAAAAATTTCCTTGCGAGTGAGCTACCAGCATTGCCTGTCACCACTTCCTGCTGGTTTCTTCACTTCACCACAATAAGGATCATTAGCCGGAGCAACTCTACCCTTTGCCAGGAGGTGCCCACTGTCAGACCTCAGGGCATTGGCTGCATCTACCATGCAGTCCAGCCAGAGATCGGGGGCATAGACATCCAATCTAAGCCCCAGGGTGAAGGTTACTCTGTGGTGGAAAACCTCATAACATAGTCAGGCGTCCGGGGGACTCGACACGTAAGCCAAGTGCACTTGAGGCCTGGTGGGGTAGGCCTGGCTCATCGCCCCTTGATCGATTGCATAGCCCACTGTTCAATTCATCCAGTTCCTATCGGCCTTGGGGCACTTGAAGTGCTCCTTTTCTTTCCTAACCTCCTGCTCAGCCAGGTCAACTGTGGGTTCACTGAAGAGGAGGGGAAATAGGTCTATGTATTCACTCCTCCATATCTGTTCCCTTGTATCCTGGTGTAGGGGTTCCAGAAAGGGGAAGGGTATAAAAGGGGGGAACGCTTACTCCTTTCACTCTTAGACCATCTTTCCTTGGTGGAAAATCCCTCAGGATCTGATATAGGCGATGGAGGACACCTCCTAGCCAAAGATCATCATAGGGAAGCGGTAATGCATGCAATATCTCGCACACTCTCACCTCTTACTGGCAATTGGGAAGGGGAATGGTGTCGACAGTTTTGAGGATAAAGGAGGTGTATGGTCCCAGGGATCACAGGGGTGGAGGGATAAGGATCAGGGCACACAACCAGGAGTAAATCCAGGGAAGAGGCTAGGGAAACAGTTACCCACAGACACCCCCCACAACCCAGCACCCTCACTAACACAGAACACTCACACCCACACTCCACCAAGCACACACCACACTCACACAGCAAAGCTCACAGTTTGAAGTGTTGGTCACAACAAGGGGGCCATTCTCACAGGCTAATGTACCGATTACTGGTAACAAGAGGAGCAGCAAGCAGCCTGATCTGTGTCTCCTCCATGCTGGTACAGGCACTCTGAGTGTCTGGGTGGGGTCTGACCTGGAGCAGCACTGTCCCCAGACTCCGCACTCCGGTGCACGCTCTGTGGGCTCCCAGCAGGAGCTGCGTCTGTAGTGGCTGCTTCTGCTGGGCTGAATTCCCGATGCTCTTCCTCCAAGCGCGGGGGCAGGACCGGCTTCATTGCATTCATGCACTCAGCGCTAACGGATACGTCTTTTTTCCATGCTGCATGCCCAGCAGGGATAACCTCTACAGTCTTCCTTCCCTTATGGTGAGGTCGGGGGTACTTCCTATGCCTCCTCCATAATCGACCCCCATGATGCCACCCTCTCCAGTGTAGGTTCCTGACAACGGGAGAAGGTGTACCCCAATAGGAAAGGAAACATTGGAGTACCCCACCTCCACGGGGGGCTGGTGGCAGGATGCCACTGACTGTGGCTGGCTCTGCGCCAGTGAGGTATGAAGCAGGGCCCATACCTGGTGTCCCTGAGTCGCTTTCAGGGGGATCCGGAAGGAAACAGCACCTCAGGGAACAGCACCAGGGTATGTGCCACGGGCACCCATGCCCTGTTCCACCAAAGGAGCTGGGTGGGGGCTTCACTGGGGCTTGTTGGCCACTACAGATGCCGACAGGAGTGATCCAAAAGTGGGGATCTGGGGCTGTAGCATTCCCTGGTTAGTGCCCCCCCCGGGTAGCACAAGCCCACTGACCCAGCTGGGACAGCTTGTGGTGCCCACCCGGCAGTCCCTTGTGCCCGTCCAGGGGGGTTGTCCCCCTTCCATACCTTAAGCACCCATAAAAGCAGCTAGCTCCTGTTGTGGTCTGGAGTTGGCTGACTGGTCCACCATGACTTGGATCTCCTCTTCCTGGGCTTTGATCGTTTTTAGAATCTTGTTGTTCTCATGCCCTGGAGGTTCTGAAGGTCCAGCCTGGTCTAGCTAGGGGTGCTCAAACCTGTAGTCATGGAAGAGAGTGGGGGTGTCTCTGCATGCCACCCCCCCAACCAGGGGCCTGGCTGGGGGATCCAACTGGACTGGTGGCATCCATACTGGGACCATCCCATTCCGGGGTCCCAATGGGGGCCCACGGTGGGTGTCCTCCCAGGGAGCAGGCCTGCTCTCTCTGAACCTCAGGGCACCTGGGGGGTCAGGTCTATGGCGACTTGGTGTCCGGGGGGTCCCCTAACTCAATAAATGTTGCTGGGGGGCACCTGATGCCCCCCTTCCTAGCTGCAGGGGGCAGGGGGTCCTGGATCCCCATTGGGCTCAGGAGATGTTGAGCCTATGGCTCAGGCTGTTCAGTACCACCACCCGTGGCCTCCATTCCCCACAGGAGGGCCTCACAGCCTGCTAGTATGTCCTGCAGGGACACGGTCACTAAACTGTGGGGGAGTGCCTGTGGGGGAAACAGAGTCCCGAGATCCCCTTGGGTCTGGGGGAGACCCCCAACCCTTCTTGCATCCCAACCCCCCTTGGGGCAATGCCTGGTAGGGGGCAGGGACACTGGGGTGGCAAATCCTGCAGGGGCAGAGCCCCCAAACCATCCAGTGGCAACTGAGGGGGGGAGGTCTGGCTGAGGCAGGGGGAGTCAACAGGTGCAGGGGGCAGAGCGTCACCCTGCCAGCAAGCCCACTGTAGCCCGGCTGCCTCGGGGTCTGCCCTGTGTGGCTTTCCCATGGCCCTAATCAGAGGGGGCACCACTGACTCGGTGCCCAACTCACACCTTGCGGCTCTGTGGGTGCCTGCTCTGGGCTGGTTGGGTCAGGTGGAGGCGGTGAGGTCGGCAGGTAGCTCACTGCTGGTCTGAACTACTGCTGCTCCTTTTGCTCCCACTTCCAAACTGAAACGGGGGGTCTGCGTTTCTTTTTTGAGAACGCCTCTTGCCCAGGCAGTGCTCCAGTTAGGGCTCGCACTTTTCGCATGCTTCAACTATTGCCTTATCTTAGGAAATTTAATTGGTGATCAGATACACTTCAATGTTATAAGATCCCAGAATGCCTATCACTCTGGCTTTCAATCTAGGCACAGAACTAAATTCTGCTCTTATGGTCCTGATGGACAATGTAAACCTTCCGATTGACTCTGGAATTGTATTCTGATTATCTTACTTAGAAGCTTTTGATGCTGTCAACCATGAGGTATTCTTGACCCAATTGTGTGACCTGGCAGGTATTCACAGAACTACTATTAATTGGCTCTGCTTCTTGCTGAAAGGGAAATTCTAGAACTTGATGATAGATGCAGGGGCACTGTTACATAAAAGATTTGAGTATCAGGCCTAGGACATTACTAAGGCATATACTCAAACTATTCTCTGTCCTGACCTCTGAGATCCAGGACTCAGGGGAAGGGACTGGGGGAAACATTTGGGTGTCTGTGCCCTGTGGGCCAGCTCCAGCAATGTCCCTGGATGTATGACTGCTAGTTGTTGTCTCAGAACCTTGCTTGTGAGTTCAAGGATCATTGCATCTTGTCTGTGTTCCTGCTCAACATGTATTTGAGGGCTCAGGGTGAGATCATGAATGCATTTGGGGATGAGAGGCAATTGGTATGCTGATGATACCCAACTCTTTCACTTTTCATTAGACCTAGGTCCTGCAGTTTCAGTCCTTACACAATGCCTGGCTGCTAGAGGTGTGCACCAGGGGCCCATGTCATTTTTGTTTTCATTTTTTTGCTTTCATTATTTAAATCTGTCGTTTTTGTTTTCATAAATATAAATTTTTTGTTTTTGTTTTTGCTTTCATTTTCATTTTCCATTGGTTTAAATGGAAAACACATTTTTGGATTTAGCCTTTTTGATTTTCACTATATGTGTCTGAACCTTGATGTGCTTATACCTCTAATTGAAGGCATTATGTGTACCAAACTCCAAAAAAAATGAATAAAGGAATCCAATTTTAGAAGCAGTTGAATTAATTTATTTTGCAAACATCTTCATATACATTTGTAGATGTAACTTCTTTGCCTCACATTTAATGTATATGAAACTTGACCAGTTTATACCCCTTCCAATATTTATTATCTCTGCCAACTTGCAGAAGGATTGGATAAAGGGTCCTGGTGGTATAAGCAATTAACTTATAAATGTATGTCTAACATTAACATCTTTATAGCCCAACCAGTGTACATGAAATTTGGCAGGAATCTGTATCACATGTTCATTATCATCTCTACCAAATAACAAAGATGTGATAAAGGGTCCCAATTTTATATGCCTGTACAGCATATGCAGAGTACGAGCCTATTCCAGAGGTTCTCTTATGAAGTGCTGCAGGATGTGATTGTGACGATAATTGGCCAGCCTATATGTGTAAACAATGTCTCCTGATTTCTGGGATGCTATCCCCAAAGTCCCAGTTATGTCTCCTCTATGGCCACCTCAGAACCACCCACTATGCCCGCCTTGAAGCAACCACACATTGGTCCTGTAAAGCTGGAAGCATGCAGTAATTAGCCAGTGAATGTGTATGTCAGTATTTTGGGTTGCTCCACATCCTCTCTCCTACAGTCTCTCTCCCCCTGCCATGCCAGGTGCCTGCCTCTGACTGGCACTGCATGTGCTGCTATTTATCTGAATAATTGTCTTCAAGGAGACAACTTCAGTTGCTTATAAAATTGGGTTCCTTTATCAAATTGGCCTGTAGTGGCTGTGTAGAGGGTGTGCTGTGTTTGCTGAAGCTAGAGGAGGGGAGAGCCCCCAGTGGAGCGTTGCCCTGCCACTCAAGCCTGCATCCCTCCCTCCCACTGGTACCTTAAGGCAAGGCGGGGCCCGGAGGGCGTCAACCCTTGGGCGCCACCCAAAGGGTGTCGGCCATTAGTCAGGCTGTTTGTCTGACATTGTGGCTGTGGCCAGGGACTCTGCCGGAGACGAAGCAGGACCTGGAGGAGCAATCTCCCAAGGACAGCACGGAGGAGAAGTGGAGCAGAAAGGGGGAGAGTGCAGCCAAATCCAGTAGGAGAGAAGGAGTAATTGTCCCCTGAACAGAACCCAGTGACATAACCTGGATCAAGGCCGCTTGACCATTCAGAGGTGAATATCAGGAGGGTGTGTTTTCGGCCCCGCCCCTATGCAGCGCTGAAAGAGACCTTAGGTGCCGGTCAGGCGCAGGTGCCCGGCCCCGCTACCCTTTAATTATATCTCCCTGCAATGGTGGGGAAGGGAGCCCCCAAGAAGTCTAAAGGGTCATCGGGAACCTCCGGCTCTGTGACCTCCCAGCTGGATCAACGTCACCTGGATGCCTACCCTTTTCTTCGATCGCATCAGCGATCTGAGGTAAAGGATGATGGGTCTTTGGCCCCTAGTTCTGCCACCGCTGAGGGCCCTAACCCTTTGCCTGGTCCAGAGGATTTGGTTCAGGACTCGGACCTCCCCAGTTTTGAGCCAGCTTGCTCGGCCTCTCCTTTGAGGTTCAATTCAGCTACGGTTACCCTGGCCACTGAGGGTGTGCAGGACTCACTTGATCTCACTTTCTCTGAACTTTCTGGTAAACAGCTCTCCCTCTTAGAAACTGTGACTGGCACTATTCTTGATAAACTCGGGGATATTTGTACCCTTCTCCAGGGTCACCAGAATTACTTGCAGAATATCTCCTCTTCCTTGACAGATCCCCACTTAAAGAACTTGGGGGTTGCTCCCATAGAGAATCTATACTTGCCCCCTAATCATTCTCGGGAAGCACCTTTGAGCCATGGTCCCGGTTGTGAAGTGGAAAAAACCCATATTTCCTTGCCTCCATCTCTACGGCAGGGTGGTGGTTCCTTTACTAAATTGGTCCCGGTGGTGGGAACTGTGGCCTTTAGGGTTCAGCCCCTTCCCAATGGGACTTTCCCTCTCTGGAATTCCAGGTCTGCTATTTACCAGCATTTGGGCTTTATCATGGGTGGAATCCCGTTGGTTACCATTGGATCATATCAACCTTTGCCCTCATATGGCCAATTACAGAGACTTGTGGTTTATTTTCGTATGCCATATATTGCCTCTAGAATATTGGACCAGGTTTTTTTATTCTCCACATGGGGTGTCCATGTTGGGGAAGTTTTTAAAGATCTATAAATCCACCCATTGCCCCCCCTTTGTCTCATACTAAATTGGGATAAGTGGCATCCCCAATAGAACCTCAGGGGGATCCAGTTGGCCTGAAGGGGTGCCTGGTGGATCCAGTCCCCATTCAAACTCCCATCCAGGCCAGGCTGCAGAGCCTGGCAAAGGGAATAGAGAGAGGTAGGGGTGCTTTGGCCAACTTTTTTTGTCAAAGGATCAGTGGAGGCTTGCAGCTCCTGTCTTGGGACTGGTATTGAGACCCCGGATACCCTGCAAGCTGGGGTGGACAGGTCCCAGTCTCACTCCTAGTCTTAATGAGTTGCATTATACCCAGGCCATCTCCAGTTCCTGCCATTTGCTGCCAGCCTCCGCTATGGCCCCCGCTCTTACAGCCTCTGCTGCCCCAGATATCACTGACCCGATAAGGATGAGGCATTCGGGTTTGGCCTTGAGGAGAGTTCAGACTTCCTTATCCACGGAGAAGCAGGCACCAGCCTGCCCTGGCACATTTGACCCTGAGTATCAGGAAGCACTGTCCACTCTGACCCCTTCTGGCCCTCAGTCTTTAGATGATATGCTCTCTGATGGGAAACCTTTGCAAGAAACCTGACAAGCCTTTTGCATGTTCCTTTTCCATCATCTCTAGTCATGTGTTCATGGAATGTGGTGGGGTGGGCACGCCTTTTGAGTTGCCCATGTGCTGGTGAATTACTTAAGCAATTCCATATAATTCTTCTGCAGGAAACGTGGGCCGTAGGTCAGGTAAATCTCCCGGAGTATTTAGCTCTTTTTGTTCCAGCTGTCTCCCCTGTTGCTAAGGGAAGGCCCAGTGGGGGCTTGGCGGCCCCCTGTCTCTTATACACATCTAGATGTGTATAAGAGACAGGAGTGGGGGCTTGGCGTGCCTTATTAAAACAGCCACGGGGATCACTGTTCAATCTGTGGTCAGTAAATCCCCCTGCTTCTTGACCATTTCTTTCATTTATGGAGGAACATCTTTTATTTTAGCTACAGAATATGTCCCTCCTGCAAATGCCAAGTCTTATAAACCTAAGTTCTGGCACATGATTGATGAGGCTTTGGAGGAGATGGTTGGCTTATACCCCAAAACATTGATTATCCTAGTCGGGGACTTCAGTGCTCGGATTGGCCACAATGACAACTCTCTCCTCCCTTACTGTGAGATAACTGAAGGATTGAATCCTTTGGGCCCTAGAATCTCTAAAGACAGGGTCATTAACAATTCCGGATTGCAGTTTATCAAACTAGTGTTAGAACACTCTTTAGTTATCCTAAATGGGTCAGGCTTTGGGGATCGGAAGGGGGAATTTACGTATGTGGGTCATACTGGTGCTAGTGTTGGAGATTATTTTGCTGTGTCTACAGAGGTGGTTCCCTTGATTAAAGATTTTATGGTGGGGCATGCTCAGGATAGTGACCATCTTCCCCTGATTCCCAACCTTGGGGTGGGAAAGTCTGTCCCAGTGCTTTCCCCCCAAGAGGAGCAGTTCCCCTCTTTTGGGGAATGACATGTATTCTTGACGTCTGCTACCCTGCCCCTTGCATTGACTAGCATATCTACTGAAGATCGGCAGTTTAATTATATGAGGGACGCTATTATTGGTGGGGAAATGGTGGATATTGTGGATCTTTTTTCCTCACTGACAAACTTCGGGGGTTGATACTTCAGTCGGTGGGTCATCGTCAATTTAATGCTAAGAAACATTCAAAGAAATGGTTCAACGAAGACTGTAAGACTGCACAGAGAAGGGTAATTTCCCTCTACCAGGAGTATAGGGGGAATGAGGCTGCCTATATTTCTTCTCTGTATTTTCAGGCAAAGAAGGTGTATAAGGCTCTGATTAAGCGGAAAAAGCAGGAATATTGGGAGAATTATTGGGACAGTTTAATTGAGGTGGCGGCCTCAAGGGATAGTAGAGTTTTCTGGTCACTTTTGAATGGCTTGGGTAGAGGGGGACAGGGGAGTGTTCCCATAACCATCTCTACCTCCACTTGGTCTGCGCACTTTAGGCTTTTGTATGTCCCCAACCCAGCCTTCCTTGACTATCAGATAACTATCAGATAACCCCAGTTCAGGAGGTGGAAGTTATTGAGATAATCAACTCCTTCAAAAATGGCAAGGCCCCAGGGGTAGATTTAATCCCTATTGAAGTGATCAAACAAGCTTTAGATTGGTGGGTACCCTTGCTGACACTGCTTTTTACCTCCATAAATAATACGGGCAATATTCCTGCCCAGTGGAGAGGGGCAGTAATTGTCCCAGTCTATAAGAAGGGAGATTGTGCTGTCCCAGGAAACTACAGACCCATAAGTCGTCTTTGTGTGTATAGTAAAATATATGGTAAATGGCTTCTAGGGAAGCTAAATGGTTGGATTACTCAAAGTCAAGTTTTACATCCAGAACAGGCAGGTTTTCAGACTGGGCGCTCCACCACAGAACATTCCTTCATGTTGTATCATCTTGTGGAGAAATATGTCGAGAAGAACGGCAGTTTTTGTGTGGCTTTTTTGGATTTAAAATTGGCCTTCGATTTTGTGGATAGGACTATCCTGTGGAAGAAACTTGCCAATATGGGCATCAATAAATGCCTCCTCTATTTACTTCAGCAGCTTCATGTAAATTCTACTCTGGCAGTCAAAATGAATCCGCAAGGCCATCTGATGGATCCTATCCCTGTTCTGTCAGGGGTAAGGCATGGATGTGTCCTTGCTCCAGTGCTGTTTAATCTTTATATAAATGGGGTTATTCCTTTGCTGGCCCAGTCTGCTTCCCCCCCACCCCCAAGCTGGCCGACCGAAGTGTCAGCAGTCTTTTGTATGCGGATGATATTGCTATTATGTCCCAGACCAGGGTGGGACTAAATAGATAGCTATCTTGATTTCTAGATTACTGCAAGCAAAATCATATGTAGATTAATTATGGGAAATCAAAAATCCTTGTTTTTTTCCAGTGACGCAAACTTTATCCCTGGGCTCTGGAAGGGCACCAAATATCTCAGAAGAGGGCCTTTAAGTACTTGGGACTGCACTTCCAGGCCTCAGGAGGTTGGAAAATGCAGTATGAGAGAGCACTCACTGCTTCCAGAAGCTCCTCTTTTGCTATCTGGAGGTGCTTTGAGAGCATTGGGAAATCCACGCTGATTCCAGCGGCCAGGGTGTTAAATGCCAAGGCACATGCCCAGCTACTCTATGGGGTGGAGCTATGGGTCCGTCTTGTGGGGGAAAACCTAGTGTCAGTGGGGGGGGACAAAGGGACCACAGACACACCACACGCCACACGCCACCTTGCGCCTGGGGATACGGCAGGCGCGCTCCCGGGGTGGAGGAATGCCCGTCAGGATAGTATATGGGCCAACGCCCTTGACAATGCAATATCCCACTTAGCTTGCTTCCAGGCGGCCGGTCTGCATTCAATCACCAGCCCTGAACGCTCCAGCCAGCCTGGTTTAAAAGGGGCTTTCCCCGCCCTCTTTCTGTCGCGCTAACCTTGCGGAGTGGCGCAGTGGGCGTGGCGCCGCTTCCGCCATCTGTAGAGGGGCCCCGCCCTCCTGTAATGCGGGCGGGCCTCCTACACTGTCAGTGCGGCCGGGAAGGGTTTGCTCTGTGCTAGGGGGTGTGGCTTTCTCCTGCTCTCCCTTTGCCTCCAGCATTGCCTGCGGGGCCGCTTTCCCCATGGGGCTAGGAGTTTCCTCCTCTATCAAGCTCTGCCGCCGCCCACCTCCCTGTTGCATACCGCGGCGCCCTGTCTTGGCGCCGCGGATCCTGACAGTACCCCCCCGTCGAGCCCCCCGTCCAAGGGACCACGAGGGGCCCGGGCGGGAGGGGTGGCGCAGGTGAAACTGTCGCACCAAACGGGGGGCGGAAACATTGACAGCGGGCTCCCAGGAGCGGTCAGCAGGCCCATAGCCTGCCCAATCCACCAGATAGTGGAGGCGTCCATAGCGACGGCGAGAGTCTAGGATGGCCCGGACCTCATATTCTGGCCCCTGGGGGAACAGCACAGGAGGCTCAGGAGGCGTGGGGGATATGAGAGGGGGCGTAGCCTTTTTTAGAAGGGATACATGGAAGGTAGGGTGGATACGGACATGGGGAGGTAACTGAACTGTATAGGCTACCTCATTAACTTGGCGTACAATGGGGAAAGGTCCCCAATAGCGATGATCTAGTTTAGAGGAGGGACGAACAGATGGGTGGTGCCGACGGCTCACCCAAACGTAGTCACCGACTTGGAGGGGGGCCCCGGCTTGCCGGTGCTTATCTGCATTCTTCTTGTACTGTTGTCGGGCGTGTTCTAAGGTTCGGCGTGCCAAGGTTTGTGTGGCATGAATGTGCTTCACCATGGCTCCTGCAGCCGGGACCTGCGTTAGAGAGAGATCGGGGATCCCAATTTGGGGGTGGAAGCCGTACGAAACATAGAAGGGGGAGTCCCCCAGGGATGCATTAGGTGCATTATTGTGTGCAAACTCGGCCAGTGGTAGCCAAGCATGCCAGTCATCTTGTAAATGATTAACGTAGCAACGTAGGTATTGTTCAAGCCCTTGGTTAGCTCTTTCAACTTGGCCATTTGTTTGCGGATGATATGCCGTAGAAGGGTTGAGGGTTACATGGAGGGCTGTAAAAAGGGCCCTCCAAAAACGGGATACAAATTGGGTGCCCCGGTCAGAAATTATTTTTCTGTGCCACCCATGGAGCTTCACGACGTGGCGTATGAAGAGGAGCGCTGTGCGTCGTGCGGATGGCAACCCTTTACATGCTACGAAATGGGCCATTTTCGTAAAATGGTCCACTATGACAAGAATGGTATTATGGCCTCGGGATGAAGGAAGCTCAACAATAAAGTCAATTCCTATGCGTTGCCACGGGCCCTGCGGGAGGGGAGATAATTGGAGTAGGCCCAACGGGGCTTGTCGGGGGAGTTTGGTACGAGCACAAATAGAACATGCTTCTACGTAGCGGCGGACGTCCTGAGTCAAGGAGGGCCACCAAAACGATCGTCGTAATAATTGACAGGTTCGCTGGACGCCAGGATGCCCGGCTAAAGGGGCGTCATGGTGGGCCCAAAGGAGCGCCGGGCGACATGACGCTGGTACCAAAATGCGTCGTCCTTTTTTGAAGAGTCCATCGTCAGGAGCATCTGTGGACACTTGAAGACACTCTGGATCCGTGGCACTTGCTTCTTGGAGTTGTTGGAGCTGCACATACGATGCAGCAAAAACTTTGGCATCTAAGATCGGGCCTTGAGATTGTTTCTGTGCCGTTTTCTCTTCGTAATACCGAGATAAGGCATCTGCGAGGACGTTCAGTCGTCCCGGACAATATTGTTAGGAATTAGGGGGAGAGGGTAACGATTCTTGATTGTGAGTTTATTAAGTCCTCGATAATCGACGCAGGGTTGGAGCCCCCCATCCTTCTTGGACACAAAAAAGATTGGGGCTCCGGCCGGCGAAGAAGAATGTCAAATGGCCCCGCTCTCAAGGTTTTCGTCGAGATACTGCCGTAAGGCCTTTAATTCGGGGGCCGCGAGGGCATAAATTCGGCCAAAAGGGGGTTCCGCTCATGGAACAAGGTCTATAGGGCAATCATATGCCCGATGCGGTGGTAATTGAGTGGCTTGCAGCTTACTAAACACATCTTGGAATTCAGAGTACTCTCGAGGTAACCAGGGGGGGTGAGGTTCCTTCCACGTACTGGCGCCCAGCTTACCTTCGCCGGGAGGTGGCCCGGGAGGTGGAGGGTGTAGGCAATGCTGCTGGCAATAGGGAGACTGAAAGGAAAGACAGCAGTTGGTCCACCTGACTAGCGGGTCATGGTGACATAACCAAGGGAGGCCTAGTACAACAGGAAAAAAGGGGGTGCGAACTATGTCTACGGTTAAATTTTCCTGGTGGTTGCCAATAACGCATTGAAGAGGGTACGTCTGGCAAACCACCGGGCCAGAGACTAAAGGGGGGCCATCAATGGCTTGCACCTTTTCCGGGACTACCTTGGGTCGGGTCATGATGCCGCTATCATGAACAAATTTATTGTCAATGAAATTTCCAGATGCCCCAGAGTCAATTAACGCCCATACCGTCCAAGATCGTTGGGGCTGGGTGTGAAGGGTTATAGGGAGGCATAGATGTTGCCCCCAGGTGCTGGAAGTGCAGGGGATGGATCTTATGGCTGGGGCAACCCCTGTCTGCTCTGGCCAGCCTCGTTTCCCGGTCTTTTGCTCTCTGCGGGTAGTGCCGGGCAGTCGTTAATAAAGTGGGAGGCTTCACCACAATAAAAACATGATCGGCTACGTCGTCGCCGGTCTCGCTCCCCTGCAGAAATGGGGCCTCATGACGCCCCCAGCTGCATGGGCTCCGAGTCATCATTCTTGGAAGTAGAGGTAGGAGTTTGTGGTGGGAAGAGGGGTCGAGTCCCAAAGGCCCAAGGCTCTTGACGGCGTTCCCGACGCCGTTCTCGCAGACGCTCTTCAATTCTTAAGGCTAGACTGGCAAGTTTTTCCCACGTCTCTGGTGTTTCCGTGAAGGCAAGCTGGTCCTTGATGTCATCCGCTAAGCCCTTACGAAACATCACCTTAAGAACGGCATCTGGCCATTGGAGTTCCAGGGCTAGCTGCTGGAACTGTGTAATATATTCCACTAAGCCCCCCTTCCCCTGCTTCACCGTAAGCATGGCTGTCTCTGCATCTTTTACTCGGTGGGGGTCATCAAACAGGAAGGAGAGCTCGGTAATGAACTCCCCATAGTGAGTTAGAAGGGGACTATTCCCCTTAAGTAGGGTAGTAGCCCACTCTAAGGCTACCCCGCCTAGATTTCCTATAATAAATGCCACCTTTAACTCATCGGAGGCATACATGACAGGTTGAAGGGTAAACGTCAACCTACATAGGGCCAAAAAGCCTTGGTAGGCCTTACGATCCCCTGTGAAGCGTTCTACCCTGGGGCCCCGAGGTTCCCGAGGAAGAAGGCCGGGTGAGAGAAGCCCGGGTCCTAGATTCGGGAACCCCCCTACCGGAGGTGGGGGGGCCGCTCCCATGGGCGGCGCTATCCCCCCCACTGCTCCATCCACCAGGGGGACCCCCGCCGGGGCTGTCCCCTGACCTACAAGGGCTACGAGTTCTTGTTGTTTTTCTTGGATGTCGCGCACATCCATGGCCAGGGACCGAACTGCCCGGGTTAACTCTGCCATCTCATCGGCAAGATTCATAATCCCACCCTGGGGAATTCTGTCTATGCTGGTGATTCTGTCAGTGGGGGGGGGGGACAAAGGGACCACAGACACACCACACACCACACGCTACCTTGCGCCTGGGGATACGGCAGGCGCGCTCCCGGGGTGGAGGAATGCCCGTCAGGATAGTATATGGGCCAACGCCCTTGACACGAAGTCTGGGCTAGGCCCCTATCACCATGGGGCACCGAGATTGCAGGCAGAGCAAGGCCCTCACCGTTCACCACGACCGCAATCACTCGTGCACTCGGGGAGCGGGAAGGTATGGTGCGGAGGGCCGGTGAGGAAGGCGTGAGCAGGGTCCCACGGGGTTGCAGGAGAGGAACAAGGAGTTTCAAACACCAGGACCCTAAGGGAGGGGGCAGGGGCACCACAGGGATCAGGGGAAACACTCGTTCACTCACTCTCGCAATTTCACACAACACTCACACTTGGGGTAGTCAGGTACAACAATCAATTTCTACAACAATCAAATTTCACAATGCAATATCCCACTTAGCTTGCTTCCAGGCGGCCGGTCTGCGTTCAATCACCAGCCCTGAACGCTCCGGCCAGCCTGGTTTATAAGGGGCTTGCCCCGCCCTCTTTCTGTCGCGCTAACCTTGCGGAGCGGCGCAGTGGGCGTGGCGCCGCTTCCGCCATCTGTAGAGGGGCCCTGCCCTCCTGTAATGCGGGCGGGCCTCCTACACTGTCAGTGCGGCCGGGAAGGGTTTGCTCTGTGCTAGGGGGTGTGGCTTTCTCCTGCTCTCCCTTTGCCTCCAGCATTGCCTGCGGGGCCGCTTTCCCCATGGGGCTAGGAGTTTCCTCCTCTATCGAGCTCTGCCGCCGCCCGCCTCCCTGTTGCATACCGCGGCGCCCTGTCTTGGCGCCGCGGATCCTGACACCTAGGGAAAATGGACAGCATTCAGGCGGCCTTTTTCCAGAAGCTGCTTAGGGTGCCCAAGGGCACCCCGTATGCTGCTATCAGAGCTGAGGTGGGGCAATGCAGATGGTCCAGTATAGCTTGGTGTCATGTGATCAAGTTCTAGAGTAAACTTAAGGGGGGGGGATGACTCAGTATTGGAGTAAGGATGCCTTTAAGAGTGGCTGGATAGGGGCCATTGAGCAGTATTTGTGTAAATTGGGATTTCGAAGGGGCTATTGGGAGGGGAAGGATCTCTCTTTCTTTGTCAAGAAAGTGGTATTCAGGATTATGGATGTGACAATGCAAGAGGAGGTGGCAAAGATTAGGGCATCACCACATATGCCAGGTTATCTGCCCCTCATTCCACCAGGTTTTCATATGGCCTCTTTTTTGACATGATGCATATCACCCAGGGGGAAGTATCTTTTTATGTCCGCCCATTTTAACGCCTTGCCCACTATGATGTTTGAGGGACATTTTTCCTCTCTGAGTTTTGTGGATTGATTATGTCCCTTTGACCTCCAGCATACAGGGACAGTTGATCATGTCCTTTTTAGGTGTCAGATGTATGATGGGCATCACCAGGAATATTTGTTCCTTTTTTGGGGAAGGTATCCTGGTAGAACCGACCGGAAATACGTTTTTCAGTTTTGTCCCTTTATTTCAAAAACAAAATGTTGTTTTTGTTTCTATTTTCATTATTTTTTTTGTCATTTTCATTATTGCAATAACA
The DNA here is from genome assembly GCA_003113815.1 of Sphenodon punctatus. Classification (NCBI taxonomy): domain Eukaryota; kingdom Metazoa; phylum Chordata; class Lepidosauria; order Sphenodontia; family Sphenodontidae; genus Sphenodon; species Sphenodon punctatus. The sequence goes on from QEPC01010930.1 coordinate 1,569,024, forward strand.
ATAATAAAAATGACAGTTTTCGTTATAGTTATTGTAATAACAAAAATGACATGCACACCTCTACTGACTGCAGTTTGTAACTAGGTAGGGGTGAGACAATTTGAGGCTGAATCCAGATAACATTAATATGATGACTGTTGGAAGGCCTTGTGAGTTTGGGGAGATAGGGACGCCTACTATTTATGCGGTTCAATCTCCATTGGTTATTCAGGCTAGCAGCCTTGGGGTGGTCCTGGATCCATCATTGATCCTGGGATTTTAGGTTGTGGACAGTGGCTAGGAGTGTTTTTCACCATTTCCATCTGGTGAGACGACTACAACCTTTTCTTTCAGAGTAGGACCTGGTCACCATCATCTACATGTTCTTAACATTGAGGCTAGACAACTATAATGTAACCTAGGTAGAGCTACCTTTTGGTGGCTGTTCAGAAGCTGCAGATGGTGCATAATATATTAGCATATCTTGTGGCTGGCATGGGTTACCAAGAACACGTTACACTGGTGCTTCAGGGTCTGCACTGGCTTTCAATAGCTTCCAGGCACAGTTCAAGATGCTGGTATTAAAAACCTCTAAAGTGCTTAGATCCAACATACTTTAAAAACTGTCTCCTCCCCTGTGGTCCATCACATTCCTTAAGATTGGCTAAGAACCACCTTCTGCTAGTTACATCAGTGTGCTGATGTACCGGCACACAGGTGTACCATTTGAACGGTAAAGGCACACAGAGAAGTGTTCTTGATGGCTTCTCCACAGCGTTATTATTTTAGTTGATCAGACATTTAGGAGGAAAGGACAAGTTCATGGGAAACAATTTTCTATGAGGCTATTTTTATACACTACATTTATTGATTTTTTACTTTTAAAAAAAAATTAGTTGCAACCCGACCCTGAGTCTTAGAGATTGGACAGGATATAAATCTAAACAACATAAATTGGAATTCCCTCCCGGTGGGGGCCCGTCTGGCCCCAGACCTCCCGGCCTTCCATAGGAACTGTAAATCCTGGCTGTTCTGTCAGGCATTTGGCGAGGGAGAGGGGTAAGGGTGGGTGGGAATAGGAAGGGTAGAATGGGTTTTTATCACTGTTTTAAGATTATTATGTTTTAAAGTGTGTTAAATTGTTTTATATTATATTTATATTTTTACTGTTGTTAGCCACGCTGGGCTGCCTGTGGCGGGAAGAACGGGTTATACATTTTGTTGAATAAATAAATAAAATAAAATAAATAAATACTTTCCAAGGTTAATCAAGAAAGCTTTCATTCAGTGGAAAATTTTCCTTCTGAAGATGCCTAACTGATTAAATCATGTGCACTTTCCTTGTCCTGATTAGAAACTGAATATTATCTTCCTCCTATGTGCACATGCTCCAGGTATTCTTTTAGGTTTATTGGGGAAATGATTCTAGGCTAGCTTCCAGCTGCAATAGAGTCCTGTGAGAAGAGACTAGTTAATTCATATGCTTACTCTTGGTCCCTGAATCCTTAAAGATGCTTAGTATAGCATTTCTTGAATGCTGTTCAAATCAAGGAGATGGTGCATCCCAAATGGCCACTTTGATCCATGCCTTCATCACCTCCAGGCTGGACTACTGTAACACGCTCTACGTGAGGCTTCCCTTGATGCTGGCTCAGAGGTTGTAGCTACTGCAGAATGCTGCGGCCCGTCTCCTAACAGGGATGGGCCAATGAGAGCACATAACACTGGTGCTCCGTGCACTGCACTGGCTGCCAGTAACATGCCGAGCAAGATTCAAGGTGTTTACTTTGATCTATAAGGTCATATATGGTCTTGGACCTGGATACTTCAGGGACCGCCTCACCCTCCACAACTCAGGATGGACCCTTTAGTCCTCCAGGGGCGCCCTCTTGGAGTTTCCCTGCATAAAGCGGGGGGTTAGAATGGAGAGGGCATTCTCGGTTGTTGGGCCCCGGTTGTGGAACTCCCTCCCAGAGGAAGCACGACTGGCCCTGAGTCTAATGGCCTTCTGTCTGGCCTGTAAGCCATGACTGTTCTCCCAGGCCTTTGGAGGTGGGAAGGGGAGGGTGGGTTTAATTTTTGTAGGGGGGTGTTTTTAATGCATTTTAATGATGATATTATGGCCTTTTTAATGTTTTAATAATTGTTTTATATTGTTGGAAGCCGCCCCGAGATGCCGTGGTCATGGGGGGTGGTGGCATAAAAATATATTTAAATAAATAAATAAATAAATGAGACAAGACAACATGGGTAGCTTTATGACTGCACTCCTTATTCAAATCTCTGATTAGCATTAGGATACGTGGGGTAATTACCTATTTCAATTCAGGTCCAGTACCACAAACTAAATGTGTTAAACATAACATCAGGGGGTGGTCTTGATATACCCTTGATTACCATCCCCAAACCTTAACCAAGATAATATCTCCCCCTTGTCCATGCTGCTGGTCATAGTCAAGGGGGACAAAGTCCTTCTGGACCTGTGTAAGGAAGAAAGTGCCTGCAGGCTGGACCATGCCTGTCCCTACTGCCCTCATGGGTCACCCTTCCCAGGGAGGCCACCCCACCACTGGCCGTACCCTGCTTTTGTACTAGGTGTTGCCACCCATCTCTTAAAGAGATGACTCTTACTCTGAAATTCTATCCTAAATAAGACAACAGTACTGGACCCCTGCCAAGAATGTGACAAATTCTTAGGGATGTGTGAAGAGGATGGAGTTCGGGTGTTCAGACAAAAAACTTAGTTTGGGTTCATGCGTTTGGTCCGGCGGAGTTCAGACCCCCCCCCAAATGTTCTGAAAGTTCACTCCTGCCAGGAGACTTGGGGTGCTCTAGGGACACCCAAGGGTGCTGGTGGTGGCATGGCAGGCCATCGGAGACACAGCAGCAGAGACCGGGAAGGTTTGGGTCTGGGCACCCCAGGTTGCCCAGGCAGGTAGGCTCAGCGCTTGGCCCCTGGGGATGCCTGTGGTGCCAGGGTTGGCCATCTGAGACCCAGTAACAGAAAAGGCTGGAAAGGCTTTGCGGCTCAGTGGCTGGCACCTGTAGTTGGCCAGGCATTTCAGGCTGGCAGGCATAGGTGGGTCTCAGATGGTCAGCCATAATACCCCAACGGGAATTGGGTGGACACCCCTGGGGGCCAAGTGCCAAGCCTTAGTTCTTCTGAAGAAGGGGAAGCATTTAAGAGTAATCTTCTTTACCCTGCAAAGAGGCTGGATATGCAACAGCAATTGGAACTGTGTACACCATGCCTAGTTCCCATACAGGTTCTTTCTTCTGTGAGTTTTCAGAATGGTAGCCCTGTTTTACAACTCGAAAAGCTGAAATGCAGAGAGGCTAAAGGACTTCCAAACCAGGAATAAGAACTGGGGTCTCTTGACTTCTGTCCTATCCTACAAATGAGCAATGCTGCTGCCCACCCAAAGGCTGCTGAAAGCAGATGTTCTGCTGGGCTGCCTGTCTCTGCCTGCAGGCCATGACAACACGCGCAAACCTGCTTTGGGCACCGGCAGGCATTACGGTAGCTCTGTCACTCCTGCCGTGATGGTGACTAGAACTGGAGAATCCAGCATAGAGCGAGCAGAACTGGAGGCCTGGCAGCTTGCAATGCCCAGCCAAGTAGTGACTGCCAGTGCCCAAAGCAGGGTTGCGCATGTTGTCATGACCTCCAAGAATAGACCCAGCGGCAGCAGCAGCAGAGGCCAGGAAGGCTTGGGGCTTGGTGGCTAGCACCCATAGGGGTCGGGGCATTTCAGTCCTGCATTGGTGGAGCAGCACCAGAGGCCTGGCCAGGGCTTGTTGGCTGTCACACCTACTTGGCAGGGCATTTCAGGTTGGTATCGGTGGAGCAGCAGCAGAGGCCCAGCCCAAGATTGGTGGCTGGCTGGCACCCCTAATTTGTTGGGCTTTGCAGGCTGCCAGGTCTCCAGTTCTGCTCAATCTATGCTGGGTTCACCATTTCTAGTCGCCATCACTACAGGCGGTGGCTGGCTAACCATGTGAATCACCACCGGGCAAGGCTACTTGACCCATTTCTAGAACAGTTGGTTGAGATCTGGTGAGTAACATAACAGTCTGGAATTCCCAGCCCAGTATTAGTACCATCCACCACCAAGCCTGGGCTGAACCTTTCCTGTGGCTGCACTGATGCCTGGCAGCCTGCAATGACTATTTATTTAGTAGGGGCGGGAAACCGGTACAATCAGGCATCCGATAATGCCGGTATCGGGCGTACCGGCATTATCGGATTCGGCCCCGGTATTCCGGCCCGGTACCGGATTTCGGTGTTCCGGTTTTTTTACATTGCAGCCATTTTTAAATGGCTGCAATGTAAAAAAAATTAAAGCCCCAGCCAAACAGTTTTTTTAAAAAAAAACCCTCCCCGAGTCCAGGCTGCGCGGGTGGAAGGGGGGACACCCCCCACCCACCCTGCCCAGCCTGGCTTTTTGTTGTAAAAAAGATAGAACAGCAACAGAGTGAGACCCCGAGGCGAGCCCCCCCCCCAGCACCAGCGGCCGCGGCGTCCCCGCAGCCGCAGGTAAGTATGACCCGATCCCTGGGGGGGGTGGGGGTGTTTAACACCCCCACCCCCCCCAGGGATCACCCCTACAGTGCGCTTTCCGCTTACCTTTGGGAGCTCCGGCGGCGGCGGGCGGTCCGGCGGCCTCAGCGCCGGCTGTGGCTGCCGGCGTCAGGACGCTGTAGGCCTTCCGGTGCACTTCCGGGTTTCACCGGAAGGCCTAGAACGTCCTGAAGCCGGCAGCCACAGCCGGCGCTGAAGCCGCCGGGCCGCCCGCCGCCGCCGGAGCTCCCCAAGGTAAGCGGCAAGCGCGCTGTAGGGGTGATCCCTGGGGGGGGTGGGGGTGTTAAACACCCCACCCCCCCCCAGGGATCGGGTCATACTTACCTGCGGCTGCGGGGACGCCGCGGCCGCTGGTGCGGGGGGGGGGGCTCGCCTCGGGGTCTCACTCTGTTGCATCTATCTTTTACAACAAAAAGCCAGGCTGGGCAGGGTGGGTGGGGGGTGTCCCCCCTTCCACCCGCGCAGCCTGGGAGGGGGAGGGAATTAATTTTAATTGATTGCATTGGTTTCAATGGGGACACAGCGCCCCATTGAAACCAATGCAATAAATCCGGTACCGGTATACCGGCTTCAATCCGGGAATCCGGTTTTTGTGAAACCGGTAACCGGTAAAATCCGGTGTACCGGTACTGGTACCGGGCCCGCCCCTATTATTTAGGAAGGCACCATCCTCAAGGGGAAGTGGTCTTAGTAACAGAGCAGATAAAAGAAGTTGTGTCACAAAATATTCAGCATGAGGCCACTTCCCTGGGTGTTTTGACACATGGGAAGTGGTCATGCACAGTGTAAGGTAATACTGGTTCTGATCCTCCAGGATTATGTTCAGTTAAGATGGATCCTTTGCCTGCTCCTCCTCTCTCTCCCTCAATATTGTGGATGGAGAAATTTGATCTCCCCTCAAACCAATTGGGTTTTGCAATCACAGATGAAGTGGAGGAATGATGGGCAGGCCTCCTAAGGAAGTCTTTTATCTCTATAGTTTCTCAGAACATTTCAGGTTGGAAAACCAAATTCATGGATAATGATTTTGGTTGTTTCATTAGATCCTTTGATATTATTTTGCTTCAAGAAATGTGGCATGCAGGGCAATTGGACTTGGAGGGGTATGTGTCCTTTGTTGTGGACGTTGCCCCATCTGAAGTGAAGGGTAGGCCTAGCAGGGGTTTGGGCTGTTTAATATCTTAAACAGACACACTGTCAGGACTCCAATTCTGTTTTCTCTATACTGGATTCCAGTTACAGTTCTGCTTGCTCTATACTGAATTCCATTTCCAGTCACCATCATGGCTGGGATTTGCAGGCTGCCAGGCATCGGTGGAGCAGTGGAAGTAGTCTGGTCAGGGCTTGGTGGCTGGCACACCTGCTTGGATGGCATTGCAGGCTGGCTGGCATTGGTGGAGAGGCCTGGCCAGGGTTCAGTGGCTGGCACACCTACTTGGCAGGGCGTTGCAAGCTGGCTGGCCTCAGTGGAGCATTTATAGACAATGAAGTGGAACGACAGTCCTCCCTGCCTAGAATGTAGGCCACAGAACCCGAATGGTGGGTCCTGGGGCTGGAGTGGCTGGCACCCCTACTTTTCCGGGTGTTTCAGGCTGGTTGGCATCGGTGGAGCAGCAACAGAGTTCCGGCCAGGGCTTGGTGGCTGGCACCCCTGCTCGGCCAGGCATTGCAGGCTGCTGGGCATTTCAGGCTTCCAGGCATTGGTGGAGCAGCAGCAGAGACCCAGCCAGGACTTGGTGACTGGCACCACTACTTGGCCAGGCATTTCAGTTTGGCAGGCATCAGAGGAGCAGTGGCAGAGGCCTGGCCAGGGCTTGGTGGCTGACACCCCTACTTGGCCAGGAGTTGCAGGCTGCTAGGAATTGGCGGAGTAGCGGAAGAGACCCGGCCAGAGCTTGGTGGCTGCCACCCCTATTTGGCTGGGCGTTGCAGGATGTCTGGCCTCAGTGGAGCATTTATAGACAATGAAGTGGAATGACAGCCCTTCCTGCCTGGAACATAGTCCCCAGAACCCTGACAGTGGGTCCTGGGGCTGGAGTGGCTGGCACCCCTACTCAGCCAGGCATTGCAGACTGCCAGGCATTGGTGGAGCAGCAGCAGAGGCCTGGCCATGGCTTGATGGCTGCCACTCCTACTCGCCCGGGTATTGCCAGCTTGCATCCTACTCGACGGATCTCAACAAGCTCTTCTGCAAACTGGTCAAGCCTTGCCTGGTGGTGAATCACATGGCCACCGAGTAGCAGATACTGGATTGCCAGGGCACAGTACCTGTAGAAAAGCAGAAGTGAACATTGGATTGCCAGGACACAGAACCCATGGCACAGACAGCAGTGGCACAGCATTGGCAGCAGCGGCAGACATTGGATTACCAGGGCACAGAACCTGTAGCACAGCAGAGGCAGCATTGGTAGAAGCAGCAGACATTGGATTTCCAGGGCACAGAACCCATGGCACAGACAGCAGAGGCAGCAGTGGAAGACATTGGATTTCATGGTAGCAGAACACATAGCACAGCAGAGGCAGCACTGGCAGCAGCAGACATTGGATTTCCAGGGCACAGAACCCAGGGCACAGGCAGCAGAGGCAGCATTGGCAGCAGCGACAGACATTGAATTGCCAGGTCACAGAACCTGTGGTGCAGCAGAGGTGGCATCAGCAACAGCAGCATAGATGGATGGCCAGGCCACAGGACCTGTGGCACTGCAGAGACGCCATCAGCAGCAGCAACAGACATTGAATTGCCAGGTCACAAAATCCATGGAACAGACAGCAGAGGCAGCATTGGCAGCAGCGACAGACATTGGATTGCCAGGGCACAGAACCCATAGCTGTCAGCCTCCGCCACCAGCCCCAAAGCCCCCGACATCCTCAGGGCTCCCAGGACGCAGGCAAGCAGCAGGAGCCGGTGGAGCCCCCTCCTTCGGCGGCCATATTGGCCGTCAATACGGGGCCCGTGGCCACGCCCCCCCCGAGCCCGACCAGATGATTCCCCCTCCGATGCAGGACGCACCCTTGGCCATGCCCCCGATGCTGCTGCAACGCTCGGAGCATCTGCGGGCACGCACGGGGGTGGGGCCTTTCACATAAACACCAGCGCCGCAGTCAGAGCGGCGCTGGTGATTGTTCGAGACCAGCCCCCTTGCACTTGTCCTTCTTGTTGTGATTGCCTGCCTAGTACCTTCCTGCCTTCTGAGCCTGAGTGAACTCCCTTCAAGTGAATTCCCCCTTGTCATGCCTGGAGCGAGTGACGGAGCGAGTGGTGAGTGTGAGGTGTGCGAGTGTCCCCCTCCCCCTCCGTCCCTGGTCAGGGTTAGACCCCCTCCCTGGGAAGCACTGTGAACGAGTGACCCTACCTCCTCCCTTGCAAGCCTGGGTAAAGGCCCTCCCCCTGCATGGTTTCCCCCTTGCACCTCGTCCGCTGCCTTCCCTCTGCACCCTGAGAGCGTGGGATAGGGAGTGTGGGGGTATTGTGCGGCCTCTCGCAATCAGGGTGCCCTATGATGATAGTGGCCTGTTCTCTTTCATTAGAGGTAACGGCCAACATGCTATCCTGATGGGCACAAGACCCCCTCGTTGTCGCCTCACCTAGAGAGTCGCTGCTAGCCATACCCAGTGTGTGAGAGATACGAGTGGTAACCCCTCTGTGTTCTCCCCCCTCCCCGATGACAATAGCACAGCAGAGGCAGCATTGGCAGATCGGATTGCCATGGCACAGAACCCATGGCAAAGACGGCAGAGGAAGCATTGGCAGCAGAAGCAGAAATTGGATTGCCATGGCACAGAACCGTGGAACAGCAGAGACAGCAACAGCAGGATTTGCCTGTGTGCAGCACTCATGGAACCAGGATGGTAGGATTTGCCAGGAAAGAGCTCTCATACAGCAGCAGATGGCAGCAGCAGGATTGTGTGGGCACATTTGGATTTGCCAGGGCAGAGCACCCATGAACCAGCAGACAGCAGCAGCGGGATTATCAGGTCAGTGGGGCACATCTTCCAGGGTTGCCAGGGCACGAAGACAGTCACCTTGGCATGAGAGAAAGGCAGGCTGGGGCAGAGCTTCAGCTTTGCCCACGTGGCAGGCAGACAGGCACTTTGGCATGAGCAGAAGGCAGAATGAGGTGATATTCGATCTTGGCAACCTGGGCAGGCGGGCAGACAGACAGCATGGCAGGAGAGGCAGTAGGTAAGGCAGGCTGCAACCTTGGCAGGGCACTCAGATAGGATAGCGAAAACTGTTCAGCGCGTGAGAGAGAACCAGTCAGATAGGCGGGCTGAGATCGTCTAGCCAGAGGTCGGCTGGCAGGCTTCCAGCTTCCCAATGCCACCCTGTGTCATGAGGTCGGTCAGATAGGCTGGCCAAGGCCATCTAGTGAGAGAGAGAGGCAGGGTGAGCACTGGGCATTGGGAGGGAGGGACAGCACTTCAGCACAGCAGCAGCACAGATTGAGGAGGAGCCACGTCCCAAGACTGCCGCTAGCATGGGATGGCGTGTGCCACTGCACCATCAATCCATTGCCCAGGGGAAGCTTGGGAACCCCAGCAGCGGAAGGTTCACCTTAATAAAAAGCAACCGCTCTACCAACTTGGCCCTCAGTCTCAGGCGGTGCAACGAGCAAATGTCCCCCACCATCGAGAACATCCGCTTGCTGAGGACACTCATTGGTGCTCAGGACAAGAGACCGTTGGCCACTTTGGACAGGGCCAGCCACACGTTGGTCTTGCTGGCCCAGTAGGCCAAGGGATCACTACTGGGTTCAATGCACGGCTCCTTCTCCAGGTAGCTCTCCACTGCTGCTGAGGCGCTGTCATACTCCCTCATGTAACTCTGCCTGGGCACCACCTCCACCACTGCCCTCAGCCACACTGCCTGCCCTGCTGTGCATTACCCAATGCTCACCAGAGTGCCCTGCACATACGAGCTGCTGCTGCTCACAATAGCGGTGCTGGCTAATGGTGGCCGTAGAGGCGCCAATTGTCTCCGACATGGCCAGGAATGGTCTGAGGACAAAGACTGTGTGATCCAGGATCTCATATTCTTCCCTATTTTACCCTGGACGTGCCCCACTATCCGTCACCAGTTGAACCTGATGCATGGCAGCTTTCTGCTCAAGAAGCTTCTTGAGCATCAGGGACGTCGAATTCCATTGGGTGGACACATCCTACACCAGCTGGTGCACTGGGGAGCCTTGCCTGGCCTGCTTTGCCTGGAGGAGGTTGCTACCCTTCACACTCTGGTTTAAGAAACCGGCAAGCTTTCTCCCCCACTCGATCAGGGAACTAAGGGTGCCTGCCCCAATCCCCTTCTCCCCCAAGCCTGCCTTCCCTACTATCTCGCATGCCAAGCTGCCTGTCTTCCCACCCACCTAGGTTGCCGAGATCAAACTTGGCCTCAGTCTGCCTTCCCATGCTCATGCCATGCTGCCTGTATGCCCTCCCACCCAGGTTGCCAAGATCAAACCCTGCCTCAGTCTGCCTTCCCATGTTCATGCCACGTTGCCTGTCTGCCCATCCTATGGGCAAAGCTCAAACCCTATCTCAGTCTGCCTTCCAATGCTCATGCCACACTGCCTATCTGCCTACCCGCTCAGCTTGCCAAGATCAAAGTCTGCCTCAGTCTGCCTTCCTATGCTCATGCTACGCTTTCAGTGTATTCCCACCCACCCAGGTTGCCAAGCTTGAACCCTGCCTCAGTCTGCTGTCTGCTCATGCCAAAGTGTCTGACCCACCATCAGGGTTCTGAGGCGATCATTCTGTTCACAGGGAGCCATCGTTCCACCGCATCAAGAAACAGCCAGCCACTCCAGCTCCAGGACCCACCATCAGGGTTCTGGGGCCTATGCTATAGGCAGGAAGGGCTGTTTACCCACATCAGGAAGAGCTAGGCTGGGGGGCAGCTGTCAAGTCCATCAGCAGCTGCAGGACGTGGATGGCGGCGTGACTTTCAACTGAAAGCCATGCAGATGTTGGGGGAAATGATTGTGCTCGATGTGCAGCCCTTTTCGGTGGTTGGGGACATGGGGTTTAGGCACCTGATAGTTTTCCTGGATGCCCAGTTTAAGCTGTCCTCGCACACCACCCTAAGTCAGGCTGCCACGATGTCTTGTAGTCTGCAATGTCTGGCCAAGTATGGGTGCCAGCCACCAAGCCCTGGCCGGGCCTCTCCCACTGCTCCACTGATGCCTGGCAGCCTGCAATGCCCGGCCAACTAGGGCCACCAGCCACCGAGCCCTGGCTGGGCCACTGCCAGTGTTCCGCCAATGCCTGGCAGTCTGTAATACCTCACCATGATGGTGACTAGAACTGGAGAATCCAGCATAGAGCGAGCAGAACTGGAGTCCTGTCAGTGTGTCTGTTTAAGATATTAAACAGCCCAAACCCCCGCTAAGCCTACCCTTCACTTCAGATGGGGCAACATCCACAACAAAGGACACTTACCCATCCAAGTCCAATTGCCCCGCATACCATGTTTTTTGGAGCAAAATAATGTCAAAGGATCTAATGAAACAACCAAAATCGATAAATTAATTTGGTTTTCCAACCCGAAATGTTCTGAGAAACTATAGATATAAAATACTTCCTTTGGGGGGTCTGCCCATCACTCCTTCCACTTCATCTGCTGTTGCAAAACCCAATTGGTTTAAGGGGAAATCAAATTCCTCCATCCCCAATATTGAGGGAGAGAGTGGAGGTGCAGGCAAAGGATCCATCTTAACTGGATTTAATTATTAATATTATTATTATTAGCATTTATATAGTGCCAGCAATGTACCTGGCATTTCACAGAGAATAAGATAGACATGGTTCCAGCCCGACAGCTTACAATTCTGATCCTGAAGGATCATAACCAATATTACCCAGCACTGTGCATGACCACTTCTCATGTGCCAAAGCACCCAGGGAAGTGGACTCATGCTGAATATTTCGTGGCACAACTTCTTTTGCCTTCTCTGTTACTAAGACCACTTCCCCTTGAGGATGATACCCTTCTAAATAAATAGTCATTGCAGGCTGCCAGGTATCGATGGAGCTGCGGAAGAGGCCCAGCCCGGGCTTTGTGGTTGCTGGCACCCGTACGGGACTGGGCATTTCAGGCTGGCATCCTAGTCACCAGATCTCAACCAGCTGTTCTGCAAATTGGTCAAGTAGCCTTGCCCAGTGGTGATTCACATGGTCAGCCAGCTACCGCTGCCTGATGGTGACTAGAAATTGAGAACCCAGCATAGAGCGAGCAGAACTGGAGGCCTGCCAGCCTGAAATTCCTGACCAACTATGGGTGCCAGCCACCAAGCCCCAAGCCTTCCCAGCCTCTGGTGCTGCTGCTACCGATGGGTCTTAGATGGCCAGCCATGGTGCCACGGGCACCCTCAGACTACCCCCCAGTCAACCCACCCCCAACCAACTTGGCCATTGCATTTGAATCCAACCAACCATTTGAACAGTCTTAAACCCAGGCAGTTTAAATTATCCCCACCCCTTTTGGTCCTGACCCAGCTCCATTGCCTCTTTGTAACTGAGGCAAGCGGGGACAAAATCTGATTTCCTCCCCATGAAATGGTGGAATGGCAATTATTGTAGCATGCCAGCAGGACAAGGTAAATGTTTTCTCCAGAAGGCTGAGGATTAATTAGACTTTACTCTGTAGAGAGAAATTGCTGGAAAACCATTTTTAAAAATGCACCTTTTACTTCAGACTTCACGTTGCTGCATATAAGTTCTGCAAAGCAATTGCATTTTAAAGTAAATCCCCATCATTACCTTTTGGCTTTTGAAAATAAAGACTTTGCTTATAACTTTTACGAGCACAAAGTTCAAACGAATTTCTCTAAAGCCGTTTAAAAGTCTTTCAGAACATTGTAAAGTATATCAAAAGGTTGATTCTTTGAAATAACTTTTCCCTACCCATTTTAGCAGATTCCCTCTCCCACTACCCCTCGAGTTTTAAGTTTCTCAAAGCGGATAACAGACCATTCCATCCTAACAATAGAATACTTGAAAGGAAAAAAAGAAGAAAAAGAAAGTTAAAAAAATCATTCTTAGGTGTCTTCAAAGTTGGATGAATCTATGGTCAGGTTGACTTTATTATTTATTTATTTTTTGAAAGGAGAAGCATAAAGTTGTTTTGAAAAGATAACGATGGACATTCCTAATGTAATGTATTCATAAAGCATTGTTTTTAACAATATTTTTAAAAGCACAAAAGTAGAGGCATTCAGTAATAGGTTACCAATCACCATTGGAAATATAATTTGGGCACTACTGTAAGTCTACACTGTGTATATCTAACCAAGCTCTATCTCATTACCTGGCCCTGGCTATTTAACCACTGACCCATGGAAACCAGTTTGGTTCTTGTCTCCAGTCTCAGACTCCTGACATCAACCCTGGCTTTGACTTCCTCACTGTTGACTTTCTGATCCTGATTTGGCTCCGATTATCAGCTTCTGATTCCAATCTTTCACACAGCCATTGGTTTCCTAAACCCTAACTCAGTTCTAAAGTCCATTACCTAACTCCTGGCTCAGTCCTGGGGCAGAGACAAGAGCAAGTGTTCCCATTTGAAAGGAAAATAGCAACCTTTTGGTACTGCTTACGAATGTTTGCCAGTATTTTGTCAGTTTCCAGTGATTCCATGTTTCCACCATTTTTCATCACTTTCAAGGGCCTTTTCATCACTTTTGGCACTTTCTTCACTTTTGGGGAATTTATTCTCACTTTCCAGGACTTTTATGACTGTATGACTGTTTTACAGCACTGTTGGAAACTTCCAGCACTTTGCTGTTGCTCAATGGTAAATTTTCATCTCCATAGCCTCTGGTGGTGCATGCAGGGCACACATTGAATGCCAAAAAATAGCACAAAAAAAAAAATACCACCCAGTGGGGAAACCCTTAAGTTTATACGTCACACGAATCTTGGCAAATGCCCTGCTTCTGATGTAAGCTGCAGCAACTGAGATTTTTCAATTTGAGTCTACAGTGCTCCCCACGTGGTCCTCAGAACCCCTGAAGTCTGACAACAAGTTGTGTTTCTGACTGGAGCAGAATGATAGCTAGGGATGGGCAAACACGGTTCGAGTTCAGAGTTTGGACTGAACTCGAATAGTTTGGTTGACCAAATAGAATGTGTGAACCAAACTTGAATTCAAACATTCAGTTTGGATGCATTCGGTGAGTTTGGAATTGAATTTCCATTGGTTTCAATGGAAAACACATTATTGGCTGTAACGTTTTTTATACTATGTGGCTGAAAGTTGGGATTCCTATACCTGTTATAGATGGTATTATTTGTACCAAATTTCAAAATGATTGGATAAAGGAATACGATTTTAGAAGCAGTTGAATTATTGCATTTTTCAATATTCTACATATACATCCTTAGCTGTAACTTCTTTGCATCACAACTAATATAGGTGAAACCTGTCTGATTTATACCCTTCCCCATGTTTAATATCTTTGCCAAATTTTGGAAGAATTGGGAAAAGGGTCTTGGTGGTATAAGCAATTAACATATAAATGTATGTCTGACTATAACATCTTTGTAGTCCAACCAGTGTACATGAATTTTGCCAGGGATATATATTACACTTTTATGATCATCTATGCCAAATACCAGAAAGATTTTATACCAATTTTATATGCCTATACAACATATGTAGAGAAGGGGCCTATGCCTGGGATTCTCTTATGTCACTGTGGTATAAGATCGGTTTGTGATGCGAATTGGCCAACAGAAATGTCAACCAAATATCCTCATTCTGTGCTGGGAACATCTGGGAAGTCAGAAGCATCTGTTTAGGAAAGAGTCAATAGAAATTCTCTTATGTCCTCTGTCTCAGTGCTGCAGGATGTGATTGATAGTTGGCCAGCCTGGATGTGTTTAAACTATGTCTCCTGACTGCTGGGATGCTATCTCAGAAGTCCCAGTTATGTTGCTTATGCCCGCCACAGGGCCGCCCCCTATGCCCACCTCGAAACCACTACCAATTGGTCCTGTAAAGCTAGAAGCTTGCAGTAATGTGTTTGGCCATTGAATGTGTCTGTCAGTCTTTGGGGTTGCTCCACATCCTTCCTCCTACAGTCTCTCTCCCCCTGCCATGCAGGGTGCCTGCCTCTGACTGGCACTGAATATGCTGATATTCATCTGAATAATGATCTTCACAGGGACAACATCAATTGCTTATATAATTGGGTCCCTTTATCAAAATCTCCTGTACATTTGCTGAAATGGCAGGAAAGGTATTTGATACATTCTTGCCAAATATCCTGTAAACATAATGGAATATCAAACTGTTACAGCTGGAAATGTATTTTCAGGTTAATGTCTTATACCCTTGGGACCTTTTATCCACTTTTTCTGAAAATTTGCAAAATTATTAAGCATATGGAGGGATGTAATATGCACAAGTTTCATGAACATTGGGTGCAAAATAAAGAAGTTGTAGCCATGAATGTGTATGGAGCTTTTCCTAACATCACAACATTCAATTGCTTCTGAAATCAGTTTCCTTTATCTGATCAATTCAATTCAATTCAATTTATTAAGACTCTAGCTTTCACCATGGTCAACAGAAAATAAACATGTACAATCAAACATAAACATAAATATTGCAAACTGTACCCCAAAGGGGATACAAATGTAGTAGATTAAAAGAACTAAATAGTAATAATAAATACACCATACATATATCCCAAATCTAACTAAAGCTCGCCTGGAATTAATATTCACTCTTTCTGAAAATTGGAATAAGTATTAAGCATATTAAGTATATTGAGGGACATAATTTGCACAAGTTTCATGAACATTGGATTCAAGATAAAGAAGTTGTAGCCATGAATGTGTATGGAGCTTTTCCTAAAATCACAACATTCAATTGCTTCTGAAATTGGATTCCTTTATCTAATCATTCCTAATTTTGGTTCAAGTAGTGCCCTCCATCGTTGGTACAATCTCCCCAACTTTCATCAGAATTGAATAAGAAACAAAAATGTTATATCTGGAAATATGTTTTTCAGTTTTTCCACTTTATTTCAAAAACCAAATGTCATTTTCTTTTCCTGATTGCACCAAACTAAAGACCAAGCTGAGCTCGACTGAAACAAATACTGAATCTGAACTCAAATTTCGACCCGAACCACCGAACGGCCAAACATCTGAACCTGGTTCTGTTCACACATCCCTAGAAGTTCTTATTCAGCGGCTGGGGGCCAACTTGCTGCTTGAGGAGGAGGAGGAAGAGGTAGAGGTCACTGGCACTGCCCCTACTACACCTCCAGTGGTGGTGTCCAGCTCCTTGGCTGAGGAGCAAGCGGCGGGCTCAGGAGGTACTGTCAGGTTTGTAAACTTTTTATTTTTACTTTGAGGACAAGAAAGGCTCTGTCCGTTAGAGCAAACTCAGTGGCATGCGGGTGGGTGCGTGGGTGTTGGGCATCAGTCCAGCACAAACAGTGGGCATTAGCGGGTGGCAACAGATGTCTGCTACATAGAGAGAGGGTACTGTAGTGTGGGGGTCTCTGGCATGAGCAGCAACCCCACCCAAACATGTCCCAGATTAGCAAGGGTCTCCACTCTCCAGTTGCCATCCCATTCCCTACGCACCCCCAAATAAGGGCAGGATGTGCACGTGCCAGGCAGGGCCTTTCTAGTTGCAATCCCTAGCATCCCCTAGCACCCCAATGAGGGAAGGATTTACATGTGTCAGCCAGGGCCTTCCTAGTTGCAATTCCTACCATCCCCGATCACCCCCGTCAGGGCAGGATTTGCACGTGCCAGCCAGGGTCTCCCAAGAACCCTAGGGAGTGCAGGATTTGCACATGCCAGCAAGGGTCTTTCTAGTTGCAATCCTGAGCATCCCCTAGCACCATCAGGAGGGCAGGATTTATTTGCACATGCTTTCTAGTTGCAATCCCTAGCACCCCAAGGAGGGAGGACTAGAGGCATCATCATCATAAATGCATGATATTACTTTGGTGTTCTTAATCTGTTCTCATTTCAGAGAGGAATTGGTTGCCATCCCCAGCGCTGCTGCTGCTGCTTCCAGGACCAGGCCAAGGAGGAGGACCCCTAGGCAGAGGTCGCCACTGCCAGTGACACCCCCAGACACTCAGCGCCGGAATTCGGATATCTGGAGGTTTTTTGACAAGGGTAATGGAATTGCCACATGCAAGGTATGGCACAGGGACTGGAACAACAGGGAATGAATTGCCCTATGACCTGACCTGTTAGGAATGGAAGTCCCCTGTAAGAGAGAGACTGGCCACCCAGTCCACCCACTTGTGGAGACAGAATGCAGGCAGGGCTTGACAGACCATTGGTCTGACACAAAATGGCACTTCTTATGTTCATATCTTTTTCTGCTCTTTTTAGATCTGCCAGAAAAGATTCCACCAGCAGAGGGAGGGGACCACATCAGGGCTCATCAGCCACACTGAGTGCACCCATGGCCTGAGAGTGAGGTGGCAGGCAGAGGAGTCTGGTGTGGCTGTGGTAGTGGAACCTCAGTGCCAGAAGAATGGGGGGAAGGCAACCCACAAATGAAGGCATGTACGTCCCTTCCCCCCTCCAGCCCTGATGTGGAGACCCCCGGCCCATGGGAGAATGCAGAGGTTAAGGCCTTTTGGGCCCAGTTGCAGTGGCCCACCCGGGAGTCCGGGACTTTGTGTCCAATGTCCAGCAGTCTGCAGCCACCATGGAGAACTGCCTGGTGGAGCAGTTGCAGGCGGTCCAGGTGGAAAGGCAAAAGGTGGAGGCATACGGGCAGTATGTCTCCGCCGAGATGGACCACCTGTAAATGTACCACCAGGCGCTCTCCAGGTGGCATCGGGACATGTAAGGGGCCCTGAACTTTGCTGTCTCCCATGGCTATGAGCTGCCAGAGTCCCAGGTGGCTGGCCCTCAGCCCTATGCTGCGCCCCAACAGCTGTTGCCTTTCCCCCAAGTCCGGGGGGACAGACCCAGAGACTCTTAGTTTCATTTATAAGCAGGGCCCCGATTCTTCTGCAATTTTTTTTCCAAAATTCTGCGACCCCAAATTGAAAATTCTGCGACCCTAAATTGAAAATTCTGCGATCCAATAAAGTTACAAAACAAGTCTAGCAAAATTGGCGATCCATTTCCTTGTACCAATTAATAAAAAAATCTACTTATAATTTTTTCTGTGTATGGGTATTTCAAATATCAGGCAACCCCNATTTGCATGTGCTAGCCAGGGCCTTCTTAGTTGCAATCCCTAGCATTCCCTAGCACCCCCGGGAAGACAGGATTTGCACGTACCAGCCAGGGTCACCCAAGCACCCCAGGGAGCTCAGGATTTGCACGTGCCAGCCAGGGGCTTTCTAGTTGCAATCCCTAGCATCCCCGGGAGGTCAGGATTTGCACGTGCTTTCTAGTTGCAATCCCTAGCACCCCAAGGATGGAGGACTAGTCTAGAGGCATCATCATAAATGCATGATATTACTTTGGTGTTCTTAATGTGTTCCCATTTCAGAGAGGAATCGGATGCCAGCCCCAGTGCTGCGGCCAGGACCAGGCCAAGGAGGAGGACCCCTAGGCAGAGGTTGCCAGACTCACCACTGCCAGTGACACCCCCAGACATTTGGCGCCAGCAGTCGGATGTCTGGAGGTTTTTTGACAAGGGCGATGGAATCGCCACATGCAAGGTATGGCACGGGGACTGGAACAACAGGGAATGAATTGCCCTATGACCTGACCTGTTAGGAATGGAATCCCCTGCAGAGAGAGATTGGCCACCCAGTCCACCCACTTGTGGAGACAGAATGCAGGCAGGGCTTGACAGACCATTGGTATGACACAGTATAGAACTTCTTATGCTATCTTTTTCTGCTTTTTTTATTACTGCAAGAAAAGATTCCGCCAGCAGAGGGAGGGGACCACATTAGTGCCCACATTGAGCGCACCCATGGCCTGAGAGTGAGGCGGCAGGCGGAGGAGTCTGGTGTGGCCATGGTCATGGATCCTCAGTGCCAGAAGAAGGGGGGGAAGGCAACCCACAAACGAAGGCATCCCCATCCCTTATGTGGAGATGCCCGGGCCATGGGAGAATGAAGAGGCCAAGGCATTTCGGGCCCAGTTGCAGCGGCCCACCCGGGACTTGGTGGCCAAGGTCCAGCAGTCTGCAGCCACCATGGAGAACCGCCTGGTGGAGCAGTTGGAGGCGGTCGAGGTGGAGAGGCAGAAGATGGAGGCGTACGGCCAGTATGTCTCTGCCGAGATGGACCGCCTGCAAATGTACCACCAGGCGCTCTCCAGGTGGCATCGGGACATGGAAGGGGCCCTGAACTTTGCAGTCACCCATGGCTACGAACTTCCAGAGTCCCGGGTGGCTGGCCCTCAGCCCTGTGCTGCACCCCAATGGCTGTTGCCTTTCCCCCAAGTCCCAGGAGACAGGCCGAGATTGGCAGATCCTCCTAGTTTAAATTTATAAGTTTCCTTTAAATGTTTGCTTTTGGTTTTTAGAATGTTGTTGTTGTTATGTAAATAGTTTTAATAAAAGTTGTATTTATTTTTACGAGCTTCATGTGACCTGTCCAATCTTTTATCCCAATGTGCTGAAATTGTTGGTAGCGGTAGCAGCAGGTATAGGAATGCACACAGGCAGGCAGGCAGGCAGACACATATAAAAATTTGTGTGTTATATTCCATCTCATTAGGCTGCTGTGGAACCTCTCTCTCTCTCTGTCCATATAGTGCAGGTGACAGCATGGGTGGGATCGTGTCTGTCTCTCCTTCAAGCAGTGGGTGGACTTTCTCTCTCTCTTTTGCCAGAAACCTGGGTGGGCAGACAGACATCTTGGCATGAGAGGCAGGAAGGCGGGTGGGCTGAGGCAGGCTTTGAGCTTGGCAACAACCTGGGATATAGAACCCTTGCCACAGACAGCATATAGGCCTGGCAGCAGCAGCAGCTGTGTTTCATTATGTCATGGCATCATGTCACAGATAACATATAGGCCTGGCCTGGGAGCCATTGGCACTGGAAGAAGCAGACATTCATGGCCATGGTACAGAACCCTTGGCATGGATAGTATATAGGCCAAGGATATCTTACAGTCAATCCTAAGAGATAGGTGAGCGTCATTGCGAAGGGACAGGCAATCGCCGATAGCCTCCATTTCATGAGGGAACAGGGGTAAGGGGGATGGGCAGGGGCAGGTACCTGCTGGCTGGAGAGGGTTGAAGTTCACTTGCACTTTTTAGGTAACTCATTGCAAAGCCACAGAACAAGGATCCTGGACTGTTGGAGCCACAGAACAAAGCCACAGAACAAGGATCCTGGACAGTTGGAGAAGTTTAATCCTCAAGGAACTTAGCATTGAATGCAGGTTGCACAACTGGATATGCATACGCCATCAGTCAAATCTGTGAAGTGGAGAGGATTCGGAATGTCATCTGTAGGGATGTGCGAACACGGACAGTCAATCCTAAGAGATAGGTGAGAGTTGTTGCAAAGGGATGGGCGATCACAGATAGCCTATGTTTACTGCAGCCGATCAAAAGCTAGTCGGGTACAGGATCATCCTGGGCCAGCTCCAAATCATCTGAATTCAAGCTTCTAGATACAGTGGATAGAAAGCTGGATAGAAAGATGGCTCTCTGTGGGTGGAATGACGGGCCCCAGAACCCTGATGATGGGTCCTGGGGCTAGAGTGGCAGCTTCTAGATACAGTGGCTAGACAGCCCTCTCTGCCTGTAATGTAGGTCCCAGAACCCTGATGGTGGGTCGTGGGACTGGAGTGGCTCTTCCTTGATGTGGTGGAACGACATCGGAATGTGCGAGGAATGATGGCCCCAGACCCATCACGGTGGGTCGTGGGGCTAGGGTGGCAGATTCTAGGTATTGGCCACAGCCCTCCCTGACTTTAACTTGGCCCGAGAACCCTGATGGTGGGTTCTGGGGCGGGAGTGGCTGTTTCGTGATGCGCTAGAATGACATCGTCTCTGTGCGAGGAATGACGGGCAGACTGAGGCAGGGTTCGAGCTTTGCAACCTGGGCAGGCAGGCAGGCAGGCAGGCAGTGTGGCATGAGAGGCAGTAGGGCAGGAAGGCTTTGGTAGACTTTGAGCAAGGCAATCTGGGTGGGAAGACAGGCACCTTAGCATGGGAGGCAGGAAAGATGACTGAGGCATGCTTTGAGCTTGGCAGCAAGCTGGGCGGGCAGACAGGCAGCCTGGCATGGGAGGCCATAGGGCAGGCAGGCTTTGGCAGGATTTGAGCTAGGCAACCTGGGTGGGCAGATAGGCACCTTGGCATGGGAGGTAGGAAGGTGGACTGAAGCATGATTTGAGTTTGACGGCAAGCTGGTTGGGTAGACAGGCAGCGTGGCATCAGAGGCAGTAGGGCAGGCAGTCTGGGGGATTGGCAGCAGGGCACTCAGATAAGCTAGGAAAGACTGTGCAGCGCAAAAGAGCGACAGTCAGTATCACATAGGCAGGCCGAGATCATGTAGCCATAGGCCAGCTCACAGGCTTGTTTCTCAATGCCAACCTGCATCATTAAGTCAGTCAGATAAGGTGGCTGAGGCCGTCTAGTATGAGGGAGAGGGACAGGGACAGGGAGAGAGAGAGGCAGGGCAGTGCCAGGCATTCGGAGGGAGGGACATCACCTCAGCAGCAAAGGAGCAGTAGCCCTAGTCCATATTGAGGAGGAGGAGCCCCTTCCCAGACTTCCCCTGGCATGGGAAGTCATATGCCACTGCACCATCACTCCTTGTCCAGGGGCAGCTCGGGGAATCCCAGCAGCAGAAGGTTCACTTTCAGGAACAGCAACTGCTCCACCAACTTGGCCCCCAGTCTCAGGCAGTGCGGGGTGCAAATGTCCCCCACCATGGAGAACACCCTCTCACTGGGGACGCTGGTTGGTGGGCAGGACAGGATACCCTTGGCCACTTTGGACAGGGCCGGCCACACGTTGGCCTTGCCTGCCCAGTAGGCCAAGGGATCACTGCTGGGATCAATGCATTGCTCCTCCTCCAGGTAGGTCTCAACTGCTGCTGAGGTGCCATCATACTCCCTCTGGTAGCTCTGGGTGGGTACAACCTGCCCCACTGCCCTCAGCCATTCTACTTGCCCTTTTGTGCTGGGCCCCATGCTCCGCAGAGTGGACTACACACAGAAGGAGCTCCTGGCAGTAGCGTCCTGTTACTGCTGATGCTGCACTTCCTGCTGCTGGTGCAGCTGTCACCACTAGGTCTTTAGGCTGGATGACTGGAAGGGGTCACTGTTCCCAGTCCTACCATCCTCAGGGGTCTCCTGCTGCATGACCCACTCTGCCTGCCAGACCTTCTGCACCAGCACATCCTTCCGGAGGCCATAGAGTTCTCTCTCACATGCCATGCTGCCCTTGGGGTCCAGCATGGTTGCCAGGACATATTCCTCCTGGTGGAGGAGCTCATCAAAGCATGCACTCAGACCCGCCTTCAGCTTCCGTGCAAGGTCAATCGCCTCATCTTGTCATGTATTTTAAGTTATAAGCCTAAATATTTTGGCTATCTGTGTTTAAATGTATTAACTTAGAGTTTTTATATGTTAACTTTATGTTTCAATGTATTTGAATTGTGTTCACAGCACTGATTTTTAGAATCAGCTTTTGTGAATAGCCAGATTCAGGATGGGCCCCTCCAACCACATTCCAATAAAAGTTTTTTCTAAGCTTCCCAAATGACATTTGGCTGTTGCCAAGGAGACCACCAGATGGATAAGCAATAAAACAGGCTATCTCAAGTTCTCCCTCTGCTCTAAGCTAAAGTCATAAAGAGGCCCACTTCTTTCCTGACTTCCTTTGATTTACTTAAGTTTTCTCAGATCACAGATGTCTGGAATGTTATCTCTAGGTGTCTAAATGACAGATAGCACTATTCAGAAGAATTTCCAGACTAAGAAGGAGGATTTGTTAGTTTATTCCAGCTAACA
>QEPC01010930.1:1617164-1641659 GCA_003113815.1 Sphenodon punctatus
TGGAGCTGGAGCGCCACTGCCCGCTCAATAACCTTCCCTAAAAAGGGAAGGTTAGAGACAGGGCGGTAGCTGGCAAGCGCATCCCCGTCCAAAGATGGTTTTTTCAACAGGGGGCGCACCACAGCCTCTTTAAGGCAGGGTGGCAGCCTCCCCTGTCGAAAGGACGCGTTCACTACCCCCGCCAGCACCATCCCCAACGTCTCCCTGGAAGCTTTTACCAACCAGGACGGGCACGGATCAAGTTCACAACACGTGGCCCTCACAGACCCCAGGACTTCCACCACATCGGCCGGCGTCACTTCCTGAAACTCTCCCCACGAAGCTGGACCGGACGGGACCTCCGCCCCCCCGCGCTCTTCACCTACTGCCATCAATCCAGCGTCAAAGTCAGTCTGAATCTGAGCAATCTTGTCTGCGAAGTAGTTGACTCACTGCTTTGCTCAGTCTATAATTCTAACTCCTGACTGGCCTGACAAAGGACCCTGTGAGGTCTGAAAGCCTGCGTACTTCCACCAACTGTAGAGTTGGTCCAATGAGAGTGATCACTGTACTACTTTGAATCTATTGCCTATATAGACAGCAGCACAGCAAAGGAGATAGGGATTATAGTTGGATGGCAGTCTGGATGCAAAGGTAAGGCTGGGTGGTTGTGAAGCACCCAGATTAAACTGAAGTGCCCCTTGGAATTCTGGAGCTGCAGAATGAGTTTCATTGTCTTTAATATTTATAGAAGGGGGAAATTTATGTAGGATAAAGTTGATTACTGTAACCAAGTCAACAACATGTACCTGAGTTCTCGCATTCTCATGAATGTTGCATCCCTTGTCTCTCCGTCTGTTCCCCCTTCCCTGTCTCCCCTCCCCCTGTCTTTAGATTGTAAGCTCTCGGACAGGGACCGTGTCTATCTTATTTTTTGTAAAGCACCAGGTACATCACTGGTGCTATATAAATGCTTATAATAATAATAATAATTAATAATAATAAATAATAATAATAATAAGGTTATATGGCTAGAAAAGCAAATCAACCTTAGAAAAAAAAGAGCTGCCAAGAAGTGATAGGGATGGGGAAATGCTGAATTTATGTTCAGATGTATCGCTTCTGGGCTTCAACTCACCACCTTCCTTCCCTTCATGCTTGGAAGAAAATGCTTCTGTTTCGTGGGTTATTACCTGCTCCAACAAGCTTTTAACAGAATATGATCATTCTTAAATAAGAGCGTGTATCTGAAAACTCATGTAACAAGCATATGTGCCCCAATAACAAGACTTGTACATTTTAAAGTTGGGCAACATTCTGCTGCAGGCATAAATGAAATCAGTTTCTGGTGAACCTCTATCAAACTCAATGAAGCAATATAAAGTGGAAAATATACATACAAAAACCATAAAATGTCTGTATGAAGTCAAATCAAGCTAGTGAAATGCTTTCCACCAACAAATACATCATTCGATTATTTGTCTGGCAATCTTTGCATAATGGAGTGACTTCTGATACACTGCCTCTACGCTTACTTAAAACTGTAAAGTATTATGATAAAAGTTGAGAAATCCTGAAATATGCTTTGCCCAATAATAATTTCTTCCATGTACCAACCAGTATTTTGAAATGAATGGTATGTCTTTCCATTTCCAGTGACTGAAGTAACTGTCCAACTTTTCCATTCTCCTTCCATTCTGTTGATACACATTTCTTGCTAAAAGACAAGTAAGGGGGAAAAGAAAGCCTATAGAGAATGATCTAATGAAATAGCAATATGAATCAAAATCTAATGCAACTTGTTTCTTTGGGACTGGAGTGTTTACATGATTTTACATACCTCCTTGAATCACAGCAATGATGTCTTCTAATGCGGCTGTGAAGAAATCCTTGATCATTTTGGTGAGGGCCGTTTCAGTGAAGTGGAGAGAAAAGAAGCATAAATGAAAAGTTAAAGGGGATCAAAGTGAAAAAGAAAAAATCAAGTTAGAAAGAAGATGCTCTTCTAAAGGCACAATTCTTTCTGCATTAAAGTCAAGGACTCAGCTCCAAGCAACATTAATGGTGGAGGATTGTTCTCTGAGTTAACTATAGTACAGAAGGTGAAAAAAAGGATTTACAACTAAAAGAAAAAAAAAATCACATTATCCATTTCCTTTTTTTAGCTGACGCTAGAGTGGCAAGGTGTCTTTTGTCTGTTATATGTTTAATATAATGTACTCGTAGTCTGGTGATAAGCAAAATCTGCCAGGAAGGATGGAGAGGGAGCTAGGTGACTTAAAAGTAGTGAGTCTTATCTAGGGTATTTGATTGAGAATTTGCAAAGTGATGTATTACAGTGGGGATGCACAAGGCATTTTATTCATTCATTCATTCATTCATTCATTCATTTATTTAATTTGTATTTCTACCCCGCCCCTCTCATGTCAAGGAATGGTTTTAGGGGTGGTTGTGAGTAGGAGAGAAAATGTGTATATTAATGTGGGAGAAAGAGGTCAGGAAGAAATAGGGTCCAACGAGAGAGTAGAGGACAGAGCTTGAGAAGAAGTGATAGAATGGGAGCAAAGCAAGTTATAATAAAATCAAGAGTCGAGTCCTTGAAAAGGAGAATGCAAAGTTTGAATTTGATGATGAGGAAGCTGTCCAATGTAAGACTTATTTCTTTTGCAAGATAGGGATAGGGTTTGGGGAGACTTGGCACCTGGATTTTTAGATATGTTTTTATGTATTGTAACCCACCCTGAGCACTTGTGATAAAAAAATAAAATAATAAGTAGTAAATAAATGGTGGTAAGGTCATGAAGCTTTGTATCTTCCAGGAGATGCTATAGTTACTAGTACCTTATTTTTATGAAATCTTCTGAGGGCTGTTGGGAGAAGATTGTTACCTGGATGTTGCTATGATCTGTAGTAAATAAAGATGTGTACATATTAGCATTTTTTCATCACTGATACCTACTCCCTCCTTAGTGCATTGCTGCTTTGCCTAATGGAAACATATACCAGGGTGTACTTCTCAGGATTTTAGTGCTTCTAGCTCATTCTATTCTGATCAAACCCCAGATTAACTTTACAGTTCATTAAGGTACATGGAGTTAGGGAATGCATGCTTTTAGGCTTGTGTTTCTTGGAAACAGAACGTGGGAGTGAAAGAAACAAGGGAAGGAATGGACAGTTGGAGGAAAGTAACATTCAGTTTTCATTAATGTTTAGAGCGTGGCAGGATGCTGTACAGTGGAAATGCAGATGCACAGCTTTCTGTTGAAGGGTGGATTTGGAAATCAGGATGGTAGAGATTACCATTCATGTCATTGAGTGGATGAGGACCTTTGGGAACAAGTATATATAACAGAGGATGACGTTAATCACAAAAATGTGGAAGATTCTATAGAGAGCTGAATGGGAAGAAGTCAGTGTCACCTAACAAAGTAGTTTATTTGGAAAAATATCAATAGTGGCATTTGTCCACTGCTGGGATAGAAAATACAAATGTCTTCAGAGGTTTAAGTTAAGAGCGCTCTCTCATTGTAAGTAAATTAAAGTGAAATATGTAACAGTAGAATGGGACTTGCAATGGCACCTGAAAAATGTGTTCAGAGGGAGGACAGTTAAAGGTTAAAATCCGTGTTTTTTTCCATCAAAATACTCCATATCTGTGTTGTGCTTAAACTGTTCTACTGAGCATGTGCATATCCTGAAAAAAACTCAGTATGATGGGTGTTTCTTTGAACGTCTGATTAAAAGGAAACTTGGCCCTTGGTTTTGCTCAATGTTTGCTGAGGATCGGGGTACTCAACTCAGTGTTATTGAGTACTGAGAAACCAAGTAATGATCAAGGTACTTGGTAACTCCTTGATCAAGCAATGTGGCATGATGGGTACATGGGAAGGTGGGGAGGTAGCAGGGAACTTTCTAGGGGGGTGGGCATGAAGGAGGGCATAAAGGGGGGCAAGGGGCAGCAAACATTACTGGACGTGGACTGGGCGCAGCCCGTGGAGTCGAAGTGGAGTCCGCTCGCAACCCATCACCACTGTTGTGGTCCCCGCAGCATTTCAGGTTCCTGGCTGTAGGCTGGGAGATTGGCTGCTATCTTTTTTTCTGTGAGCATGCTCGGAAATGTAGTTCAGCATGCTCCCAAAGAGCCATGTTAGTCCTCTGGAGCCTGTTTTCAGCCCATGGAGCCCCCACATAACCACCATGCACATGTTTGGTGTGTCCAGCCTAATTATGGTGGCAGAAAATTGATTAAAAGTGCCAGAAATGTGGCTAATGTGGGCTAATGTACGATCATGGGGCCAACTCTGTTTATTAGGGTGTGCACAGCCTCTGCCCTCATACAGGTCCACCAGAGTCCCAGGCGCAGTGACTAGAGTAGTCAGAGGAGTGAGCTTTCCCTCTACTCTTGCTCTCACTGGTACTTTGACTGGTTACTTTCACTTTTTGGAGGGCTCCAAAACAGAGCTCCAAAAAGTGAAAAGGGAAAAGAAAACAGAATAAAGACACAGCAGGATTCCTTTTTGTCAATTTTCAGGACTTTTCGGGACCATCTGGGACTTTTTGTGATGTTGTTTCTGGCACTTTTCCTCAATTTTATGCCACCTTTTGTTAAGTCGGACATGCCCAACGTGTGTGGTGGCTGAGTAGGGTATCCACGGACTAAACACAGACTCCAGTGGGCTAACATCTCGTTTGTTTTCACCCAGTGAGGCAGAGTATAATGTCATAGACATCAATGTAAATGAGGAATAAGATATAAATGAAACCCAAACCTGGCCAAATGATTCCCCCACACTTAAATTGATCCCTGCAAATGACAGGGTTCATCACAATTGTATCTTTTTATCTCCTTGTGCTGTTCTTTACTTTTTATTCTTTTCAAGAGTTAATCCAGCCAGCAGGCCATTCTGGTTTATAAAGAAAAATGTATGCTCTGGTATGCAGGTCAGTTGGTGCTCTTATCTTACTCTTCAAAAATAGGTATGAAGGTTTCTATCAGCCCATGTGGCGACATGGAACCTTTTCACACAGACGTGCTAACACTGATAAAATGGGTGTTACATTTTATTACACATGTCGCAGGGCTGCAGGTGTGCTCTGTGGGTTCCCTGCAACATGTATAATAAAATGTAACACCCATTTTATCAGTGTTAGAGTGTCTGTGTGAAAAANCCCCACACTTAAATTGATCCCTGCAAATGACAGGGTTCATCACAATTGTATCTTTTTATCTCCTTGTGCTGTTCTTTACTTTTTATTCTTTTCAATAGTTAATCCAGCCAGCAGGCCATTCTGGTTTATAAAGAAAAATGTATGCTCAGGGCTGCAGGTGTGCTCTGTGGGTTCCCTGCAACATGTATAATAAAATGTAACACCCATTTTATCAGTGTTAGAGTGTCTGTGTGAAAAAGGTCATTGATTAGAGCCAAAGACGGGAGTCTATTATTCTAAGCTGGTGAATAAAGGAGCAGACAGTGATTACCTAGAAAAAAATATGATGGATAGGCTGATCTATTCCTGGTTCAACGCTATTCAATATCTTTATCAATGGTTAGAAGAGAATATAAAATTATTGGTAAAGCTTGCAGTGCTGATGACATAAAAACGGGTAAAGGGATAAATAATGATAGGGACAAGTCTATTATACAAGGCAATCTGGATCATTCTGTAAACTGGGCTCAGTTGAGCACCATGTGCTTTTAACACAACTAAATACAATATCATAAATTTGGGAACAAAGAATGTAGGTCAGATTAGATCATAGCCTATTTTCACCCCAATCCCGCCAAACTAATTATTGTATTTTCTCCAGAAAGAGTAATAACATTGATTCCTCATATTAGGTATTACAACAAATGGTAAAGAAGAAATGATTATGCTTCCTACTTCATTAATTTTATGTGACTGATTAGACTGTGCCATATGGTCTTCAAACATTATGGATCTAGAAATCAAACCCATTCCATACAAATTAGCCTCAAACCCCACTGACAATGAACAATTCATGTGGCACTAAAATATAATTTCTTGCTAGAATTGCCAATTTATTATTTTTTTCAAAACAAACTGGTTTGTGCATACTGAAACATCTTTAAAAATAGTATATTCAAATCAACATCTGAAATAATTAAGGGGAAGATAATTAAAGCACACGTTTTATACATTTCCAGCATAGCAAAGGATATAAGAACACCCAAAAAGCTCTCCTACCAGCATCTCATTTTCAGTAGTTAGCTCCTCCTTTGGAAAATATTATATTTCTCAAGGGGCAAAATATGTATTTTCACTAGAGTTTTAACTTGGGAGGAAAAAAAGAAAAGAAAGCAAATATAAAATTTGCATGAATGAGAAAGCAGAGTGTCTCACTGTAAGATTATTACAGCTTGTTCAGAATGCAGCAACACAGCTGCTTACTGGTTTGGGTAGCCGCAATCATTTTACATGCCCTGTGTTGTTTGAATTGACTGCCTGGAGAGTGGTGGATTGAATTTAAGATTGCACAGCTGGTTTTTAAAGCCCTTAATGGTTTTTAAAGCCCTTAATGGTATAGCCTAGGGCCAAAATGAAATCTTGCAAAAAGCGAGAATCTCGTCAAAATCCTGGTTCTTGACTCATTTGAGATGAACCAAGAACCGGAACTTTTTCATTGAGTTCTTGGTGAGAATTTTTTTTTAAAAACAAATCATTGTACATGTGCCAAATGGTGCCAGCCGGTTTTGTGCATAAGCAAAGTAGCCGATGCCCTCAACCAAAATGGCAGCAATAACGTTACCACCATTTTGGATAAAGCAGTGACCATTTTGTGTATGCACAAAATAGTCTGGCTAGCCATGAGGTATATTTGCAAAGACCAAGGCCATTTTTTCTGAAGCAGCTATGTGCCTGGCTGGAGTTGAGCTTCTGGAAATGAAACGTAGTGCCATATTTGGTAGGAAGGTGAGATGGGAGGGGACAGTTGAGTGATGGTAAGCCAGATGGCAAGTTTTGATTAACTGGCCAAGCCAAATAGCAAGTTTTGATTTGTTTGCAGAGTGAAAAAAAAAAGTGGCTGCACAGTCATTTTCCATTCTCTTCAGTGAATTTGGCTGTGTGATCAGTAAGTAATTGACTGGGTGGGAAAGGGGGCCTAGCCTGCCCATAGGGACAATCCTGGGGGATAGAGGTCAAGTTTTCTACCATGCCATGCTTTTAAAAAATAATTTTAATTTTTTTAAAAAAATTGGGTGCCAGTGCCACATTGCTGCTGCCTGCTGCTTGGTTGACAGTACCATAAGGCAGAGGGATCTCTCTGCCTGGCTTCACTTCCCTTTTCTGGGCAGCCTGGACTGTTCAAGTTACCAGCGCCACACCAATCAATGCCATGCCTTTTTTTAAAAAATAAGTGTGTGCCACTGCTATTGACACTGCTTGGCAGCAACCATGAGGCTATCTCTCTGCATTACTCCCCTTGCCTAGGCTGTTCAAGTTACCAGTACCACACCAAACCAATCCTCCCATGCCTTTTTAAAAAATAAGTGGGTGTCCCTCTGTGTGTGTGTGTGTGTGTGTGTGTGAGAGAGAGAGAGAGTCTAGTTATTTTATTGTGGGTGTTATAATTTTTTCTGGTTGGCTGGCTGGCTTTTGGTGGGATTTCATGATGGAGTTGCACTCTGTTTTGTGGGGTTGTGTGTTGTTGTCTTTCTTACCAAGGCTGTGGTTGCTGCATGGCACAGCAGAGTCTAATTGTAAAGTGTAAGTTAACTGTCTTCTACTGTTCTGCCTGCTGCTCGGCACAGTGAGGCCAGAGCTCTGCCTGGCTACACTTCCCAGTGCCTGAGCTGTTCAAATTACCAGTGCCATAGTACCAATGCCATGCCTTTTAAAAAAAATAAGTGGGTGCCCCTTGGGTGTTGGGTGTGAATGTCTAGTTTCTTTCTTGTGGGGTTATAATAATTATGTCTGCTGGGCTGGCTGGCTTTTGGTGGGATTTCTGCCCGCAGTTGCAGAAATGTTTTGTGGGATTGTTGTATTCTTCTTGAGTGGATGTCCCACTCTTGGTAGCCTGCTTTTCTTTGCGCTGCTTGGCTGGCATAAAGCTTTTAAAGTGGGTGCACTCACTGCTGATGATGGGCCACTACTGTTGGGGTTTTTTTTATTTATTTATTTCTGCAGTACATGCAGTTGCACTTTTGTGGGGTTGTCTTCTTGAGCAATTGTCCCACTCTTGCTTGCCTGTTTTTATGAGTAGTTCTTTGGCTATGGGTTCCAGAACTTTCCCAAGATTGACCAGCCAGGGCAATGGGAGAATACGTTCAACTTCCTTTCTGGTTAATGGTGTGTGGGGAGGGGGCTTGCCTTGCATAAGTCGGTTGAACACACAAAATTGAGGCTTTTTTTGGCACTGAGTAGTTCTGAGTTTCCTTGAATCAGAGTTCCAAAGTTCTGAGTATTTTTGAGGTCTGGAATTTGGCATTCTGAATTCCGGGTTCTCAGAAAAAGTTCTGAAGTACTGCTGAGTACCTGGACCGAGTGCCCAGAACTTCGATATTTGGCCTCAGTACCCGGAAGCACTATTTCATAGAGCCCTATTGTTTTATTTTTATTTTAAACTCCCTCTCTCTTTCGTTTCCCTAGCCGTGACCATGAAAGGCCACTAAAAACATCTGTTTTTAACTTATGTTACTGTCTAACTGTTACTGTGTTACCAAATCACCATTGCAACAGTACTGAATTATCGTTTGTGCATTTCCATGCATTTTTTAAATTTTGTGACTATTTTCATCTGTGTATTATTTACCTTTGCCTTAGTCACAAATTTTTCAAGCTTTAGCATCAGATACCTTGGTTCAAATCCATTGGAAGCATCTTTGCTGTTGGACAAGCTGGGTGAGACTGCAAAACAACTTTGCTATTGGGAAGGAGGGATTGATGGTGACCTTTTTGATGGTGACCTCCATGATGCAACTTGGTGCTATGGTGAGTGTGTAATCTTCACCTGGGACATTGTAGGTACATGCCATAGATTTCCCTACCCATCTTTCCCTGATTTGGGCCTTAAATTGAAAAACATGTACACCTTTAATTGCTAATTCCTTCAAGCAATGGACAAAAACCTGATGATGAGAAACTGTAAATTGGTATAGAAATTGACAAACAGAAAGTTGGTTGTCCAATTGTGTTACTCAGAATTTTGGACAGAATTGTCCAATTCTGGTTCTATTACTCAGAATTGTGGGTTACCTGATTCAACAGCTGATTACTGACTGGGTAACTGATAAACTGCTTGAAATTTTAGGTATTACTGGTTGGTTGCCAATATACTGCCTGTTTCAGTTCTAGCTGTGACTTCCAGTGTGGCTGCGCCAACTGTGGATGGAGTCACAATCCCAAATGCACTTTGTTGCTGTCAGGACCGTGGGATTACTTGAATCTTTCTTCACCCCCCACAAAAGCTACAGTTTAATTCTCTCCCTTATGATGGTGACTTTGACTTCACTTGAAGACTTGCAGAATTCCCATCCCCAATTACCAATTACTTGTCACCATAAACCTTCTCTCAAGTCCCTCAGTTGTGAAACAAACAAAAAGTACTTTTAAATCTCATATCATATATATTTTTGTGTAATTTTGACATCCTCCTACTCATCCCACACACATGCTTCCTATCTGCCAGGATTTTAATGGATTTGAAGAAGCTATATGCAATCCTATCATCATTATCGCAATTAATATATTCCAGTTTGATAACATGAACTCTGACTTGCACACATACATCACTGAATGAATATGTCTAGCTCAATGTGAATAAGTAGTTTAAAATGTACAGAAAAATCTTTACTTTTTTAAAAGAAAGATGTGCCATTGTTCTCCTTAATCTTTTTTGTTGTTTCTCTACTTTTTTAATATTATACCTTTCTTTCAGTTCTTCTAACAAAGAATTGCATGCCAATCTTTCTTTTCCATTGCATGTTCAGTAGTATAAATACTTTAAATACCTTCTAGGGATTACAGACAGGAAAGGGATTCTGTGGCCACTTGTCATGAAACGTTTTATTGATAAGATAGACAGGGTTATATGGGTTATTTTTAATTGAACATGTGGGACAACTGCAGCAAGTAGAAATGGTGAGCGAACAACATAGCGATAAGAGAAGTCTCTTGGATCTTTGAGTTACAAACATTGTCCCAGAAAAAGAGAAACAAATGGGATCTAAATGCTTTATTTTAAAATCGAAAGCTATCCAAAAGTCATTACTCAGTTATACAGACAGTGCTAGTGATTAAATGAATAGCAGTTTTTGTATTTTGCAGATATTACTTTTAATTTTGAGTAGTGCTATCTACTTCTGTACATGATAAATGTGTATGAAGGCATAAGTCTCACTTACCAGCCTCACTTACTATCCCGCAGGTGGCGGCGACTGCAGAGCGGGCTCCGTGCAGCGCTGTTTGGCTGGCTGGGGAGAAACACCTTGGGGGGGGAAGAAAAGACCATGAGTGGCTGCGGCTGCTCACCTTACCCCTCCCACCTGGACCCCCCCTGGATGCTTGAAAAGCAGTGTGCCGGTGGCCACGGGGCCGACGGCCGTGAGCCGAAGGTCCGTGGCCAAAGGGTGTGGCCCTTTGGGGTCCAAAGGGGGGAGAGGGGGTAACCCCTTGTGGTTGGTGATTCAAGGGGGATTGTGGATGTGGTACCTTGAATTAATCCACCACTTGCTTGCCTTGTTGCGCTGGTGAGGCGGAGGGGGCCTGTTGGGGACTTTTGTTTTGTACAGGGCTAGGGATAAGGGGTGGGGGATGCAGGAGGGATGGTTAAGGGTTGGGGGTGGATTTTGTGAAGTCCTGGAGGCCGACCGTGGTGGACGGTGGGGAGGAGGCAGCTATAGGGGTAGTTCTGGGGCGGGGATGGTATGGTCCATGGGGGCGGGTGGCTCGCACCCCGAGGGGACCAAGGTGCCTAAGGCAGGTGCAGGTGGACACACCCCCACTGGGGATGGGGGAGGAACAACATCCAAGGTTCACGTGTGGGGGGTTGATGTTATTGAATGCGAGGTCCGTGGTCAACAAGGTCCCGATTGTCCAGGATGTAATCCTGGATGGGAATGTGGCCCTCGCATGCATCACAGAGACCTGGCTGGACGAGCTCGCTGGTCCAACTTTGGTGGATCTTGTTCCGGCCGGGAATGCCATGCAGCATCAGCTCCACACAGGTGGCTGGGGTGGAGGTGTAGCGATTATTTTTAGAGAGGATTGGCCTGTTAGGAGGTATCCAGTTCAGGAGATTGAAGGTATTGAGGCCCTTCACATGGTGTTCAATTTGGCTGGGGGCAACCTAGGTATACCGGGCTCCTTCATGTCTGGCAGCATCCCTGGCCGCTCTAGCAGAGCTGGCCTCGGAGGTGGTGCTGGGCTCCTCTAGGACTTTGGTCCTGGGGGACTTCAACGTCCACTCTGATGCAGGCCTTGTCAGAGCGGAGCAAGAATTCATGGCAGCCATGGCAACCATGGATTTGTCCCAGGGGGTTATCTGCCCGACCCATGTTGGGGGGCATACCCTCGACCTGATTTTCAGCTCTGGCCATGAGGCGGGGGGGTCCGGTTGTGGGGGAGGTTACAGCAGTGCCCTTGTCATGAACGAACCATTATCTCCTTCAGGCTAAACTCTCCGCACACACACCCTCAGAAGGAGGTAGGACCAGTTAGGATGGTCCACCCTTGGCAGCTGATGGAACCTCAACGGTTCCAGGAAGTCCTGCGTAAATTAACCGTGGACCTGGACGGTCACTCTGTTGATGAGCTGGTCCAGTCTTGCTGGAGGAGGCCATTGACAGGGTGGCTCCGAGACGCCCTCTGCCTCAGTCTCGTCACCGCAGGGCCCCTTGGTTTACAGAGGGACTGCGGTGTATGAAGCAAGCAGGCAGGAGGCTGGAGCGACGCTGGTGGCATACTCGCTCTGACTCCGACTGACTTCTCCATAGGGCCCATTTGCGGTCCTATGTTGAGGCTGTGAGGACAGCAAGGAGGGAGTTCCTTGCTGTCCTCATAGCGTCCATGAAGTCACGTCCAGCAGAGCTGTTTCGGGTGGTGCGGGGGTTGGTTAGTCCGGCCTCACTCCACGTGGATGGGGATATGTCCCAGGCCCGCTGTGAGGAATTTGTCAGCTACTTCACGGACAAGATCGCTCGGATTCAGACCGACTTTGCAACCAGATTAGGGGCAGCAGGTAGAGAGCGCGAGGTGATGGAGACCCCGTCAGGTCCATCTTTATGGGGGGAGTTTCAGGAAGTGACACTGGCCGATGTGGCGGATGTCTTGGGGTCTGTGAGGGCCATGTGTTGTGAACTTGATCCTTGCCCATCCTGGCTGGTGAAAACCTCCAGGGAGACATTGGGGACAGTGCTGGCAAGGGTAGTGAATGTGTGCTTACAGCAGGGGAGGTTGTCGCCCAGTCTCAAGGAGGCGGTGGTGCGTCCCCTGCTGAAGAAACCATCATTGGATGTGGATGTGCTCACCAGCTACCGGCCTGTCTCTAACCTTCCCTTTTTAGGGAAGGTTATTGAGCAGGCAGTGGCTCACCAGCTCTAGATGCATCTCGACAGCATGAGTTTCCTAGACCCATTTCAATCTGGGATCCACCCTGGCCATGGCACCGAGACGGTGTTCGTGTCCTTGGTTGATGATCTCCGCCGGAAGATGGATGCAGGATGTTCAACATTTCTCATCCTGCTAGATCTCTCAGCTGCTTTTGACACCGTGGACCATGGGCTGCTGCTGAGACGGCTGCGTGACCTGGGGGGTCTGGATGGGACTGTTCTTGAATGGTTCCGTTCATTCCTCTCGGGGAGAAGCCAGTGGGTGGTGCTGGGGGAGGAGACATCTTGCCCCCGCGCCTTATCATACGGCGTTCCGCAGGGTTCCAGTCTGTCTCCATTATGGTTTAATGTTTATATGCAGCCCTTGGGGGAGGTCATGAGGGGGTTCAGGGTGCGTTGTCACCAATATGCTGAAGCTGTCTCTTATACACATCTAGATGTGTATAAGAGACAGCCTTGGGGGAGGTCATGAGAGGGTTAAGGGTGCGTTGTCACCAATATGCTGATGATACTCAGCTGTACCTCTCTTTTTCAATGGACCCAGACCCTGCTATCTCGGTGCTATCCCAGTGTTTGGAGGCCGTGGCGGAATGGATGTGGTAGAGCAGACTGAAGCTCAACCCCGATAAGATGCAGGTGATGATGGTGGGGAGAGCGAGGGAGGTGTCGACCTCCCTTATTGGGGGGGTTCGCCCTCCTATAGCTCAACAGGTCTGGAGTCTGGGGGTGGAGTTTGACGCGGATCTCCTCCGAGGGCGGCAGGTGGAGGTGGTCACTAAGGCGGCCTTTTGCCAGCTGTGTTTGGTGCGGAGGCTGCATCCATTCATCTCCGGCCCAGACCTGGCCTCCCTCGTCCATGCCTTCGTCACCTCGAGGCTGGACTACTGCAATGCGTTCTACATGGGGCTTCCCTTGTGCCTGGTTTGGAGGCTGAAGCTAGTGCAGAATGCGACAGCCCATCTCCTTTTGGGGACGGGTCTCCGGGAGCACATAACTCCAGTGGTCCAGGCTCTGCACTGGCTGCCAATAGCGTGCTGAGCCAGGTTCAAGGTGATGGTATTGGTTTATAAAGCCCTTCACGGTCTCAGCCCCTCATACCTCAGGGACCGCCTTGCCCTCTGTGCCCTGGAGCAGCTCCTTTGGTCTGTCGGGTGTGCCTTCTTGGAGGTCCCCCGTGTTAAGCGGGGGGTCACAATGGAGAGGGCATTCTCGGTGGCTGGGCCGTGCCTCTGGAACTCCCTACCGGAGGAAGCCCATCTGGCCCCGAGATTGTTGGTATTTCGGCAAAAATGCAAGACCTGGCTGTTCACCCAGGCCTTTGGGGGAGGGAGGGGGGGGAGGTGATTTTATCTCACTCATCTGAATGGTTTTATATCCCAGGCCCCGTTTATTTTATGTTTGAATTTTCTTGGTATGTTTTATGTATTTTAAACTGTTTTATATTGTTGGTTTATGACTGTAAACCGCCCCGAGCTGTGTGCAGGAGGGGCGGGGTAGAAATATAATAATAAATAAATAAATAAATAAAATAAGTGGTGTGGAACAAGTAAATATGCAGCTGTTATTTATTCTTTCAAATAGTACTAGAACTAGGCGTTTGGTGCATGCTGAGAATGGTGCACAGCCAGAGTG
Source organism: Sphenodon punctatus (assembly GCA_003113815.1). Classification (NCBI taxonomy): domain Eukaryota; kingdom Metazoa; phylum Chordata; class Lepidosauria; order Sphenodontia; family Sphenodontidae; genus Sphenodon; species Sphenodon punctatus. The sequence goes on from QEPC01010930.1 coordinate 1,631,345, forward strand.
AGCAATGTACAAACCAACCGTGCATGTGTTGTGCCTATTGCATGTGCACACCAGGCATGCATAAGATGTGCATGCATGGACCTTGGATTGACCCCTATGAAACGAACTGACAGCAGATTTAAAACAAACAAAAGGAAGTACTTTTTCCACTCACTGTTCAATTAACTTGTGAAGCTTTTTGCCAGAGGTGGTTGTGAAGGTAAATATCATAGCTGGGTTTAAACAAAGATTGGGATAACATTTGGGAGAATAGGTCCATAAATGGACATGAGTCAAGAATGTTGGCAGCTGGGAGTGAACAGCAGAGAATAGATTTCTCCATTATAACCTGCTGGGGTACTTCTCTGAAGTGATGGGAGGTGGCCGCTGTCAGGGATACAGTTTTGGACTTGATGAAAACTTGGTCTGACTCAAAATGTCACTTCTTTTGTTCGGATGTACAGAGTTAAGAAATCTAGCTCTCAATTTATACCAAATAATTTCCCTGCTGGTGACAGATCATGGCTCAAAGATACTTTTCTGTAATACAGCATTGCCAAATATTTATTTATTTATTTATTTATTTAATAGATTTATACCCCGCCCCTCTTGCAAACAGCTCGGGGCGGCTTCCAACAATAAACACACATACAACATATATAAAACAATTTAAAACAAATCAACACTACTAACCATATTAAAACAGGGCCCGGGGCCTTACTTAAAATAATAAATAAGGTAGGGGAGCTAAAACCCTACCTCCCCTACTCCCCCCCCAAAGGCCTGGGCGAACAGCCAGGTTTTACAAATACACCAAAATGTCAACAGGCTTGGGGCCAGGCAGGCTTCCTCCGGAAGGGAGTTCCAAAGGCGCTGTGTGGCCACCGAGAATGCCTTCTCCATTGTGGCCCCCCGCTTAACACTTGGGACCTCCAAGAAGGCACCCCCAGCAGACCGAAGGAGCCACTCTGGGGTGCGGAGGGCAAGGCGGTCCCTGAGGTATGAGGGGCCCAGACCATGAAGGGCCTTATAGATCAACACCAAAACCTTGAACCTGGCTCAACATGCTATTGGCAACCAGTGAAGAGTCTGGAGCACAGGTGTAATGTGCTCCCAGTGACCCGTCCCCGTAAGGAGATGGGCTTCCGCATTTTGCACTAGCTGCAGCCTCCGAACCAGGCACAAGGGAAGCCCCACGTAGAATGCGTTGCAGTAGTCCAGCCTCGAGGTGACAAAGGCATGGATGAGGGAGGCAAGCTCCGGGCCAGAGATGTACGGACACAGCTTCCACACCAGGTGCAACTGGTGGAGATCCGCCTTCATGACTAACTCCACCTGCCGCTCCAGGCAGAGCTCTGCGTCCAGCACCACCCCTAGACTCCGGACCTGCTGAGCTATAGGAGGACGAACCCCCCCAATCGGGGGGGGTCACTACATCCCTCGCTCTCCCCACCAACATCATCTCCATCTTATTGGGGTTGAGCTTCAGTCTGCTCTGCCACATCCATTCCGCCACGGTTTCCAAACACTGAGACAGCAACAAGACGGCAGGGTCTGGATCAGTTGAAAAAGAGAGGTACAGCTGAGTATTATCAGCATATTGGTGACATGGCACCCCGAACCTTCGCACGACCTCCCACGAGGGCTGTATATATACATTGAATAATAATGGAGACAGAATAGAACCCTGCGGAACTCCGCATGATAAAGCATGGGGGCAAGATGTCTCCTCCCTGAGCACTACCCGCTGGCTTCTCCCCGAGAGGAATGAACGGAACCATTCAAGAACAGTCCCATCCATACCCCCCAGGTCACGCAGCCACCTCAACATCAGCCCATGTTCCACGGTATCAAAAGCGGCCAAGAGATCTAGCAAAATGAGAAATGTTGAACATCCTGCATCCATCTTCCAGCGTAGGTCGTTGACCAAGGCCACCAACGTCATCTCAGTGCCATATCCGGGACCGAACCCAGATTGAAACGGATCCAGGAAACCGATGCTATCTAGATGCACCTGTAGCTGGAGTGCCACCGCCTGCTCAATAACCTTCCCTAAAAAGGGAAGGTTAGAGACAGGTCGGTAGCTGGCCAGTGCATCCTGGGGGACTTCAACTGGCCAGCTGTCGGTATATGGCCAGCTGTTCACCACACTGAAACACAGTGGATCCTTTGTGGTAGCAGCAATCTCATGAATGTCTGTGTGACCCCCACTAGATATTCACTACAGTGAATCTCTGGTGGGGGTCACAGCTAACCATGGTTCTGGCCCTGAGGCTGGCCTCAGGATGAGAACTGTGGTTAGATTGGCCACAATCAGGAAAGGGTCAAGAGTAACATCGGTTACCTTTCCCCATTCCAGAATCATGCCCCAAATCATGGTATAGGATTGGGTGCAGTGGCCTCATTGGCTGCTACACCCGCCCGTCTCCCCATAGGTGGGCAACTGGCTGAGGGAGCATGGGGGTAGGGCTGAGCAGCTGCACATCGCGCAGCCCCGCCCCCTCCCTGGTTCCCCTCAGAAATCAGACCAGCGCATCTAAAAGGCAGCCAGCCTGATCACAGACCTGGATCCAAGACGGATCCTGGTCCAAGGTTCAGCGGGGCGGCGGCGCAAGAGGCCCATCACGTCTGAAATTACCCTCTTTCTCCAGTCACCACATTAGTGATGTTGTGGCAGGGAGCCTGTGGAGCTGGCTGCTGAGCTGGAGCAGCAGTGGCGGGATGGATGGAGAGGGAAGTGAAAGGAGAACTACCTGCCCTCTTGCCTGCTTGCTTTGCTACTCACCCATGCTGGTAGGTCCTGGGCTGGAGTCTACGCTGTGCCTCGCCCTCTGCCTGATTCCTAAGAGGAAACATGGTGGCAGTGCGGGTCCTTTAAATCAGTCACTGTAGTGGGACAGGTATAAACTAGTGCCCCACCCGTTCGCTCTGCTGCTCACCCACCACCTCCCTGGCACCACCCCCACCACCCACTTCCTGACAGAAAATAAGGCAGTGGCATGGGGACTTTAAACAGTCACACCACAGCAGCAGTGGACAAGCAGACAGGGCAGTGGCGGAGGGCCAGTAGAGGAGGACTTATGCTGTTGCTGATGGCAGACTAATAGTGGTGGTGGCAGCAGTCATGGCACTGTAATTCCTTGTGATAGTGGGGGGAGTGTGTGTGTGTGGATCCGGGAGTTAGTTCATGTGGGTGTGAGAGGAGACGTGAGTGACTGTGTGGGGAGGAGGGAGTAAGTATGTGTGTTATGTGTGTTTGGTTTGGTGGGAGTGTGTGTGTGTGTGTGTGTACATATGTGTGGAGAGTGTGTGTATATGTGTGCATGTGTTGCAATAGGAGGAGTGAGTGAGTGTGTGAGGGGGAGGAGACTCCCTTTGTATAGTGGTGCTAGCCAGGTAAGGAGAGGGAAATATCCTTGCCTCTCCGGCCTGCTAGCACCACTAGGGCTGATACAGCAGCAGCTTTTACCGCGCTGCAATTCCATTCCGCCATTTTGAAATTGCCCACGCCACAATGCAGCTTTTCTGCGGACATTCCGCTAATTCCGCCAGCATTCTGCAAATTTCAGAATTGCGGAAAAATTGCAGAAGTTGTCAGAAAACCGCTATTCCGCTATTTTGTGGCGCTGGCAGAATGGCGGAAGTAGCAAAAATGTCATGTTTCTGCTATTTTGCGAAGCCTGTGGAAGTAGCGGAATGAAATTAGCAGAACTGCAGAAGTAGTGGAATGAAACTAGCGGAATGTAAGCCTCTGCCACGCTGTACCACTAATTGCGGAAACACTGTTTCCGGTGGAAATAGCTACCGCTGTGACATTCCACTACAGCCCTAAGCACCACTGTGCAAAGGAGCTTTGCCTGTGCGCTGCTACCCTTGGGGGGGTTCCCTGCCAGGGGAACTGGGTTACAGGTCCCTAAGCCCCCCACCAGGGAACCTCCAAAACCTTTCCTAAAACAAAAAGTCCAGCAGTTTCAAAAAAAGTTAAAGGCAGGTTAATTTCTACCAAATTATATCTATAAATAAAACATAAATTCCAAAAAACATGATGATAAAACTATTTAACAGAATTTAACAAAATGTAAATGCCAAAAACATGGACATTAATGAAACTTCTCTACATTCCATAACATAACATCAAAATCACTAAACCGTAATAAATAAATAAATTAATTAAATAAAATTATTCAAAGTCACCAACCCATGGCATCATCATCAAAAATAATACACTGCCTTAATTCTGTTCTTTTATGCAGGTTGATGGGATAATAAACGTTTGAGCGTGAATGCCCAAATTTATATTTATAGTTATATGATTTGTTTTAAATTTTAAACTGATTGTATAACTTCAGATATTTGCATAAAAGAACAAGTTAAGGCGGTGTATTATTTTTGATGGTGACACCATGAGTTGGTGACTTGGAATTAGTAATTAATGAATTACCTGTATGGTATAGTAATTTTGATATGTTATAGAATTTAGGGAAATAAGTTTAATTAATTCCCATGTTTTTGGTGTTTACATTTTTTTATACTTTGTGTTAATAGGTTTTAACTAAACATAGAAATTTTAGTGGTTGAAACTCGCCTTGCAATTCTCGCCAGTTCCTGATGAGAAAGGGGTGGGAGTTTCTCATCTTGCCTTGAGACAAGGCGAGACAAGAAAAAAATCCCTTCTTGTTGGCAACTGGTGAAAATTCAAGGGTCCAAGTGGGAGTTGCTAGCAAGGGGGCGGGGGGCAGCACAGGAGTCAAAGGTGAGCCTATGGGCAAAGACCAGCCCCTGGGCACGTCCAGCCCCTGCCAGGTCTCCCAGCCGGGGATGGGGAGAAAGGGTGGGCAGGGTTTTGGGGGCCTAGCGGGGGGTTGGACATGACATTACTTACTGTCTGGGGGGAGGGGTGCTGCCCAGGCCGAGCCAAACCATACCATGCCATGGATAGAGCCAGGCCAGGTCCAGGCACCCCTCCCTGCCCCCCAGCCTACTACTTACAGATCTAGCACTGTAGCACACACCCAAATTCACCAAAGCAAAGGTAAATGGCTGAAACCACTTTTATTTTCCACTGCCAGCCACTCAAAACTTGCCATGTGGCTTACCATGACCTTCACTCAACTGTCTCTCCTCCCATACCCCTTCCTACTGAATATGGCACTAAGTTTTATTTCCAGAAGAAACTCAACTGTCCATCAGGCCCCAAGTGCGCAGCAGTTTCTGAAGTTTTCCAAAGTTTTCCAAAGAATGGCCTTGGTCCACAGAACTTCAGACTCCAGTTCCAAAAGTCTGAATACCTTAATCTTCAGCAAATTCCAAAGTTTTCCAAAGACTGATCTTCACCCCTAGTTTGAACTGGACAGTCTGGATTTTGAAATATCTTCAGGCTCCAGGTGAAGCTCCTATTTCCTGGGATTAGACAAGGTGCTGTTAGAATATTTTTAGTACAGGCAGAGAGTGAGAGAAGGAGACACATCAGAAAAAGGTCAAGACAAAAGCCACTTTCAGAACTTCACCCTGCAAATATTTTGGCTGCAGGAAAGAATGCACAGCCAGGATATGCATGGGATGCTGCTGGTCTGGAATTTCCCCACTCTGCTTTTTTTGAGTGGAGGGGAGTGAGGCTGTCTCTTCCCATCTGTGTGCTCTCCCCCCCCCCATCCCCAATTGACCCTTCATTCCCAGTGAGACCCATATCAGGGGAGGACACAATCCCCCATTTTGGGTTGCCTTGGGAATGGAGGACCCATTAGGGGAGCACACACAGATGGGGAGAGGCCTCCTTGCCCCCTGTCTCCGCCTGCTCAGTTATGTTCCCTTCTCAGCTGAGTAGTGTGTGGACTGGGGAGAAGCAGGGATCAGCCAAAAGTCCGGTCTAGAGGATCAGGGAGCTGGTTAGCTCATCATGTCAAATTTGGGTACCAGTTGGTGTCTGACTGTGATAGGGGCAAGTCAGGCACCCCAATTTTGACATGGTGCCTGACTGGCCAGGTATCCAGTTGAAGCTCTACCTTGGGGTGGTGGTATAGAGTTATGTTAGTGGTCATCCTGCTGGTAATGCACAGGACCACTTCAGACATTACAAATTCAAAGCCTTAACTGGAAAACTAATAGGTATGTGTGAATGTGGTTCAGTCATTTGGTGTTCGGTCCGAACTTGGCCCATTCCGACAGCTGAATTAAACGTGGAAGCGGACGAACAGTTCGGCTGCGTTCGTATGAGTTTGGATGAATTCGGGTGGGAAAAACAAGGCTGGACGGGGGGGAGGGTAGTTGAGGAGCAGACTTCCTGATGCCAGGGGTGGAGAGACTTGGACTAGCAGTCAGTCTGCCCAATCACCATCCCTCTTTTCCTCAAACTTGGCAGTCTGCAATTGGCCACAGGCTAGGCTGAACGGAGCCAAATGGGGCTTGTGGTAAGGCGGGCGCAGCAAGAAACAAAGGTCATTGCCCTCCCCTCTTCCAACTCCTTCAGAGCTAGCCACTGATCCTGTCAGCAGGCATTTTCAGAAGTCTCCCTCTCCCAGCAGTTTGTGTTCCTCCCAATCCACTGCCATCCTCCTCCTGTTTCACCCATTTCCACATGTTTACCTCCATAGTTTCATTTATTTAGATTAGATTAGATAGATTTAGGTGTTATTTTTATTTTTTACTAAGGGTGTGCGAACGCAGTTCGGAGTTCGGACCGAACTTGAATAGTTAGGTTGACCGAACCGAACTTTCGAACTGAACTTGAATTTGACCAAACTGTTCAGTCAAATCTGAACCAGTTCAGAAGGCCAAAAAAACCGGTTTCAGATGTACGAACTCGGTTTGGAAGTTCAGAATTCGACCGAATTTCAATAGTTCGGTCGACCGAACTGAACTTACGAACCAAACTCCATTTTCGAATCGAATTTCCGAACTCAGTTCTGTTCACACATCCCTATTTTTTACCCGTCCTTGTGCTCTTTCTCCCTATCCTCCATTGAATCCTTCCCTCCTCCCTGTACATATTCCATCCCTGATTCCACTCCCCTGTTTTTGAATTTATTTAGAGTAGCATTAGATTGATTTAGGTTTCATTTCAGTTTTGTATCCCTCTCTGTGTTGTTTTTGTGAGCTGTCTGTGCCTCCCCACCATCCCTGTGTATATGTATATAGATCGATATTAGATAGTTACTTTAGATAGATAGTTGTTGGAGTTAGCTTTGTAATAGAGATAGATCGAGATAGTGTGTAGTGATTCAGTTTTAATATTTTATAGTGTGTTTGTAGGACTAGGCCTTTGTATATATTAGATAATATTCCATTTAGTTCCATAGGTTTTAGAATAGTTAATAGCAGTTAGACTTAGGCCACTTTTAAACGAGGGGCGCCGAAGCGCCTCCTCAACGCCACATTAAAGCAAAGCCGCCGGAAGTGACGTTCTCCCCATTGCCGGCGGCGGCTGGCGACACGGAGCTTTGGAGTGGCGTGTTCTTAAAACTTCAATTATCAGGCTTAAAAACGCGCCACCCCAAAGCCCCATGTCTCCAGCCGCCGCCGCTGCCGGCGACGGGGAGAATGTCACTTCTGGCAGCTTTGCTTTAATGCAGCGTTGAGGAGGCACTTCAGCGCCCCTTGTTTAAAAGCAGCCTTAGTGTAGATATATATAATATTAGATGACCAATTTGAATAAATAAAAACCAAAAAATATAAAACCTTTGTGTGCATTCTTTGGGTGGGAGAAATGGAGAAGGGAAGCAGAAGAGGCTGGTCTGCTGCCCGTCAGGTGGGCAATGGGGCACGGGCAGAGGTGGCAGGGGTCGTGCCAGTCGAGTGGCAGCAAGCAGCAGCAGCAGCCCGAGCACATCTCCATGCCCCAAACTGCACAGGCCTGATTTTGGCAGTCAGGCTTCAGAGGCTCCCAGCAGTGCCACTAGGGGTGTGGTTCAGCGGCACCTCTTGCCAGCGTCCTCCACTGCCATGAAGGACACTGAAAGGTCAGCACTCCAGGAGGCTGCAGCTGTCTCTGGTGTGTCTTCAGGAGCAGGAGCAGATTCTTCAGGGTCGAATGTTCTTCCAGGGCCACCAATGTCTCCGACCCCCATTATTGAGATGATTCCCAGCAGTCCAGGGCTGGTGGATCCCACCCCAGCTGCTAGAGGCAGGGCCCGATCCCCAGGCAATGGCAGCAGGGAGAGGAGCAGCAGTAGTAGTAGCAGCAGCATAGTGGGCAGTTGATCAGTCAATTGGTCCCAGTACTCCCCTTCATGGGATATCACTCTGATTGGGGACAGCGAGGCAGACACTAGTCCAGCGGAGGAGATGTCTTTTGCTGAGGCAATGGCTGTCCCTCTGAGACCTATGTCGCCACCATGTTCTGTCCCTCCCAGCAGCGCTGTCAGTGGTGCATCACCCGGTGCAGGCCAGAAGACAGGAGGGGGCAAAAAATCCTCCATTTTTGTTCATTTTAAGTTGGTGCGGTTGGATGATCCCAGGGAGGTGCAGTGCACTTTGTGCCAGAAGGTGGTGAAGTGTGGGCACGTGCTCGCCAACCTTGGCACAAATGCAATGGTGAGGCACCTAAAGGGATGCCACAGCACTGTGCTGCTAAGTGGGCAGGCAGGGGTAGTGGACGCCAGCGGGTTCCTAACTGCAGTGATTAGTCATCTGCCTCCATCAGCAGACAAGCATCCTCCTCTAGCAGCAAGAGTGGTATCGCTGGTAGGGGGGAGAAGTAGTAGCAGCAGCAGCAACTTCTGCTTCAGTGAACCATGGAGGAAATGGAGTATGTGCAGCTGCCTAGTCCATCGGCAGCTGCAGGACGTGGAGGGTGGTGTGGCTTTCCACTGAAAGCCACTCGCATGTTGGGGGAAATTATAGCACTGAATGGGCAGCCCTTCTCAGTGGTCAGGGACATGGGTTTTAGGCACCTGATTGGGTTCCTGTTCCCCCAGTTTAAGCTGCCCTCGCACACCACCCTGAGTCGGAAGATGATGCCAGCCCTGTACCAGGCTTTAAAAGAGCGGGTGAGGGAGCAGCTGGCAAGGGCTGGGGATGCCACTGTCCACTTCACCACAGACCTGTGGTCGAGTAGGAACATGGAACATGCCTTCCTGGCAGTGACAGTGCATTGGTGGCAGAACCCAGAGGCAGCATTTGGCAGTGGCAGGAGGGGTCCCAAATCAGGGTATAGGTGGACCCTGCTTCGGCAGAAGTCATCAACGGCCCCCACACCACTCAGAAGATCGAGGCAGCCCTGACTCCCATGGTGAGGAAGTGGTTCGCGTCAGGCGCACCCTTCACCAAGGGATGTGTGGTGACAAACAATGCAGCCAACATATTGAGAGCAGTCCATGAGGGGGACTTCACCAGCATCCCTTGCACTGCACACACCTTTCACCTGGTGGTCAGGGATGTTCTGGGCATAGGGGAGAAGGAAATTGGGGCAGGCACCCTTAGCTCCCTGATCAATCGGGGGAGTAAGTTGGGCAGTTTCTTTAATTGGAGCATAAAAGAGAGCGACCTCCTCCGGCCGAAGCAGGCTGAGCAAGGCTCCCCAGTGCACCAGCTGGTGCAGGATGTGTCCACACGATGGAATTCTGCGTTCCTGAAAGGGATGTGTGAACGCGGTTCGACTGTTCAGTGTTCGGCCTGAACTCAGTCAGTTCCAACAGCTGAACCGAATGACCAAACTGAACTTTCGAACCCCCAAACAATTCGGCCACGTTCGGGTGAGTTCGGATGGGAAAAATGGGGTAAACAAGTCCAGGGAAGAGGGCGGGCACATGAGGAGCAGACCTCCTTGCGCTAGGGATGGAGAGACTTGGAATAGCAGCCTGCCTGCCCAATCACAACCCCTCTTTTCCTCAGACCACTGGCTTCGCAGTCTGCAATTGGCATGGGACTAGGCTGCACAGAGCCAATAGGGGCTTGTGGAAAGGCGGGTGTAGCAAGTAACAATTCATTGCCCTCCCCCCTTCCCAATCCTTCTGAGATAGCCACTGATCCTTTCAGCAGCGTTTCCAGAAGTGTCCCTCTCCCAGCAGTTTGCTTTCCTAACAATCCATTCCCATCCTCCTCCTATTTCACCCATTCCCACACATTTACCTCCCTTGCATTATTTATTTACCTTATATTAGATGGATTTAAGAGTTATTTTTATTTTTTACCCCTCCCTGTGTTATTCCTCCCTCCCCCCTCCATTGAATCCTTTCCCTCTATATATTCCACCCCGATTCCCTTCCCCTGTTTTTTTATGTATTTAGAGTAGGATTAGATTGATTTAGGTTTCATTTCAGTTTTGTACCCCTCTCTGTGTTCCTTGTGTTTCTCCCCCCATCCTAGATAGATAGATAGATAGATAGATAGATAGATAGAT
>QEPC01010930.1:1643218-1659735 GCA_003113815.1 Sphenodon punctatus
GGCAGGGTGGGTGGGGGGTGTCCCCCCTTCCACCCGCGCAGCCTGGGAGGGGGAGGGAATTAATTTATTTCATTGGTTTCAATGGGGACACAGCGCCCCATTGAAACCAATGAAATAAATCCGGTACCGGTATACCAGATTTAATCCGGGAATCCGGTTTTCGCAGAACCGGTAACTGGTAAATCCGGTAGTCGGTAATGGGCCCGGGGTCCCACCACTAGTAATGGCGCACTGGTGGAAGGAACCGGAGGCAGCTTTTGGGAGTGGCAGGAGGGGTCCCGAAGCAGGGTATAGATGGGCCCTGCTTCGGGCTGCAATTATGGATGTCCCCCACACTGCTCTAAACATTGAGGCAGCCCTGACCGCCATGGTGAGGGAGTGGGCCATGCCAGGAGCGCCCTTTGCCAAGGGACGCATGGTGACAGACAATGAGGCCAACATACTGAGGGCAGTGCGCGATGGTGGATTCACCAGCATCCCTTGTGCTGCGCACTTCCTTCACCTGGTGGTCAGGGATGCTTTGGGATTGGGGGAAAAGAGGATTGGGTCAGGCACCCTTAGCTCCCTGATTGAGTGGGGGAGGAAGCTGACTTGTTTTTTTTAATTGGAGAGTGAAGGGCAGCGAGCTCCTCCGGGTAAAGCAGGCAGAGCAAGGCTCCCCAGTGCACCAGCTGGTGCAGGATGTATCCACCAGATGGAATTCTAAGTTTCTGATGCTTGAGTGGCTTGTGGAGCAGAAAGCTGCCTTGCATTAGGTGCAACTGGTGACAGACAGCGGGGCACCTCCAAGGTACAATGGGGTGGAATGGGACATCCTGTCGCAAATGGTCTTTGTGCTGAGACCGATCCTGGCCATGACAGAGACCATCAGCTCCTCCATGGTCAACATCAGCCATGTGACCCTTCTGGTCCAGAGTCTCCTCAGGAGACTGGAGAAGATTCTCCAGGGGCAGGATGGTGGCCCTGAGGGCAAGAAGCTGGGGGCTGAGGTGTTTGCCCTGGTATGGCAGCTGAAGGCAGGACTGAAGGGGCGGTTTGATGAGCTGCTGATGAGCGAGGAATACATGATGGCAACCATGCTGGACCCCATTGTCAAGGGCAGCGCGGCACGGCAGACAGCAGTCTATGGCTACTGGAAGGCTGAGCTGGTGGAGAGGGTCTGATGGGCAGAGAGGGGTCTCAAGAGTGTGCGGCGGTAGCAGCACCAGTAGTATGCCTACTGGGGATGGTGGGACTATCCCTGCCCCCATCCCGAGCAGTAACAGCACCCCTATTGAGAGCAGCAGCAGCTCATATGTGCAGGGCACTCGGGTGAGCATGGGCCTGTGCACAGCAGAGCAGGCAGCATAGCTGAGGGCAGTGGTGGAGGTGGTGCCCAGGTGCAGTTATGTGAGGGAGTGTGACAGCACCTCAGCAGCAGTGGAGAGCTACCTGGAGCAGGAGCCCTTCATTGACCTCAGCAGCGATCCCTTGGCCTACTGCCCTGGCAAGATGAACGCGTGGCCAGCTCTGTCGAAAGTGGCCAAGGGTCTCTTGTCCTGACCACCAACAAGTGTCCTCAGCGAGCCGGTGTTCTCCATGGTGGGGGACATTTACTCGCCACACCACCTGAGACTAGAGCCCAAGTTGGTGGAGCAGTTGGTGTTCCTAAAGGTGAACCTTACACTGCTGTGATTCCCCAAGCATCCCCTGAACATGGATTGATGGTGCAGTGGCACATGCCATCCCATGTCAGGGGCAGTCTTGGGAAAGGGCTCCTCCTCAATCTGAGCTGCTGCTGTGCTGAGATGCTGTTCCTCCCTCCCAATGCCCAGTGCCCACTCTCTCTCTCTGTCTCTCTGTCTCTCTCTCTCATACTAGATGGCCTCAGCCGGCCTATCTGACTGATCTCATGGCACTGGGTGGGTGGAATTGGAAAGCTAAGCCTGCCAGATGGCCTCTGGCTAGACGATCTCAGCCTGCCTATCTGACTGGTGCTCACTCTCTCTCTCTTGCTGCAGTCTTCGCCAGCCTATCTCAGTGCCCTGCCAAGGTCCCAGCCTGCCTTCCCTACTGCCTCTCTTATGCTATGCTGCCTGTCTGCCCACCCAGGTTGTCAAGCTCAAAGCCTGCCCCAGCCTGCCTTCCTGCATCTCATGTCAAGGTGCCTGTCTGCCCGCCCAGGTTGCCAAACTCAAAGCCTGCCCCAGCCCACCTGCCTGCCTCTCATGCCAAGGTGCCTGTCTACCTGCCCAGGTTGCCATTGCCAAGCTCAAAGCCTGTCCCTGCCTGCCTCTCAGGCCACACTGCCTGTCTTCCCATCCAGGTTGCCATTGCCAAGTTCAAAGCCTGCCTCAGACTGCCTTCTGGTACTCATGCCACGCTGCCTCTCAGACTGCCTTCTGGTGCTCATGCCATGCTGCCTGTCTGCCTGCCCTGTCAACCCTGTGTGATGTGCCCCACTGGCTTGGTAATCCCACTGCTGCTGTCTGCTGGTTCATGGGCGCTAGTCTGCTCTGGCAAATACAAATATGCCCATGCAATCCTGATGCTGCTGTATGGGAGCTCTTCCCTGGCAAATCCTACCATCCTGGCTCCATGCGTGTAGCGCATAGGCAAATCCTGACAATGCCATCTCTGCTGTGCCACGGGTTCTGTTCCTGGGCAATCCAATGTCTGTTCCTGCAGCCAATGCTGCTTCTGGGTAATCCAATGTCTCCTGCTGCTGCTATTGCCAATGCTGCCTCTGCTGTCCATGCCATGGGTTCGGTGCCTGTGCAAGCCAATGTCTGCTCCTGCTGCCAATGCTACCTCTGGGCAATCCAATGTCTGCTGCTGCCGCCAATGCTGCCTCTGCTGTGCCACTGCATCCAGAAGCTGTCACTCTAGTCCCAGGACCCACCATCAGGGTTCTGGGGCCATCATTCTGCTCACAGAGAGCAACCATTCCATCTCATCAAGCAACAGCCAGCCACTCCAGCCCCAGGACCCACCATCAGGGTTCTGGGGGCTAAGTTCCAGCTTCTGCTGCCAATGTTGCCTCTGCTGTCTGTGCCATAGGTTCTGTGCCTGCACAATTCAATGCCCGCTTCTGCTGCCAGTCCTGGNTGGGAGTTGTCATTCCTCTGCATCAAGAAACAACCACTTCAGCCCCAGGGCCCACCCGCAGGGTTCTGGGGCCTACATTACAGGCAGGGAGGGCTGTTGTACCACTGCATCCAGAAGCTGCCACTCCAGCCCCAGCATGCACCCTCAGGATCATGGATCTGTCATTCTGCTCACAGAGAGCCTTTGTTGAATCACATCAAGAAACAGCCACTCCAGCCCCAGGACTCACTGTCAGGGTTCTGGGGCCTACATTACAGGCAGGGAGGGCTGTCCATCCACTTCGAGAAGCTGCCACTCCAGCCCCAGGTCCCTCCCACCCTCAGTGTTCTGGGGCCGTCATTCTGCTCACGGGGAGTTGTAATTCCACTGTATCAAGAAGCTGCCACTCCAGCCCCAGGGCCTGCCATCATTCCGATCACTGGAAACTCCACCGGTCCAAACCCATGAACCCGAACTCAGTTTTCGGTCTGAATGGCCGAACATCCAAACTCTGTTTTGTTCACACATCCCTAGTTCCTGATAATCGAGCGACTTTTCGAGCAGAAAGCCGCTTTGCATCGGGTTGAAATGGTGACAGACAGAGGGGTACCTCCAGGGTACGATGGGTTGGAATGGAAGATCCTAGCTCACATGGTCTTCATGCTCAGACCGTTCCTGGCCATGATGGAGACCATCAGCTCCTCCACGGCCACCATCAGCCAGGTGTCCCCTCTGGTCCAGAGTCTCCTGAGGAGGATGGAGGAGATTCTCCAGGGGTGGGATTGTGGCCCTCAGAGCAGAAAGCTGGAGGATGAGGTGGTTGACCTGGTGCAGCAGCTGAAGGCAGGGCTGAAGGTCTGGTTCAATGAATTCCTGAAGCAGGCAGAATATGTTTTGGCAACCATGCTGGACCCCAAGGTCAAGGGCAGCGTGGCATGCCAGACAGCGCTCTATGGGCACTCGAAGGATAGCCAAGTGGAGAGGTCAGGCAGACAGAGCAGGCTCTTGAGAGTGTGCAGCGGCATCAGCAGGATGCTCCTGGGGATGGTGGGAGTGGGATCAGCCACCTCTTTCAGCCAGTGGGGTGCATCCCTGCCCCTAGCAGTAGCAGCACCCCTATTGAGAGCAGCAGCTGCTCATATGTGCAGGGCACTCTGGTGAGCATGGGCTCATGCACAGCAGAGCAGGCAGCATGGCTGAGAACAGTGGTAGAGATGGTGCGCAGACAGAATTACATGCAGCAGAGTTACAACAGCAGTGGAGAGCTACCTGGAGGAGGAGCCATTTATTGAACCCAGCAGCAATCCCTTGGCCTACTGGGCCGGCAAGACCAACATGTGGCTGGCCCTGTCCAAAGAGGCCAAGGGTCTCTTGTCCTGCCCACCAACAAGTGTCCCCAGTGAGCGGGTGTTCTCCATTGTGGGGGACATTTGCTCCCCACACCACCTGAGACTGAGGGCCAAGTTGGTGGAGCAATTGTTGTTTCTTAAGGTGAACCTTCTGATGCTGGGATTCCCTGAGGTTCCCCTGGACATGGATTGATGGTGCAGTGGGAAGCACGCACCATCCTATGCCAGGGGCAGTATTGTGGTGGGGTTCCTCTTCAATCTGGGCTGCTGCTGCTGAGGTGCTGTCTCTCCCTCCCAATGCTTGGTGCCCACCATGCCTCTCTCTCTCTGACTAGACATCCTTGGTCAGCCTATCTGAGCTCATGACACATGGTGGTATTGGGAAGCTGTAAGTCTGCCAGATGGCCTCTGGCTAGATGATCTTGGCCCGCCTATCTGACTGGCGCTCACTCTCTCTCTCTCTCACTCACTGCACAGTCTTCACCAGCCTATCTGAGTGCACTTCCAAGGTTTCAACCTGCCTTCCCTACTGCCTCTCATGCCATGCTGCCTGTCTGCCCACCCACCCAGATAGCCAAGATCAAACCCTGCCACAGTCTGCCTTACCATGCTCATGCCACACTGCCTGTTTGCCCACCCTGTGGACAAAGTGGAAGCCCTGCCCCAGCCTGCCTACCTCTCATGCCAAGGTGCCTGTCTGCCTGCCCTGGCAACACGGGGTGATGTGCCCCACTGGCCTGGTAATCCCACTGCTGCTGTCTACTGGTCCATGTGTGCTCTGTTCTGGCAAATCCAAATGTGTGCCCACACAATCCTGATGCTGCCGCCATCTGCTGCTGTATGGGAGCTCTTTCCTTGTAAATCCTACCATCCTGGCTCAATGGGTGCTCTGCATAGGCAAATCCTGCTGCTGCCATCTCTGCTGCTCCACGGGTTCTGTGCCCGGTCAATCCAATGTCTGCTCCTGCTGCCAATGCTACCTCTGGGCAATCCAATGTCTGCTGCTGCCGCCAATGCTGCCTCTGCTGTGCCACTGCATCCAGAAGCTGTCACTCTAGTCCCAGGACCCACCATCAGGGTTCTGGGGCCATCATTCTGCTCACAGAGAGCAACCATTCCATCTCATCAAGCAACAGCCAGCCACTCCAGCCCCAGGACCCACCATCAGGGTTCTGGGGGCTAAGTTCCAGCTTCTGCTGCCAATGTTGCCTCTGCTGTCTGTGCCATAGGTTCTGTGCCTGCACAATTCAATGCCCGCTTCTGCTGCCAGTCCTGGCTCTGCTGTGCCACCGGTACTGTGTCCCGGCAATCCAGTGTCTGCTGCTGCTGCCAATGTGCATCGATGCAGAACTCCAACTACAGCCTCTCCAGGACTAGACCCTGAAACATTACATATTCCGACACACACACACCAAAGCCTATAGGATTTCAGTAGACTCCTCACTTCCTATGCAGCCCAGTGCTCTGAGAAAGATGGGATTTCATGGGTGAAATGACTGGGAAGGAACACCTAGCCACTCCACATCCTTTCCCACCAGCCTGCAATGCCCGGCCAAGCAGGGGTGCAAACCACCAAGTCCTGGGCGGGCCTATGTCACTCCCCCACCCATGCCAGCCAGCCTTCAAGGCCTGGACAAGCAGGGGTGCCAGGTACTGAGCCCTGGCCAGGCCTCTGCTGCTTCTGCTGGTACTCAACGTCAGCCATTTGCTCCTCACTTTTCTGGAAAACGTATTCAGCAGGGAGGGCTGTGTCGATCCACAGCAAGGGCCTGGCTCGCATCTCTTAGGAGTGGCTGACCCATTTTCAACTGCTGTTCACATGGAACCCTTCTCCACTTCATCCTTGAAAGTTCTTGTTTGAATATTATTCTTTATTTACTACTACCACCAAGATCTGCACCTTAGGTCGGTTCCACCAGGGTGCATGCACTAGGCTTCAAGGCTCACCAAAGTGGCCCTCCTCCTTCTTGAGTTCTGTTGAGTATGACCCTGGCCGGGCCTCTGCCCCTCCCCCACCCATGCCCGCCACAGCTGGGGCAATCCACAGGAAGGGCCCAGCTTGTGTACAGAGTAGCCGCCACTGGGCCTCCCTCCCCGGCACAGTTACAGATTTTCAAGGGCCAGTGAGACAGCATGCAATGCCTGTGGCCAAGCCGGTGTGCCCAGCAACAAGCCCTGGCCAGGCCTCTGCTGCTTCTCCACCCATGCCAGACAGCCTTCAAGCAACCTCCTCTTGGCTATTTCCTCACCTGCCTCAGTGATCGTGCTGGATACCTTCTCTAAAATAACTGTCTGTGTCCAACAGGAGCAGAGTCGGCTGTCCTTGGGTCAAGTTAAGGATTTTCAAGGGGCAGCAAGAGCTCATCGGATGCTGCTGGAATCGCAATGCTCTCCAAGGTGCAGGTTCCTCTCTTGGGGCAAACCCATTCCGGGGCACAAAGAATACTAATACTAATACTAAACTGCCTAACTGAGTCTGACCAATGGTCCATCTTAGTCCAGTATTGTCACAACCTGACATGGCAGCAGGGGTTTCAAATTGGGGTCCAAATCCAGCTCTTCCATGGTCTCCAGAAGCCTCCAGCAGACCTCTCCCAGAGGCTTCCCTGAGGCATTCTACCAGAGGTCCTGAAGTGGCGATGCCGGGGATTGAACCTGGGACCTTATATTTTATTTATATATTTAAAATTTATATCCCACCCTTCCTGCCCACAGGCCAGCCTGGGGCAAGGAACAACATTCAATAAAAAATGTTTAAAAACAATTTAAGCAATTTAAAACAATTTAAAATATAATACAATGTGGGGAAACCCCCCACCCCCCAGTCCTACCCCTCACCAAAAGCCTGACGGAACAGCCAGAACTTACATACACACTGAAACAGCAGGAGAGTGGGAGCCAACCGAGCCTCCTCCGGGAGTGAAGTCCACAGCACAGGGGCGGCCACCGAAAAAGATCTAATATTGGTGGCCACCCTCATCTCCCGGGGAACCTCCCAAAAGGCTCCCACAGAAGCCTTATAGATGCAAAGCATGCGCTCTTACTAATTGAGCTATGCCTCCCCCCCTGTATAACTCTCCCTGGGGTTCCTGCCGGCTTCTCTGGAATTGGCTGCTAGTACTGCCCATCAGCCATTGACTCCGCAATCTTGTAGATGGCCATAATGTGGATGAGTGTGCCAGCGGGTGGGGGCTGGGTGTCCACGAGATTCACCAGCGGTCAACGCTTTACCAATGAGCACTAGTGCTTCTTGAGCTCTGTCAAGTATGCCATTGGCTGGGCCTCTGCCTCTCCCCCATCCATGCCAGCCAGCCTGCAAGACCCAACCAAGCAGGGGTGCCCGGTACTGAGCTGTGGCCAGGCCCCTGCTGGTGGTGCTGCATGTTAGCCATTTGTTCTGCACACTTGTAGGCCATCATAGTTCAAATGAGCCTGCAACACCCAAGCCAGTCCTCCTCCCAAACTTACTGAAACAGTCGGATTCCCCTGGCCCGCACCTGTTCTAAATCAGCTGCTAAGCATACGCCGAGGTGGGACCCTAGCCCCCCGACCCTGCTGCCGTGGAGGACAGTGTTGAAGGAGGAGCAGGGAAGGGGCGGGCGATGCCCACCGCAGCTGTGTCGATCCACCAGAAGAGCTCAGCTTGCATCTCTTAGGACCGACTGACCCATGTTCAACTACTGCTGTTCACATGGAACCCTTCTCTACTTCGTCCTTTAAAGTTCTCGTTTGAATATGATTATTTGCTACTACCACCAAGACCACTGCTGCCCTGGCTGGGCCTCTGCCACTCCCCCACCCAAGACAACCAAGCCGCAGTTACTGTGCCCTGGAAAATTCTTTTGGCTATTGTGCAGTTTCTGTACCCCAGCAATCCAATGTCCGCTTCTGCTGCCTCTGCTGTGCTCTGGCAAACCAATGTCCGCTGCTGCTGCCGATGCCACCTCTGCTGTCTGTGCCACGGGTTCTGTGCCCTGGTAATCCAATGTCTTCTGCTGCAACAATGCTGCCTCTGCTGTCTTTTCCACGGATTCTGTGCCCGGACAATCCAATGTCCGCTGCCACTGCCAATGCCACCTCTGATGTCTGTACCATGGATTCTGTGCCCCAGCAATCAAATGGCTTCTGCTGCTGCCAATGCCACCTCTGTGTCTGTGCCACGGATTCTGTGCCCTGGAAATCCAATGTCTGCTTCTGCTGCCTCTGCTGTGCAATGGGTTCTGTGCCCGGGAACTCCAATGTCTGCTGCTGCAAGAATGCCACCTCTACTGTCTGTGCCATGGGTTCTGTGCCCAGTCAATCCAATGGCGGCTGCTGCTGCTGCCAATGCCAACTATGCTGTCTGTGCCATGGGTTCTGTGCCCGGTCAATCCAATGTCTGCTGCTGCTGCCAATGCTGCCAATGGTGTCTGTGCCATGGGGTTTGCCCTGGTAACCCAATGTCTGCCGCTGCTGCCAATGCCACCTCTGTTGTTTGTGCCAGGGGTTCTGTGCCACAGCAATCCAATGTCTGCTGTTGCAACAATGCTGCCTCTGCTGTCTGTCCTACGGGTTCTGCCCCAGCAATCCAGTGATGCTGCTGCTGTCAATGCTGCCTATGCTGTCCCATGGGTTCTGTGCCCCGCCAATCCAATGTCCACTTCTGCTGCCTCTGCTGTGCCATGGGATCTGTGCCCTGGCAATCCAATGTCTGTTGCTGCTGCTGGTACTTCACATCAGCCATTTGCTCCTTGAGCTTGTAGTCAGCCATAGCTTGGATAAGTGCGCCGGCGGGCGGGGGCTAGGTGAACATGAGATTCACCAATGGGCAAGGCTTGACCAATTTTCAGAAGAGTTCGTTGAGATCCAGAGAGTAGGATGCAAGCCTACAAATGCCCAGCCAAGTAGGGGTGCCAGCCACCAAACCTTGGCCGGGCCTCTGCTGCTGTTCCACCAATGAAAGTAATGTAACAAAAGTAATTGCCCTCCCCCCCTTCTAATTTGTTCTGAGCTAGACACTGATCCAGTCAGCAGGCGTTTTCAGAAGTCTGCCTGGTTGAACATTACAATAGAGCAGAATGGGAGATCCTGGCTCACACACTCTTTGTGCTGAGACAGTTCCTGGTTGTGACTCCAGCATCTCCACCGCTCCGGATTTGGGGATCTAAACCCAACTCCCTTTCGATCGACTGCAGGTAATGGAGGCCTATCTTTTAGGACAGACAGATCATATGGGCCATTTCCACAACACAATCATCCAGTTAGCACCTGTTGAACTTCACCAAGTTGATTAGAACCAGAAGGCACTTGGAAGATAAACCAACATCCATCCACTGCAGGACAAACTTAGCCAGCTCTTCCTCCAGGTACGTGATGTATCTTCCATTATCTGTGAGGGCCTTGAAGATGGAATGGTGCTTGCCTATGTCTTAGGACTGACTGACACATGTTCAACTGCTGTTCACTTCCACCTTCAAAGTTCTCAAGCCACTCTAGCTGCAGGACCCACTGTCAGGGTTCTGGGGCCCATCATTCTGCTCACAGAGAGCCATCGTTCACCTGCATCAAGAAACAGCCACTCCAGCCCAAGGACCCACTGTCAGGGTTCAGGGGTCCATCATTCCGTTCACAGAGAGCCATCGTTCACCTGCATCAAGAAACAGCCACTCCATCCCCAGGACTGAACTCCTCGTTTTTCCTCCCTCCCCCTCCTCCCCCTCCTCTCCCTCTGACCTGACCGTCTGCATTGATGGGGTCACCATCTGTCCTGTTCTCCATGCCCGCAGCTTGGGCTTCATTTTTGACACGCACCTCTCCTTTAAACCTTACATTGACTCTGTGGCCAAATCCTGCCGATTCGCTCTCCTCAACATTGCCCGCATTCGCCCCTTTCTATCTGTCTCCTCGGCCAAAATCCTTGTTCATGCCATGGTTATCTCTCGCCTCGACTACTGCAACCTCCTCCTTGCTGGCCTCCCTCGCTCCCACCTGTCCCCCCTTGTGGCGATCCAAAACTCTGCCGCCAAGGTCATTCACTCTGCCCGTCGCTTCGACCATGTGACGCCTCTCCTCCTCTCCCTTCACTGGCTCCCCCTTCCTGAACGTATCCTGTTCAAACTCCTGGTTTTCACGTTCAAATCGCTCCATGACCAAGCTCCCCCTTACCTCTCGGACCTAATCGCCCTACGCGCTCCTGCGCGCGCTCTCCGCTCTTCCGCTGTCCCCTCCCTCGCTCTCCCTCGCTTCTCCTGCTCGCCCAACCGCCTTCGTCCCTTCTCCCTCGCTGCCCCGCATGCCTGGAACTCCCTCCCTGCCGACATCCGCCTCGCCTCCTCCCTCCGCTCCTTCAAATCCCTCCTCAAGACCCACCTTTTCCATGCTGCCTTTCCCAATGCCCTCTAGTCTTTCCCCTTGCTCTTACTGTCAGCCCTCCTCTGCTGACTGCTGCTACCGACCACCTTGTAACCAAGCCAAGTACACGCACCTGAGACTTCGCATCCGCCTGAATGTTTGTTTGTCTTCTCCCATGTCTCTCCCGCTGTCCCCTCTCCTTGTCTCCCCCTCCTTGTCTTTTAGATTGTAAGCCACAGGTAGGGACCGCAGCTGATTATATGTTCTGTACAGCGCCAGGTTGTTACTGGCGCTTTATAAATGTTTAATAATAATAATAATAATAAAGGACCCACCATCAGGATTCTGGGGCCTACACTACAGGCAAGGAGGGCTGTCATTCCACTTCATCCAGAAGCTACCACTCTAGCCCCAGGACCCACCATCAGGGTACTGGGGCCCGTTGTTCTACTCACAGGGACCTTTTATTCCACTTGTCTGCGAGTGTCCCACATCCAGGTCAGTCAGCCTGCAACACTCGACCGAGCAGGCGTGCCAGCTACTCCAGCCCCAGGACCCACCATCAGGGTTCTGAGGCCATCATTCCGCTCATGGGGAGCCATCACATGGAACCTTTCTCCACCTCGGCCTTCAAAGTTCTTCAGGTAGCACACAATCATCCAGGTAGCACCTGTTGAACTTCATCAAGTTGACTAGAACCAGAAGGAACTTGGAAGCTAAACCAGCATCCATTCACTGCAGGACAAACTCAGCCAGCTCTTCTTCCAGGTATGTGATGTATCTTCCATTATCTGTGAGGGCCTTGAAGATGGAACAGTGCTCACCTATCTCTTAGGACCAACTGACACATGTTCAACTGCTGTTCACAGGGAACACTTCTCCACTTTGGCCTTCAAAGTTCTTCAGCCACTCCAGCCCCAGGACCCACCCTCAGGGTTCTGGGTCCATCATTCCGATCACTGGGAGTTGTCATTCCTCTGCATCAAGAAACAACCACTTCAGCCCCAGGGCCCACCCGCAGGGTTCTGGGGCCTACATTACAGGCAGGGAGGGCTGTTGTACCACTGCATCCAGAAGCTGCCACTCCAGCCCCAGCATGCACCCTCAGGATCATGGATCTGTCATTCTGCTCACAGAGAGCCTTTGTTGAATCACATCAAGAAACAGCCACTCCAGCCCCAGGACTCACTGTCAGGGTTCTGGGGCCTACATTACAGGCAGGGAGGGCTGTCCATCCACTTCGAGAAGCTGCCACTCCAGCCCCAGGTCCCTCCCACCCTCAGTGTTCTGGGGCCGTCATTCTGCTCACGGGGAGTTGTAATTCCACTGTATCAAGAAGCTGCCACTCCAGCCCCAGGGCCTGCCATCATTCCGATCACTGGAAACTCCACCGGTCCAAACCCATGAACCCGAACTCAGTTTTCGGTCTGAATGGCCGAACATCCAAACTCTGTTTTGTTCACACATCCCTAGTTCCTGATAATCGAGCGACTTTTCGAGCAGAAAGCCGCTTTGCATCGGGTTGAAATGGTGACAGACAGAGGGGTACCTCCAGGGTACGATGGGTTGGAATGGAAGATCCTAGCTCACATGGTCTTCATGCTCAGACCGTTCCTGGCCATGATGGAGACCATCAGCTCCTCCACGGCCACCATCAGCCAGGTGTCCCCTCTGGTCCAGAGTCTCCTGAGGAGGATGGAGGAGATTCTCCAGGGGTGGGATTGTGGCCCTCAGAGCAGAAAGCTGGAGGATGAGGTGGTTGACCTGGTGCAGCAGCTGAAGGCAGGGCTGAAGGTCTGGTTCAATGAATTCCTGAAGCAGGCAGAATATGTTTTGGCAACCATGCTGGACCCCAAGGTCAAGGGCAGCGTGGCATGCCAGACAGCGCTCTATGGGCACTCGAAGGATAGCCAAGTGGAGAGGTCAGGCAGACAGAGCAGGCTCTTGAGAGTGTGCAGCGGCATCAGCAGGATGCTCCTGGGGATGGTGGGAGTGGGATCAGCCACCTCTTTCAGCCAGTGGGGTGCATCCCTGCCCCTAGCAGTAGCAGCACCCCTATTGAGAGCAGCAGCTGCTCATATGTGCAGGGCACTCTGGTGAGCATGGGCTCATGCACAGCAGAGCAGGCAGCATGGCTGAGAACAGTGGTAGAGATGGTGCGCAGACAGAATTACATGCAGCAGAGTTACAACAGCAGTGGAGAGCTACCTGGAGGAGGAGCCATTTATTGAACCCAGCAGCAATCCCTTGGCCTACTGGGCCGGCAAGACCAACATGTGGCTGGCCCTGTCCAAAGAGGCCAAGGGTCTCTTGTCCTGCCCACCAACAAGTGTCCCCAGTGAGCGGGTGTTCTCCATTGTGGGGGACATTTGCTCCCCACACCACCTGAGACTGAGGGCCAAGTTGGTGGAGCAATTGTTGTTTCTTAAGGTGAACCTTCTGATGCTGGGATTCCCTGAGGTTCCCCTGGACATGGATTGATGGTGCAGTGGGAAGCACGCACCATCCTATGCCAGGGGCAGTATTGTGGTGGGGTTCCTCTTCAATCTGGGCTGCTGCTGCTGAGGTGCTGTCTCTCCCTCCCAATGCTTGGTGCCCACCATGCCTCTCTCTCTCTGACTAGACATCCTTGGTCAGCCTATCTGAGCTCATGACACATGGTGGTATTGGGAAGCTGTAAGTCTGCCAGATGGCCTCTGGCTAGATGATCTTGGCCCGCCTATCTGACTGGCGCTCACTCTCTCTCTCTCTCACTCACTGCACAGTCTTCACCAGCCTATCTGAGTGCACTTCCAAGGTTTCAACCTGCCTTCCCTACTGCCTCTCATGCCATGCTGCCTGTCTGCCCACCCACCCAGATAGCCAAGATCAAACCCTGCCACAGTCTGCCTTACCATGCTCATGCCACACTGCCTGTTTGCCCACCCTGTGGACAAAGTGGAAGCCCTGCCCCAGCCTGCCTACCTCTCATGCCAAGGTGCCTGTCTGCCTGCCCTGGCAACACGGGGTGATGTGCCCCACTGGCCTGGTAATCCCACTGCTGCTGTCTACTGGTCCATGTGTGCTCTGTTCTGGCAAATCCAAATGTGTGCCCACACAATCCTGATGCTGCCGCCATCTGCTGCTGTATGGGAGCTCTTTCCTTGTAAATCCTACCATCCTGGCTCAATGGGTGCTCTGCATAGGCAAATCCTGCTGCTGCCATCTCTGCTGCTCCACGGGTTCTGTGCCCGGTCAATCCAATGTCTGCTGAAGCTGCAGCCAATACTGCCTCTACTTTCTGTGCCATGGGTTTTGTGCCCCGGAAATCCAATGTCCACTGCTGCTGTCAATGCTGCCTCTGCTGTCTGTTCCATGGATTCTGTGACCCGGCAATCCAAAGTATGCTTCTTCTGCCTTTTCTGTGCAATGGGTTCTTTGTCCCAGCAATCCAATGTCTGCTACTGGGTGGCCACGTAATTCACCACCGGGCAAGGCTTGACCAATTGGCAGAATAGCTTGTTCAGATCTGGAGACCAGGATTCAAGCCTGCAATGCCCAGGGTGCCACCCACCGAGCCCTGGCTGGGCCTCTGCTGCTGCTCCACTGATGACAGCCAGACTGCAATGCCCAGCCAAGTAGGGGTGCCAGCCATTCCAGCCCCAGAACCCACCGTCAGGGTTCTGGGGCCTACGTTCCAAGCAGGGAGGGCTGTCATTTCACTTCATTGTCCATAAGTGTCCCATATCAAGGCCAGCCAAACTTCAATGTAAAGGCAGCCCCTCGCTTTGACACTGGGGGCAGTGCCCCACAAGTAGCCCCCAGCTCCCAGCATCACACTGATCTCCATCTCACTGTGCCCTACAGCACACAGGACCTTTAAAAAATGATCCTCCCAGTGGAGGATCATTTTTTAAATGGTCCTGTGCACTGCATGACTCACACTGAGCCATGAGCATGGTCAGCACAGAGTGAGATGGAGAGAGAGCACAGCCTGCTTAAACTCAGCCACTGGTAGACTGTTTCCTGAGCTGGTACACATGCGTGCCAGCCCAGAGACCAAATTTGACTGTTGATGGGAGTGTACTGCGCAGGCAGAGCCATGGCTTTTGGTAGGGTGGCACTGCAGTCAACCTACCTTAAAAGCACAGAGATTTTGCGGGGCGTGGCCATGCTGGGCAATGGGTTCTAATGGAACCCATTGCCCAGCCATTTTAATTGCCTGGAGGTGTGCCTTTGAAGTTGCCTCTCCAGGCTGTGGCTGCTCAAGAAGCCGGCGCGAAAGTTGCGGGTGGGTGGGATCTCATTAGACCTCGCTCACTCACTCCCAGCGCAGCCATTAGAGTTCCCTGGTGACGGACGGCATCCAGACCTGTCTGCAAATCAGGCAGGGACTTTTTTGGCAGGGGATGGGGGGTTTACCTGGGTAGTGGGGTCAGTTGGGGACACATGGGGGGGTTAACTGGGGAGAGGTCAGTTGGGGAAACACAGGTGGTTAACTGGGGAGGGATCATTTGGGGATATGCAAGGGAGGTTAACTGGGGGTGGGGTCAGTTGGGAACACATGGGGAGGGGGTCACACTGGGAAGTTGGGGCCACTTGGGGACATGGTGGGGTCATTGGGACACACTGGGGAGTGGGGGCACTGGGGAGCAGGGGGCACTTGGGGACACGGTGGGGAAGTTGGAATGTGGGTTTTGTTTATTTGATGACGTGGAGTGTTTGTTTTGCTGCTGACTTTGGGGGTCCCTGGATGCCTTTCAGGACTTTGAAACTGGGCAGGTTTGTGCAAATGGTTTCAGTCTGCAGCTTTGCTGAAACTGACACTTTAAGCTGTGAATATAACCTACCTCCCTGCCTAAATTAAAGTGACTCATTGTACCTTGGTTTCTGGTTCCTGGGTGGTTTTTAAAGATCTGTGCATAGGGCCTTTGTGTCTGTTACATGGATCTTTGCTAAAACTGCTTGTAAGTGAGGTATAAGGTTGTCTGTCTGCTTTTAAACCTGGCAGATGCAGGAGTTGAATATCACCTGCCTACATGAAATTGCTGGATTTGCTGTACTTGTTTTTCATAGGTGTGACTACATGCAGTTTAAACATGTAGAAGGAGGTATCTGATTGAGGATAACTTCATAAGTAGAGATGGGCGAATGCAGTTCGGAAGTTCGGAGTCTGGCCCGAACTCAGTCTGTTTGGACGACCGAACCCGAACCCGCCAAACTGAACCTGATTCCAAACTCCGAAATGATTGAACACTTCGGTCAGTTCGGATCGCGTTTGGATGAGTTCAGGTGGCAAAAATGTGTCACTGGAAGGCAAAACATGACAGTGAGGGGGAGTCATCTGAGGAGCAGACTTCCAGGCACCTGGGGTGGAGAGGTTTGGAGTAGCAACCAGCCTGCCCAATCACCATCCCTTTTCTCCTCAGGCCACTGGCTTCACAGTCTGCGATTGGTCATGGGAGACAGGGGAAGGGGGGACTAGGCTGCATGGAGCCAATGGGGCTTGCGGTGAGGCAGGTGCAGCAAGTAACATAACTCATTGCCCTCCCCCCTGCCAACACCTTCTAAGCTAGTCACTGTTCCTGAACAGTAGGCGTCTCAGAAGGCTCCCTCTCCCAGCAGTTTTGTTCTCCTCAATCCATTGCAATCCTCCTCCTATTTCACCCATCCAACCCATCTACCTCCATATTATCATTTATTTAGATTAGATTAGATAAGATTAGATAGATTTAGGTTTATTTTTTGTTTTTACCCCTCCCTGTGTTCCCTGTGTTCAATCTTCCTTCCTCC
>QEPC01010930.1:1661009-1689374 GCA_003113815.1 Sphenodon punctatus
GCATCTTCATGAATGTTAGACCCCTTGTCTCTCCCTCTGTTCCCCTTCCTATGTCTCTCCCCCAGCTCCTGTGTCTCAAATTGTAAGCCCTAGGGGCAGGGACCGTGTCTATTTTATTACTTTGTAAGGTGCCAGGTACACTGCTGGCACTATATAAATGTTTGTTATTAATAATAATAATTTTGGAGCCTGAGCACATCACCACACCCCAAACTCAGCAGGCCTCAGCAGATAGATAGATATTATATTAGATTTAAAAATTAAATAAAAAAATAAATAAAAAAACAACAATATAAAAACATTATTTTGGAGCCTGAGCACATCACCATGCCCCAAACTCAGCAGGCCTGCTTTAGGGCAACAGGCTTCAGTGGCTTAGCATCGACTCCTGGCAGTGCCCTCCTCCACTGCCAAGCAGGGCACTGGAAGGCCTGCGGGACTTGAGAATGCATCTGTCTCCGTTGTTGCTGGTGCTGGAGCAGGTGCAGGTGATGATTTCAATGTTCCTCCAGTGCCACCAATGTTGCCGACTGTTGAGGCGATTCCCAGCAGTCCAGAGCTGGTGGATCCCACCCCAGCTGCTAGAGGCAGGGTTTGATCCCCGGGCAATGTCAGTAGGAAGAGGAGTAGCATCAGCAGCACTAGACGCTATAGACGGGGTCACAGGGAGAGTGCCACAAGCATGGCAGGCATGGGCAGTCTAGCCTCATGGTCCCAGTACTCCCGTTCACGGGACATCACTATGATCGCAGACAGTGAGTCAGAGGTAGACACCAGTGCCGCAGAGGAGATGTCTGTAGCTGAGGTGATGGCTGAGTCTCCTCCCAGAGCTGTGTCACCAGTGCCACCAAGTTCTGCCCCTTCCAACAGCGCTGGCAGTAGTGCGTTACCCAGAAGGCAGGAGGGGGGAAAGCCAGAAGGCAGGAGGGGGGGAGAATCCTCATTCTGGGAACATTTTAAGCTGGTGCAGGCAGATGATCCCAGAGAGGTGCAGTGCACTTTGTGCAATAAGCTGGTGAAGCGTGGGCAGGTGTTCGCCAACCTTGGGACAACTGCAATGGTGAAGCACCTGAAGTCATGCTACAGTGCTCTGATGCTAAGTGGGAAGGCAGGGAAGTGGATGACAGTGGGTTTCCGACTGCAGCAGTGGCCAGTTGCCCGCCTTCTTCAGCAGGCAAGCATCCTGCAGCAACTGCTGCTGCCTCTAGCAGCAGGAGTAGTATGGGGGAAGAACAGCAGAAGGAGCCTTGCCAGCAGCAGCGTCAGTCCATTATGGAGGAGTTGGGGTGGGGGCAGCTGCCAGGGCCATCAGGTGCTGGAGGGCGACGTGGCTTCTTTCACGAGAAAGCCAAGTGCCTGTTCACCGAGATGATTGCGCTGGATGGGTAGCCCTTCTCAATTGTACAGGACAAGGGCTTCCAGCAGCTGATTGGATTCCTGGCCCCCCAGTTTAAGCTGCCTTCCCGCTCCACCCTGAGTTGGACTGTGGTGCCTCAGCTGTATAGGGCTTTGAAGGAGTGTGTGAGGGAGCAGCGGGAAGGAGCTGGGGAGGGGCCCTGTCCACTTTACAACAGACCTGTGGTCCTCCAGGAAAGTTCAGCATGCCTACCTAGCAGTGACTGCACATTGGTGTCAGGACCAAGAGGCAGCACTTGGCAGTGGCAGGAGGGGTCCTGAAGCAGAGTATAGGTGGGCCCTGCTTCAGGTACATGTAATGGACAGCTCCCACACCTCAAGGAACCTTGAGGCATCCCTGGCTGCCATGGTGAGGGAGTGGGTCACGCCAAATGCGGCCTTCACCAAGGATGTGTGGTCATGGACAATGCGGCCAATATACTGAAAGCAGTCAGTGACGGGGGCTTCACAAGCATCCCTTGTTCCACACACATCCTCCATCTTGTGGTGAAGGACGCTCTGGGCTTGGGGGAGAAGGGGATTGGGCCAGGCACCCTTAGCTCCCTGGTCGACCGGGGGAGGAAGCTGGTGGGGTTCTTCAACCACAGCGTGAAGGGCAGTGAGCTCCTCCGGGAGCAGCAGACTGAACAAGGGTCCCTGGCACACCAACTGGTCCAAGATGTCTCCACCAGGTGGAATTCCAACTTCCTGATGCTCGAGCGGCTTTTTGAGCAGAAAGCTGCTCTGCATCAGGTGGAAATGGAGACAGATATTGGGGCACCTCCAGGGTACAACAGGGAGGAATGGGAGATTCTCGCTCACACGGTCTTTGTCCTGAGACCGTTCCTGGCCGTGACGGAGAACGTGAGCAGCTCCACCGCCACCCTCAGCCAGGTAACCCCTCTGGTCCAGGGTCTCCACAGGAGGCTGGATGAGATTCTCAGTGGGCAGGCTTGTGGCCATGAGGGCAGAAAGCTGGCGGATGAGGCGCTTGACCTGGCACAGCACCTGAAGGCAGGGCTGAGGCTGCGGTTTGACGAGCTCCTACAGTGGGAGGAATATGTCCAGGCAACAATGCTGGACCCCAGGTTCAAGGGCNAACAGGGAGGAATGGGAGATTCTCGCTCACACGGTCTTTGTCCTGAGACCGTTCCTGGCCGTGACGGAGACCGTGAGCAGCTCCACCGCCACCCTCAGCCAGGTGACCCCATTGGTCCTTAGTCTCCCGAGGACTCAGGACAAGATTCTCGTGGAGCAGGATTGTGGCCCTCAGGGCAGGAAGATGTCTGATGAGCCGCTTGACCTGGTGCGGAAGCTGAAGGCAGGACTGAGTGCGTGCTTTGATGAGCTCCTGCGCTGGGAGGAATATGTCCTGGCAACCATGCTGGACCCCAGGATCAAGGGCAGCATGGCACACAAGACAGTGGTCTATGGCCTCTGGTAGGGTGCACTGGTGCAGAATGTCCAGCAGGCAGAGCAGTCTATGCAGCAGGATGCCCATGTGGATGGTGGGAGTGTGAGCAGTGACCCCTTCCAGTCATCTGGGTCTATCCCTGCCCCCAGCCCTAGTGGTAGCAGAAGCACCAGCAACAGGATAAGCAGCAGCAGCAGGACCCCTACTAGTGCCATCAGCCCCTCCTGTGTCCAGACCACTCTGGGGAGCATGGGGCCCAGCACAAAAGGGCAAGCAGCGTGGCTGAGGGCAGTGGGGTAGGTGGTGCCCACCCAGAGCTACCAGAGGGAGTATCATGGTGCCTGAGCAGCAGTGGACACCTACCGGGAGGAGGAGCCATGCGTTGATCCTAGCAGCGATCCCTTGGCCTTCTGGGCCGGCAAGGCCAACGTGTGGCTGGCCCTGTCCAAAGCGGCCAAGGGTATCCTGTCCTGCCCACCAACCAGCGTCCCCAGCAAGAGGGTGTTCTCTGTGGCAGGGGATATTTGCTCCCTGCACCGCCTGAGACTGGGGGCCAAGTTGGTGGAGCAGTTGCTGTTTTTGAAGGTGAACCTTCTGATGCTGGGATTTCCTGAGCTGCCCCTGGACAAGGAGTGATGGTGCGGTGGCACATTCCATCCCATGATGCCAGGGGCAGTGTTGAGACAGGGCTCCTCCTCCTCCTCCATCTGGGCTAGGGCTACTGCTCCTATGCTGCTGAGGTGATGTCCCTCCCTCCCAATGCCTAGCACACTGTCTCTCTCTCTCTCTCTCTCATACTAGATGGCCTCAGTCACCTTATCTGACTGACCTCATGACACAAGGTGGCATTGGGAAACAAACTGTAAGCCTGCCAGTCGGCCTATGACTAGACGATTTCGGCCTGCCAATGTGACACTGACTGACTCTTTCTCTCTCACATTGCACAGTCTTTGCTAGCCTATCTGAGTGCCCTGCTGCCTCCCATGCCACACTGCCTGTCTGCCCGCCCAGCTTGCCACCAAGCTCAAAGCATGCCTCAGTCCGCCTTCCTGCCTCCCATGCCAAGGTGCCTGTCTGCCCACCCAGGTTGCCTAGCTCAAAGCCTGCCCAAGCCTGCCTGCCTTACTGCCTCATGCCATGCTGCCTGCCTGCCCACCCTCCCAGGTTGGAAAGCTCAAACCCTGCCTTAGTCTGCCTGACTGCCGCTCATACCATGCTGCCTAACTGCCTGCCCCGGAAATCAATGCCTGCTGGTGCTAGTGCCAATGGCCCCCAGGCCTATATGCTGTCTGTGCCAAGGGTTCTGTACCCTGGCAACCAATGTCTGCTGTTGCCAATGGCCCCGAGGCCAGGTCTATATGCTGTCTGTGCCAAGGGTTCTGTACCCTGGCAACTAATGTCTTCTGGTGCCAATGGCCCCCAGGGCCTATATGCTGTCTGTGCCAAGGGTTCTGTACCCTGGCAACCAATGTCTGGTGATGCTAGTGCCAATGGCCCCCAGGCCTATATGCTGTCTCTGCCATATCATCAAGAAACAGCCACTCCAGCCACAGGACCTGCCATCAGGATTCTGAAGCCTATGTTACTTGCAGGAAGGGCTGTGTCCAATATCTTGACGCTGCCATTCTAGCCCCAGCCCAGGACCCACCCTCAGGGTTCTTGTGCCCTGTCATTCCGCTCACGTGGCGCTGTCATTCCATCTTTTCTTTATGCAACCTGCTGTTCATGGCGTGCATGTGGGAGGGAGAGAGAGAAAGAAAGAGAGAGAAAGACTCCCCACTGCCCGAACCTGCCCAAACCGAACAGCCGAACCTGAACTCAGCAAATGAACCAAACACCCAAACTGAACCGGACCAAACGAACGCTTGCACCCAAACCATGATGTTTTCCCATCCCTATCATACAGTACAAGTATGGGTGTGTTTAGGTGATTGGGGGTGGGTGGGCTGGATTGGACCAAAGAAGCCACGTCACCCAAACATAATCCTAGCTACACTGTATCCCCACCAACTAATGGCTGACAAAACAAATAGGACCTTTTCTTAGTCTGATCAGTTGAGGCGGGGTGGATAGAAACCAGGAAGCCCCAATTCCTCAGACTTAGAAAAGGGCCTGTTTGTTTGGACAGACATTGACTGGTGGGGATACAGTGTAGATAGGATGCTGTTTTGTATGGGCTTCTTTGGATCCATTCCAGGTGGCTCACCATTATAATAGCTCACTATTACTATTGTTGTTACTGTTTAAAGTAAGAAATTACCCTGTTGTGGGTGGCAGGGAAGAGGGGGTTGACAATCAGTGCAGCTTTTTTCCAGATTTCTTCATGGGAGGGATTCCTGTACAGTGCAATAGCAATGTGTAATCTGCCATTCTGCTCTACTCAGAACTGCATGCTGCAGCTCTTTTGTTTTGACTCTGAGGCTTTGTATGTGTTAAATGTGATCAGGTTTTTTATCCTGCTATGGCAGTACCACTGTTGGACAGAGAGAGAGAGTCATCCTACTGGAGACCCATTCACTGAATGGATGAGATGCTAGTAGAAGGGTACTCTCGGTCTACAAGTGGCAAGGTTTTACACAGCAGCAAGGAGTTACTAGTGTTAACCAATGTTTTGTCCATCAGATATTAACCCTGATAACTCCTAGTTGCTGGATTTTTGAAGAATCTGCCTACAATGGATAAGCTCCACCCTAGAGTTCTGCCAGCCATAAGGTTCTGCCGGCTCACCGGTGGATTCACCACCGCGGGCCAGTAGGCCTTACTGCCTTACTTCCCCACCAACCTCAAAACCCACCAGTCACCACTGCTTCAGTGCCTGGCCAAGCAGGGGTGCCAGCCATCGAGCCCTGGCCGGGCCTCTGCCACTACTCCATCGATGCCAGCCAGCCTGCATCACCCAGCCGACCAGGGGTGCCAGCCACTCCAGCCCCCGCATCCACCTTCAGGGTTCTGGGGCCATCATTCCACTCACGGGTAGCTGTCATTCCACTTTATCTAGCATCTGCCACTCTAGTCCCAAGACCCACCATCACGTTTCTGGGGCCATCATTCCGCTCATGGGGAGCTGTTATTCCACTGCATCAAGAAACAGCCAGCCACTCCAGTCCCAGGACCCACCATCAGGGTTCTGGGCTGTCATTCCACTTATGGGGAGCTGTTGTTCGACTGCATCAAGAAGCTGCCAGCCCCTCCAGCCACAGGACCCACCATCAGGGTTCTGGGGTCTATGTTACAGTCAAGGGGAGCCATCATTCCACGGAATGCCATGGGTTCTCTGCCCCTTGGCAATTCCATGTCTGCTTCTGCTGCCTCTGCTGTGCCATGGGTTCTCTGTCCCGCTAATCCAATGTCTGCTGCTGCTGCCACTGCTGCCTCTGTTGTGCCATGGGTACAACAGAGGCAGTCTATTGGGCAATCAAATGTCTGCCACTGCTCCACCAATGCCTGGCAGCCTGGAAGCCAATGCCTGGCACCCTGGCCAAGTAGGGGAGCCAGGCCAGCCACCAATCCCCAGGCCTTCCTGGCCTCTGCTGCTGCTGCCATTGGGTCTCAGACAGTCAGCCATGGCACCAGGGGCACCCCCGGGGGCCAAGCACTGAGCCTTCCTGCCCGGGCAAGCCAGGGTACCAAGCGTCAAGTCTTCCTAGTCTCTGCTGATGCTGCTGTTGCTGTGTCTCCGATGGCCTGCCATACCCCCACGGACACCCCTGGAGCACCCCAAGCCTCTGCTGTGGCCGAACTTTCTGAACATTCAGGGGGTTCCGAACTCCATGGGACCAAACACACAAACCCGAACTAAGTTTTCGGACCGAACGGCCAGACATCCGAACCCTGTTTTGTTCGCACATCCCTAAAAGCGAATAAAGTGTAGTCAGGAGAAATCTGTCGACATTTTCATTCTCAGTGAGTCTAATTTAAAGAGGCTCAGCATAACTAACACTGCTGATGTTAATTATTTATCACAGATCCCTGTATGTTGGTGAAATACAGGTATGAGAGAAATCATGATAGATACTTATACAGAGCCCTAATAATGAAAAATACAAACCTGGAACAAAAGCTGAAACTGTGTGTGTTAGGGGTGATGGTGGTTAATCCATTCTCCTACCACGTTGCCCATTGTACTATACGATTACCAAAATGTTGAGATGGCTTTTACATTTTATTTCTATTTGCCATCTTCTATTCACCATAAAAGAATAACCTTTCCACTGAGATATCTGATCATGATAAATATCATTTTTTGGATTAGTGAAATCCTCCTGTTCCAGATACAAATAAAATGTGATGATGATGATGATAATTAATTATTCATAATTTAACATTGGACCTACGGACCCTTGCTGGATCAACAAATTGATCTTTTCTTGAATCTCTGGAAAGTTAGTACATTTAAATGGTTAGCTTGCAAACATTCTGTGCCCCAAAACTAAAGATTACATTAATATTTATGTCCTGTTAATTGTACATCAATTGAAAGAACACTTAGTATGGCTTAAAAAGCTAAGATGTAAATTTTGTTGCAATTTAGCTACACAAATTACATAAGCAATACAAGTGTAATTGGAACCCTATTAATAGATTAAAATATAAAGGGTTTTATTGGTGTTTAACAAGATAATTAGAAAAAAGTAAATTAGATATTAACATAGTTATTAAAACTCAGTATTTAAGTATTAATTGATACTCTGTCTACTTTCTCTAGGCTACTATTATCAATGTTAATTAAAGACCTAATTAACAAAAACAAGGTAAACAGAGCCCATAGGGTTTAAATGTGGATGCTTTGCATAAGACAGTGCACATACATATGGCTACTAGAGTTTATGGGAGAAGTTATTCAGATCCGCACCTACTCTAACCCACTATGTATTTGCCCCCCACTGACTGTGACTCAGTAAGCACCACTTCAGTGTTAGAAGATAGAAAAGTTTGGACTTCAGCTTCCACCCCCCCAGCGCACCCCCAGTTTAATCTACCTACCTTCCAACCCAATGACACACAACCCAGATGTCTGGACTACACAATAAACTTCAATCACCTCCCCCAAAATTACAAGACTCCTGACCAATATAATGAAGATCATCTCTAATACAGAATGTGACATATTGTGTGAGATGACAACCCCACCCCCCAAAAAAAAGCCCACCACCCAGAAGAGGTGTTGAAAAACACGGGGCAATACAGAGTAGAACAACAAGGACGTACCTATGGTGCTTAATAGAACCACAGTAGTGTTTCCCATACACTATCACTCCTCACAGTCATTTACATCACCAACAATCTCGACATTCTACTAATTTCTTATGTAATTCCTCCTATTATTCCACCAAGGTCCTTCCTCCTGTACTTCATCCTTATATCCTCCTCCCTGTCATTCCACCGTCTCTCCCTGCTGTCTTTGTTATTCCACATCCTCTTCCCCCCCCAAAGATGCATCTCCATTGTATTATTTCAGAAACACTTAATGAGATATAATTTAATTCCAAATTAGGATTAATGTTTCCTCCATTCCTTCCATTGGCCTTTACATGCATTTAATGTCAACATGTACCCAAATTCTTATTAAACATCTACATAGCATTCTGCTCAGTTTTAGTGTTGCTCCCAACCTGCAAAGGAAGAGAACTGGAGCTGAAAGACCAAGCAAGGCCAAGTATGGGTACATGGAGCCCAAGTTGTAAGTGAGCACAGTATGCGAAGCCATACAACATGTTTACTGCTTACATGGCTTGGAAGTTAAGGTGGGAGCCTTAACACACAATTTTCTAGGTTTGTTGAAGTTTGCTTGGTATGAATCTGCCTTAACTAAGTTTGTAAAACCTAGGTTTTTTGTTTATCTAATATGTAGATAAAGTCTTTTATGGATCCATCACTACCCTCAAGTAATGAAAGAGTGAACCCATACAAAGAAAGCAGAGAAGAAGGCGTGCACTTAAAGAAAGGGAATAGATCCATGATGCAGACTTTCCCCTTCCTTCCTCCATAGGAGCACATGCTATAAACATCCCCAATCCAAACTCTAATATGGCCCAAAGAGCTCATACTATTTTTCAAAGTGGCCCATGAGAAGGACCACTTTGAAACAGGGTAGCCACCTCTTATGGTTTTAATCCTAAGACACCCATTTTGGCGCAGAAGGAAAAGGTTCCCCACCTCTGGTACAACATTATTAGAGTGTGGGAGTGCTCTACTAGTTAGGGTGTGTTGCCCACTACATTATATAGCCGCAACATTCTATTTGTTCTACAATCGGCATGATCAAAGTTAGGATTCTGAAATTTGTTGTCGAGTATTACTGGGGTAAATGGTTTGGGCTGTGAAAAATTTCATCTGGATCCATTTGATAAAAGCTGAGCTATTGCAGTTTGAAAATTGCACTTTCAAATCTGATTTTTCCTTTTTGTCAGACCATCTTGATCTCAGTGGGGTAGAGGGGTTGAGTGTTCATTGGAAGGAAGAATTCGGCTTTTAGAAAATTAAAGGAGGCTGCTGGGGGTGCCTTTGGAGTTTTATTTGTAAATCTGATCAGTAGTTATGGGGTTATGAAAAACCCCATGTTCGCTTATGGAGAGGGGTGGGACTGCTTTGAAGAAGAACCCTGCTCACTGCCTCTTCTCCTGTCTTCCCCTACCCTGAGCAGGGGTCAGGGCAATTTTGCCTTGGAGTTTTAGGGCAATGGTGAGTGAGGGTGGGGGGCAAGAGAGAGAGGGCAAGGGGGCAAAGAAGCAAGGGTGGGGGCATTTTGGGTTCTGGTGGGGCAAGGGAGCAACGACAGGAGGTGCTTTGGGTGTGGGGGGCAAAGGAGAGAGGGCAGGGGACACTTTATATTTAACAAAAAACTTGGATATTCCATGGACAAAAAACCTCCAGTTTACAAGAGGAGTTAAGGCTCCTTGCACTAAAAAGCATGGGAATTGCAATTTAAGGCTCCCACCTTAACTTCCATGCCATGTTAGAAATAAAGACATAGTATAGTCTCACATATTGTGTTCACTTACAACTTAGTTTCCATGCACTCACACTTTGACTTCGTCTTTCAGCCCCAATCCTCTTCCTCTTTGCAGGTTGAGGGCAACACTGAAGCTAGGGACAGGAGGGCGTAAACTGGTCCCTCACCTCCTCTATTTTTTCATTTCAGTTGCGGAGAATGGGACAGCTGAGGAATGTCTCATAACTCTCCAAAAATACCCACTAGTCCCTGCTGCCTTCCCAGGGCATAGTGAAGCTGGGTACAGTCGGATACAAATGTTTGATTTAAAACTTTAAGTTGGGTATGCATTGAAAAGGGAATGACCATTGGAAGGAATGGAGGCAACAGTAATCCAAATTTCTAAAAAAATATTGTTATTCCAATATCCAATTAAGTGACTATTAAATAATACAACATAGCTGCATCTTTGGGAGTACATGGGGAAAGCAAGAGGGTGTAAAATTATGAGGAACAGGGGCAGTGCTCATTGCAGGGCACCAGGGGTATAGCCCCTCCTGGCCTGATCCCCCATCCACAAACTCTTCGTGCTTTTAAAAAGGAAGAAAAAAACTACAAACCCCCTCACTTGAGTCCCAAAGGCACCAAGGGGGGAGGAAGGGGGGAGCGAGCAACCTGCTCCAGACTTGCTCTGAGTCCTCCAGTTCAGCAATCAGCTGAGTGCTCAGTGTTGTTGTTGTGCCTCCATGAACACATGTGCAGGCAGGAATGGAGGGGGTGGGGGCCAGTGCCTCCTGCTGAGCCTGCTCAAAGGAGTCCCTTAAGGAACAAAATGTTACAAAAGCGATTTGGGCTATTGGGCTTAGAGCCCATGCTGCCTGACTGGGGAAAAGCACTTTGCTTTTCCCACCAGTGGGGACAGTGTTCCACAGAGCCCTATGGGCTGCTTTGAAAGACTCTGGACTAGAAATTCAAACACCCAGGCAGTGTGTGCCAGTGTGCACAGCTGCTGCTGTTGAGGGCTCAGGCTTCCTGCCTGTACCCCACCCGCTAGGGTGGGGTTAAAGGAGAGCTCTCCTCATTTGGCATGTTGGTGATCTGTGCCATTTTGGTGGAGAGAGAGTGCTGACTGGCCTGGCTTGTTTGTGGCTTTGTTACCCCCATGCTGTTGCTGGACCTGCATCAGACACATCCCCATTGGTGAATTAGTTATTTTTCTGGGAAACACTGGTGAAAAGGGGACCTGGGGTGCTTCTTGGAGGAAGAATGATTTCTGCTGGGGGGGGGGAGAATGGGTGCTGCTTGTGGGGAGGTGAGAGAGACTGGGGCTTCAACAGAGCTCTAACAGTGAAGCATGTTTTGGGGGACAAGTGGAATACTTTGCTGCTGCTTTTGTTGTGTACTAAGACTTCATATAATATGATTCAGTTGGTTTAAGATCTGGTTTGCTTTTGCTTGTCCTGTGTTCGTGTTTGCATGTGCACTGCTAGTTTTCCCCCACTCCTCTCCCAAACCCCTCAAGCATGTGCAAAAGCTGTGGTCATTTTGTGGTACCTCCTACTGGCCATGGCTACTTTTGGTTAAAATTGGTCTCTTTCTTGGCTTTTTTTGACGTAAACTGTCTGCTTTCTGTTTTACAGGTGGGGGACCTAGGGGCTTAGATGGAAGGGTTTCCAATCTTTACTGGAATGTTCCTTGCATTTTCAAATGGCCCCGTCCTTTGCAGTTTGGTGGGATGTTGTGGCAGGCTTTTTCACTAATGGCTAGTTCTTGCATGAATGCTCCGTGTTTAGTTTCAGCAGAAACTGCCTCTTAAATTGCAGCATAGCTGTGTAGCATGTTTTGAGGGAAAAGTGGAACTCCCCGCTGCTGCATTTATGGTGTGCTAAGGACTGCACGTAACATTGTTACCTTAAGATGGTTTGTTTTGCTTGCTCTGCGAGATGCATTGCTGCATTCCTTCTCCCCTCCCAAGCATGAGAGACCATTTTGTAAATTTGTGGGTCTACTTGTTGTGGCTACTCTTTTCTTAAAATGGTCCCTTCACTGTTTCACTGCTGCTCTCTGCTGGAAAGCAGTTTCCAACCTCTCTGTTTGTGACTGTGTGACTTTGAGCATCTTGCCTGGGGTTTATGTTGAGAAACAGAAATGTATTGTTTAAATGTTGATGGGACTGGTTTGGTGCCAACAGAGGCCTGTAACTGGCAAAACTTTTTAAAAAGGTTATATGTGCTTGGACAGGCATTTGGGTGCCATGGATACGGTGTAGGTACTGGGGATACTGGTCTCGATGGGCTTGGTTTGGTGGCAATGCAGCTCTGAAACTGGCCAGACTTCTTTAAAAAGACTTGTGTGTTTGGACAGGCATTTGGCTGCCGGGAATACGGTGTTGGTGCTGGGGATGCTGGTTTGGATGGGGGGAGTGTTTGTTTGCTATACAGGCCTGCAACTGCTCTCCTTGTGGACAAAGGATAAAGTAGGTAGGAGCATGGCTGAAGAGAAGGTTGCAGACAACAAGGAGACCCCTTTCCCCCTGTCCCCCACTGAACCCATCTCTTTCCCTTACTCTTCTCGTGCACCAAAACCAAACCCTTTTCTTCCTACTCTCCTCTATTGTGCTTCTCTTCCCTTTCATTCTCTTCTGAGAAGAGAATGAAAAGAATGCCATGTAAATCAAGGATTCGAAGGTTCAGGATAAAGGTAGTCGATGGCAGTGTAATCTATTTTTGTAACCTGCTATGGTTAATTTGGACCAGGTGGGAGAGAGTGGATGGGACCCCAGTAAGAGGGCTCTCTATCCCGCAGTGGGAGTGCTTCACACAGCAACAAGGAGTTTCCAGAATTAACTAATGTAATGTCCATCCAATGTTAACCCTGGGAACTCCTTGCTGCTGGGTTAAGCCGCGCCACTGGCCTACCACTGCCCCGGGCTCTGTAAGTGGAATGCTTGTAGTGATAGGGAAAAATTACAAAGAGTGTGCGGGAGTAAGTAAGTGGGTGGAATGACAGGAGGAATTAGTAATAGTTACAATAATACATTTTTAATGAAATAACTGATTAAGAAGACTGATGGGATACCAGGGGGAGCATTCCTTTTAAAAAACCCATTTTCCATTGCTGACACCTTATCATTTGAGTCCTAATAGCCTCCCTCCCAGTTTTTTCACTTCATTTCCTTTCTTTGTTGTTGTTGTTGTCATTCCACACATACCTTTACTTCTGTTCCATATGACACACACAGATACACATTGTGTTTCTCCCAGAGCTTTTGAGTTCTCTGTGAAGGGAGAGGGGGCTAGAGAGTTAGAGGGGCAACTTGGATCCAGGACTTCAGGGTTGTCTGTTACAAGGTTGAGAGCTGAGCAGGGAAGAGGAGAACAAGGTAGGAACCAAGACTAATGAGTTGCTTGTGAAAGGAGTGCAATCTACTGGATTAGAGTGGGGTGGAGAGGCTGGAAGCCAGAAGTCCCGAGTTCTCTGTTAAAGGGTTGGGACCAAGTAGGTTAGACAGGGAGAAGGGGGGGAGCCGGGACTCATAAGGTCTCTCTTTCTTAAAGAAGAAACAGAGGGGGTGAGGCACCAGCTCACACCCTCCTATCCTCAGCTTCAGTGTTGCCCCCAACCTGCAAAGGAAGAGGATTGGGGCTGAAAAACAAAGTAAAAGTGTGGGTGCCTGGAGCCTAAGTTGTAAGTGAGCACAATATGTGAGACTGTACAATTTCTTTACTGCTAACATGGTACAAACGATAAGGCAGAGCCTTAACTTGCAATTTCCATGTTTTTTAGTGCATAATCGGGTTTGCAAGAGCCTTAATTCTTGTAAACCTGAGGGGTTTTGACTATGGAATAATAGCTATAAGTTAGCATTAATCCTTTATTTTTGGTTTTCCAGCCACCGTCTTACTAACATGCCACTGAATTCAGTGGCAAGAAGTATCAGTGCCCATTGTCGGAGTTATAGGACCTAGTGAGCTGCCCTTAATTTAATCCCTGCTGATCTCTCTTAGCTGGGCTCCTCAGAAAAACAGCGGCAGCAGCAAGAAGCCCCAGTGATTCCTTGCTCCCAGCCCTATGGAGGGGACCTATGGTTTGTGAATGACAACCGAGAAAATTTCCATCTCTTCTTGACAATTCTTGGTTAAGAATCTTTTCTCAAATTACTGGTTACTGCATTGTCACTTACCAGTGGATTGCCGGTTACTGAGTTACTGTTTACCGGGTTGTTGGTTACTGGGTTACCTGTGAGCCAAATCCAATAACAAAAACACGGTAACCAATAAACATAGTAATAAACCAATAAAACAATAACCAACCAATAGCCAATAAATATGGTAATAAACTAATAACCAATACAAACCAATAACTAAAAAAAAGCCAATAACCAATAAACCTGGTAATAAACCAATAACCAATACATTCAGTAAATGGAAAATTGCAGTAACCCGTAAACATGGCACACGGTAAATCATGATACTGGTACAACTGATAAATGGCATACACCCACGGTAAATAGTAAACATGGTAAACAATAAAAGGTAAAGTGTGATAACTGATAAATTGAGTTTCGTCCAAGATCTCGACTGGGGTTTGAAAAAGTTGTGAAATCTCAGCAGCAAATCTCTATTCCTGTGAAACTATAATGAGAATCAATTTGAGTCTTGTTTCAGCACAGCTTGTGAAGAGAGCACACCAGATTTAGAAGTCACTTTTCTCCCAGCAGTGAGGCTTCTCTGAATAGGATCAAGTAGCAGGTTGAAGATAATGAGAGAGGATCCTCAGCATGTGCCTTAGGGATGTGCGGACAGAATGCAGTTCAGATGTTCAGACATTCGGTCCTTTGGTTTGAAACCTGAGTTTGGGTTCGGTTGTTCGGTTAGGTGGAGTTCAGTTTGGCCAAACTTGGTCGAACATTCGAAAATAGCGCTATCGATACTGATACCAAATTTGAAGATTTTTTTCTGTATCATTTGGCCCTGAAACAACCCCTGGTCTCTACGCCTGGTACCAGGAAGTCTTCTCCTCAGCTGTCTCCCTCTTCCAGTCACGTTTTTCCCACCTCCAAACTCATTCGATCTCACCCGAACATGACCGAACTCTTCGGCCGTTTTAGAGTTCGGTTTGGTCGTCTGAACAGACTGAGTTCGGTACAAACTCCAAACATCCGAACTGTGTTCACGCATCCCTAGCCTTCAAGACTCCAAGGACCAACCTTCTCCCACAGGGTCCTGTTGAAAATGAACTGTGTGGGATGATGGATCTAGTTGGAGGGTGATGAGCAGGGAAGGCCTTAGAAATTTCTGGCCTTGGCGGGGAGATAACATTCAAAACTCCTGGTGCCCCATCCCCTTGGGGGCACTCTCCAAGGGACCCTAAAGGTGGTCATGTTTGGGACCCTAAAGCTGGCCATGGTTAGGACCCCACTGGAAGGCACTTGGGTCCCCACACCCTGCAATGGTGAAAATAGAGGCCATTGAGGGCCCCCCACAAAGAGTGGGGCACAGGCCAATAACTCCAGGTCACTCTGTGGTAAGGCCAGCTCTGATGATTAGGGGGCTTTTAAGATACAGAACCATGGGCATCATAGGGCTGATCCAAATGCACTCATGGTAAGTCTGTTTTGGGACTTCAATATCTGCTCTCCCAATAAAATTTCTTTTTTTAAAGAAATTATGGCTAGTGTGTTTGTAATTTGGGAAATAATTGCCTATCATAACCACCTAGTAGTGTTCCCAGATTTGTGGGTGGGGGCTTGAGTCAGTAGTCTTAAACTCCCTAGGCAGGTGAACTTGGCCCTTCCTGTCACTGGCTCTATGGGCACAGCGGTTACACATGTAAATGTCTATTCAACAAAGTAACAGAAAGAATATTAAGGAGCATTATTATATTCTAAACAGAGGCATAGCTACCATTGGACAAACAAGAACATTTGTCCCAGGGCCTGTACTGGCTGGGGGTTCAATATCCAAGGTAGCTAAGCCACCCTTACCCCCCCCCCACCCTTTTGTCTTTTTCTTTTTTTAAAAATTGCCACCTGAGCTGGCTGGGGGTCCTTTTGGCTGCTGCATGGGCCCTTCCCCCTCCATACCCATGGTTGCAACATTGTGTCTGACACAATGTTGCAACTGCAGGAAGGGAGGGGCCCCAAGCAGCAGTGTGCGTCAGGCCAGGTCACTCACAAGCCTCACAGATCGACTCAGTTGCCCCCCCTCCCGGTGCTGCGTCACAGGGGAGGAGTCCTCCTCACCGGTCTAGGCAGGGCTGACTCAAGGGAGGCCCAGCTCAAGTGAGAAGGTGCCTGGCAGCGGCTCCACT
This sequence comes from Sphenodon punctatus, assembly GCA_003113815.1. Lineage (NCBI taxonomy): Eukaryota > Metazoa > Chordata > Lepidosauria > Sphenodontia > Sphenodontidae > Sphenodon > Sphenodon punctatus. The sequence continues at coordinate 1,677,062 of QEPC01010930.1, forward strand.
GAATGGAGCCACTGACCAGCACCTTCCCACTCCAACTGTCCCCACATCAAACTGGCCCAACCTGCCCCGGCCCACCCGAGCAGCCCCCGGCCTCCATGGCTGGTCAGTTGGCCTCGGGCGGCAATGCCACTGCTGCTGGCCATGCTTGGCACCAGTGTGCAGGCAGTGAGCCATGAGGAACAGAGTGCACCATGGGACCAGCTTGCCATCGGCCCAGAAGATGGATGGGCCCAGCAGCAGGCCTCAGTAGCATGCCGCAGACTCTGAAGAGAGCAAGTCCTAAGCACCAGTAACCCAGTGCCTTTAGGCTGGCTGAGCTGGGAGTGGGAGGAGCACCTAGTCCGGCTGGTGGCTTCACCACTGACAGGAAAAAAGAGGGGGAGGGGGGAGCATGAACATTTCTTGTCCCTGGGCCCATCCCAAGCTAGCTACACCCCTGATTCTAAATTTTCCATGAATACACACAAACACTTATATGACTAGATTTTCAAAAGATCTAACTTCCCAGGTAAGCACCTAAATGAAAGGAGCTGGACACTTTTGAAATCTGGTAACTGCATGGGGTCTGAGCTCTTAGGAATAACCAGCCACTTATTTAAGTGCTTAAGTTGCAGCTGCTGACTGCTAAGCTCTTTTCAAAAGCCAGCTCTTAGTGTGTTGCACCTACCGTGTCGACTGCTTTTGTTAAGAGCATATTGTGATTTAAAAGAGCATATTGTGAAGCCTACACATAAAGAAAAGTGCTACAAGCAATTATTTAAGTATGAGAATAACTTCACATACCACAGACACTTTAAAACATCACTTCGCCACACACCTGCTTACCGGACAGTGCCCCCTCTCTTCCATAAGGTCACTGTTGCCCTCCGATACCACTCTGGCCCCAACAACATGACCTGTAAGGTCATTGTTGCTGGTTCCTTGGGCCCAGACACTCTTCTCAGGTCGGTTGATTCAGTGTTTGGAAAATAATAAAAGATGGCCATCTCCAGGAAACAATTTTTTCGTTAATTTCCACCTTTGTAGAATAGCTGAGGAAATTAGCGCTTTGGCATGTCATTACAAATCGGTTGCTTCCATTATTACGTTCTTAGCTGTGGAGTGGAAGATTATTTTTGGAATAATATTTTAACTCAGTAAATGAACTTCCCCTTAGTAATATGACACTATTAAAATTCATAAAATTAGGGTTATAATCCTCCTCCAAATAGGGCTATAAGCCTTCTTCAAGTATAATAGACATCTAATCCTCCTTCAAATCTCTTCTCAAGACCCTTTCTTCCATTATGCTTACAAGAAATTAGTGAACTAAGAAAGAATAAATTGAGGAATAGCTGGTCAGCATTTTAAACTGCTTTATTTTTTAAAAGTTAGATACACGAGACATGTGTACAGATCGGTGCCACAGCTAGGGTATGGCTGACTGCTGCCACAGGCACAATTTACAAGAGGGTGCCGAGAGGCTGATTGCTCCTGCTGAGGCAGCACCACCCTGCTGCTGGACAGAGCAAGTCTGTGCTGGAAGCAGAGCTGGAAGAGAGGATTTGGGAGAAAGGATTGTACTCTGAGCTGACACTTGCCTTTTCTCCCAGAATCCTGCTCTCCAGTGCCAAGCAAGAATGGCTCTGTCTCTATCTGCAGCACAGCAGCAGCCCTGCACAGAGCAAGCTTGGGCCCTGCAAGAACAGCGCCAAGAACAGGGGCCAGAGAGGAGGGAATGAGCTGCCGTTGTCTGCTCTTTCAGCCTCCTACTGTTGATAGGTGCTGGCTGGCTCTAAGAGAGTCTTCTGGTGGGGGAATTTGCCGCCAAATGGCAGCGAAGGGGCAATTGTCGCACACACACCCATGAGCGGAAAGGGGGACACAGAGAAGACCGCTATGGGGAGGCCTATTAGAAGGCCTCCCCGTGTAAGTGCGGTTGCCTGGAAACCGTCCCTGGAACGCAGCGATGGTACGCCGCTGCGTGGGAGTTGGGAGCTCTGCCCCTTTTAGGAAGGGCGGGATCCTGGAGGCACAGGAGAAAGCACGCGCCAGTCTGTCAGCCAGAGGCAAAGAGTCAGCAGCAGAGGAGACTTGCTGCTGACTTCTCAGCCTGAAGATCGCGATGGGGCGGAAGAAGGGAGAGGCGGCTGAAGCAAAGAAGAAAGGCCCGACGGAGCCAGGTTAGGAGGGGGGATGAACCCCCTGGGGCAGAAAATGGATCGTGGAGGGAGAACCCTCCCCCTCAGGAAGTAATGCTGGTGAGGTTACTGGAATGTGAGGCCCTGTTAAGGGCACGTGGCCCTGGTGTGGCGGGGGGACCCCGATAGGCCCAGTAGACCCTGGGGATTATGAAGGGGGGGCCACAAGGCAGCGAGGGTATGGAGAAGGCCCTTCAAGGCCCAGGGATTTTGATGGGGGCCCAAACAGACAGGATACCACCACCCCCGGGGAGGAGGTGCAGCGTGAGGGTGACACAGGCCCCAGCTTGGTACAGGGAAGGGGATGGAACCCACACCAGTGCCCCGGGAAATGAAAATGAAAGGGGGAGAAGCCTGATGGGAAGGGGGAGAGCATCCCCACCGCTGGCAACAACCCCAGCGGTACAAGGAAGTACGGAGCCAGTAGGGGAAGCAGAGAGGGGCCAGGCAGCCAATGTGGGACCTCTTTTAAAGGGCCTGTACCCAGGGGGGCCTGTAGGGACCCCACAAGTAGGAGGTCAAGTTACGGGGGCATCAGATCCCTATGGGGTTCTAGGCTGGATGGCCCATCAACAAGGGGCAAATAACCCTCCGATTAACCAGCAAGGATCTGGGGCAGGGCCAGGCTGGCAGGACCCAGTCCCCACCGCCCGGGAGTTTTCTGTTCCCTTCCAGGAAGACGGACCACCAGAGGCAAGAAAAAGGTGAGTGGAGACACCAGAACAACCAGGCTATCCCACAGAGGCAGAAATGTGGGGTAGAATCTTGGCCCTGGAGAGAGAGCTGAGAGGGGAAGGACCGGACATCGAGCAGCGACCGTCTGGACAGGAAGCAGTACGGGGACCGGTACAGGTGCTTGGCAGAGGAGGTGAGTCTGAAGGTGAGCCAGTCGGGGCCTATGGAAGCCGGCCACCACAGGAGTGGTGGGGAGGAGGAATTGGGGAGGAATCTCCCACCGCCTTACAGCCCGGGTGGATGGCAATACAGCAGTCAGGCCCTGTGGAGAGTATGACCCGCCAGGGTATGGGGGGAGGTATTGCGGGTACAAGGCAGCCTCCAGCATCCCAGTTAATAAAACTTAATGGAGAATAGGTATGGGTAGCACCAGCAGTGGCACCCAGTCCGGGCCAAGATGGAGGTGCAGCACTTGAGTTTGAGGAACACGATACAGGGGCCAGGGCGAGACCTAACACAGGGGAAGGGGGAAAGGATAAACTGCCTATAGAACCGGGTCCATCAGGAGAGGGTACCATGAGCCTGACCCCCCCACCACCAGGGGGGGGCCATACCTTATGTGGTGGCACCGTTTGGAGCACATTTACCCCTTAACACAAAAGAAAAAATTCTGAAGGGTGAATACGTGGATATTTACACCCTGCTTTTTAGTGATCCGATTCTGGATCACTCAGAACGGGACGACGAGAAGGACAAAGAACAATTTCGACGCCCAAAAGCGGACCGGAATTGGGAGAACTGGACGGCAACCTGGGCGGTGTATATGGGAGGTGTATTGCAGGCTAACCCTAGCAGGGGGTTGGAGCTGCACAAGTATGCTGATATTATCAGAAGGGCATACAGGACGGGCCCCGCAGGTGGGTGGCTGAGTTATGACGAAGCTTTTCATCATAGGGCAGCCACAACTCCAGGTTTAAGATGGGACATGCATGCCACAGACCTGTGGTTAGAGTGCATGGTGGATGTTACCAGGGCCCCCCGGGCAGATAGCGGCCATCCATTGGTGTGGGGTGGGGTTGCCCCAGCGAATGAGCCATTTCGGAGTGAGAGCCGCAGGGCAGGGCAGGCGCCCAGTGCGTACTCAGAATATAATAGAGCAGGACGATGTAATAGAACCACATGTCGTTTTCGCCATAGCTGCTCCAACTGTGGGGGAGGGCACACCGAAATCAATTGTTTTAGACCCCGCCAAAAAGGTAGGAGGGGAGGATATGGACAGGGGAGGGGAAATGGCAAAGGAGGCCAGGACTCTGCACCACGCACTGCAAAGGGGACCGACGCCGCTCCAAATTGACCATCTGGAAAGAGCCCTCGCCTGTCATCCTGATCCGGAAAAGGTCAATTATGTTCTTAGGGGGTTTACTGAAGGTTTTATAATACCGGCTGGGTCAGTACTGAAACCGGGAATAGTTAAAAATTTGAAATCAACAATTGGTATGGACGGCTTAGTAAGGAAAAAATAGCCAAAGAAGTTGCTGAGGGTAGGGTTGCAGGGCCGTTTGGGCAACCCCCAATGGAGAACATGATAGTTTCTCTGCTGGGAATCGTCCCAAAGAAGGCTCAGGGTGAGTATCGTATGATCCATCACCTTTCTCAGCCCCACGGGAGCTCTGTTAACGATGCCATCCCTAGGGAACTCACCACCGTTAAGTACGCATCATTTGATGAGGCCATTATAAAAGTTAAAGCAATGGGAAAAGGCACCCTAATCGCCAAGTGCAACATAAAATTGGCATTCAGGCTGTTACTAGTACACCCCACTAGCTTTCACCTCCTGGGCTTTCAGTTTGAGGATTCGTACTATTTTGATCGGGCCATGCCAATGGGCTGCTCAATATCTTGTTCAGCCTTCGAGCGGTTCAGTTCTCTTATAGAATGGGTTTTCCAACAAAAAATGCAAGTGTGGGACATTACCAAATATCTAGACAATTTTTTGATAATGGGCCACGCACACACAGAGGAATGTGCAACGGCTTTATGGGTGTTCCAGGAGACAGACGGAGAGTTGGGGGTACCGCTGACACTTGAAAAAACCGAGGGACCAGCTACCAGGCTAACATATTTGGGAATTGAACTCAACACGGAAAGGATGTTGTCCAGACTCCTGGAGGATAAGCTAGTAGTTATGAAAGGAAAGATTGAGGAATGTCTGGGGGCACGCAAGATAACAGTGCGTACGTTGCAGTCACTAGTGGGGAGCCTGAATTTTGCATGTTGTGTGGTTACTCCTGGGAGGGTTTTTCTGTCATGACTTTATGGGAAATTGAGAGGTGACCTCTCCCCTCATCACAGGATACGGGTTAATGGAGAAATGAAGCAAGATCTGCACATATGGCTTACATTCTTAGACAGTTTTAATGGGGTTAGCTTTTGGATGGAGAGGCTTTTCCTGGGAAGAGTTACAAGTACAATCTGATGCGGCTGGCGGGGCAGGATTTGGGGTTTACTTCCATACCCGGTGGTACGCGGTAAGATGGCCGGAGGAATGGCATGCATCAGAGGTCATGGGGGACCTGACTTTTCTGGAGTTATTTCCCATACTAGTGGCATCCCTTGTATGGACAACACAGTTGACCAATCACACCGTAATGTTTTGGTGTGACAACCTGGCCGTGGTGCATGTCGTGAATTCATTTTCTTCCCGATCCCCCAGGGTTATGGTGCTGGTCAGAAATTTGGTGCTGAATTGTTTGAAACATAACATCTTATTCAGGGCCCGGCACATCCCTGGAATCAATAATGGCATTGCCGATGCCCTTTCTCAGTTCCAGATGGACCGTTTCCGAGAGCTAGCACCATGGGCGAGTATGAACCCGGACCCATTGCCCCCCAGCCTCTGGACTCTTGGGAGTTAGAACTGGAAACCATCGTACAAGGCTCTCTGGCCCATAGAACACAGACCGCTTACGGTAGGACCTTTCATGAATTCCAGGCCTTCCGGCTAGAAAAAGGGTGGTTGGACGGATTTCCCATTATTGAGCCCGAGGTATTACAATTTGCCATTCACCTTCATGGGATGGGTTTGGCGGTGGGCACGATACGGGGGAAAATCGCCACCCTCACATTCATTAACAAACTGAAGGGGTTTCCATCGCCGGATGTTTTTTTTTATCTTAAACACATGCTTGAGTCCTGGGCCCAAACCAGTAGTACCCCCCGCAAGTCCGGGCACCAATCACAACCCCAATTCTGACAGGCATAGTGGAGAAGTTGAAAGAAGTTTGTTACAACAGTTACGAGGCCCAGATATTTACAACAATATACATTATAATGTATTTTGGGGGTTTTCGTATCAGTGAGGTTGTCAGCGAATCGCATAAAGACAGTACCAACAGGGCATTGGCGATAGAAGACATCGAGCTGATCGCTGACAGAGTTCTTATCCGGCTGAGACTTTCCAAGACCGACCAAAAAGGGAAGGACACTATCGCAAGGCTATACCGAAGTGGTCCACCAGTGATTTGCCCGGTAGAACAGAGTAGGTGGTACCTGGGCATGCACCCAGTCAGCCTTGGTACACTGTTTGTACACGGGAATGGGGCACCAGTTACCACCTCCCAGTGTATGGCCATATTGAGATTGGCATTAAAAAAGTTGGGATGGCCCCCAGGCAAATTTGGTTTACATTCTTTTAGAATAGGAGCAGCCACTACAGCTGCAGCAGCGGGGCTACCAGAAAAATCCATTAAAGCAGTTGGGAGGTGGAGAACGGAGGCATACAAAAAATACATTCGGCCGTACCATTACTAAGAATATGTTTCTGTTTCGCCAGGAGGCAGACCCGGCGGCACTGTATGAAGTAACGGGTGGATCGTTGGGCACAGTCTGGTTCGTTGGGCAGGCGCAGCTGCTGCAAGAGCCCCCAGGGGAAAACACTTGGGCCTCGAAGAAGTGGTCAATATTAAATGGGCAGGTAGGAGTGGTATGAGATGGAGTCAACTACTCCCAATGCTTAGGGGTATAGGGCAGGATATGACACCGCAGATACTCGTCATTCATTTGGGCGAAAATGACCTAGCAACCCGAAAGGGAGTTAATTTAGTTATTCAAATTAAGAGGGATTTAAGCACTATTAAACGATGGTTCGACGGGGTCCACATAGTATGGACGAATTGGATGCCAAGGACAAGATGGGACAAAGCTACAAAACCAGGTAAAGTGGATAGAACCAGGAAGAACATTAATAAGGAGATCGTTAGGTTTGTAGGAAGTTTAGGGGGGTCTAGTTGGGGACACAAGGGAATTGTTCATACCAAACCAGAACTTTACCGGCCCGATGGACTTCACCTGTCCCCGATGGGGAATGAGATGTATCTCGCAGCATTGGCTGGACATCTGGAAAAATTGTTGATTGGATAGGTGGTGGGTCTCGGGGCGGTTCAAAAAGAATGCCCCTATGTGGCAGGGATCCAGTATGCTAAATTAGGTTAAATAGGTAGGATATAGAATAAGAAGAGCCATCTCCTTAAGAGATGGTGAGATGATATCTTGTGTAATGCATGGCACGGCATACATGGGGGTCAAGCTCCCTGGGAGCGGTTACCTAACGGGGGAGTAGGGACAGGCACTGTCTTCATACCCGTCAGACATTTTTCTCCTTACTCAAGCCCAGAGTGTGCTAGCACCCCCTTTCGGCCAAACCAGGGGTTGTCAAAAGAGGGGAGTTTGAAGTTAAAGGGATTGTCACTAGAAGGCATATCCAGGATAATCCCAGAGTTAAAAAGTTATGTTAGATGTTGGCATACTGGACCCAGAATTGCAAGGTGCAATTACCCACCAGTTTTCAGAATTTGAATTTTGAATAAAGAATGCGGCCAGTTTTTACAACCAACTACAGGTCTCTGTGTTTTATTCTGGGGGGTGCGTCGACAACGGCAGGAAAGAGACTTGGGTTTGAAGAGACAATTGTAGCAAGCACTTCAGGCACGTGGGAGAAAGCAAGCAGCTGCCTCTGCTTCTAGTTAGTGCTGGTGCAGGAAGTACTGGGGTTAACTATTACACTGACTACACTGTAGCATGGTGCAGTCAGTTGGTACACACCAATGCTAGAGCTGAAATTGGTAACTCATATTGTACGGGTCAATTATACTTGAAATTACAGATACCCTTTTGGGTTCCCAGTCGGTACCAAATATTTGAAATGCTAGGCATTACCATTAACAAATTGGTGGTTTACAATTTTGCTGACTTATTCTGACTTACTGTTTAACCATTTTAGTGTGTTTTTGAATGTACCTAACCATTTTCCTGTTTCTCTAAGTGGCGTAAAGTGGAAAATTGGTAATGGAAAACAAGAAAATCGGTAACAGTATTTTGGTAATTCAGGTAATTTGCCAGCCACTAGATGGGTAGTGTTTCATGCCTGTTCTGACTCAAATGAATCAGCTACCACAAATTTGAGGGTTATGCCTTTTTTATGGGTACCTATTTCAGCTTCAACAAGTGCCTCTGACTTGCCATGGGACCTCAGAGTTTGCACTACAGCTGCTATGCAGGTGAAGCACATCTGAAGTATCAGAGGGATGGTCTTGGCTTCTTCAGTGCCACCTACTGCCTAGCTCCCTCCCACCTGTCCTAGCTGATCAACTTCTTCCTACATACTGCATCACAGCCAAAGTGGGATTGAGAAGAATATTTCCGCACCAAGGACATGGTGGGCAGTGACTGGGAGGGACACAATTAAAGATGTTGTTACCATCAAATGAAGGGATCTGGACTCTGGGGGGATGGGGGGGGATTTGCAAGTAGTCTGAGCATGGCTAGAAAATTTTAATACTGGATGGAGGCAGTGCTGGCTCTGCTTCTTCCCCTGCCCCGTCTTCAGCCCCACGAAAATGTTTAATCACTAGCTACCACTGCTTTCATGTTTGGCTACAATCTTGTGGTATTACTTGAGATATAAAACAAAATCTCAGCAAATTATTTTGCACCCTACATGTGTTCTAATAAGTGCAACGGAAGAATGCTAAGTGGCACACAAACAATGGCTGAACACCAGGTGATGGAGCAATCCCTCATATAGGAGAAGCACCTTCCTTTTAGCAGAGACTTGGCACTACAATGGGTGCTTTTAGACAGATGTAGAAGCAGCCACCATCGGAGCTGTTCGGGGGATGCATCCCAAATCGTCTCACTTGCAGCCCCACCTGGGTTGGCTTCAGTTGGACCCAACAGGTCCCCTGGCCCATGTTCCATGTTTCGCCTGTGTAGTGCCCCCTCTACCATAGAGTTGTGGGCAATTATCCAATGCTCTAGGCTGGCACTCGTAATTCTATGGTGTTGCCTGGGGCAAATGGATGGATGCAAGTGGAGCTGAAGTATGGGTCTGCTAAGCAGATAGAAAGGTGCTCCACTTTGGGCCAGTGCCCTGGGTTTACTGGCTTGGCAGCCATTTTGTGCATGTGCAGTGATTAGTATTTTTTAAATTATTTTTAATACATTAAACAGGAAAAAAAAAACGAAAATGGATGAAAGCAAATAACAATTGTTTGCTTATTTATCAGTTTTCATAACAGTAGTCATGAAAAAAAATGAGGCTGTATTCATTTTTGTAACTAATTAAAACAATATGAATTGTAAACCCCTAGGGGTAACTATTTTGATAAATTCATGTGCGTGATGGCTTCACTCTTTTTTTTTTTTTACAACATGTAAACCAAAATAATCAAAGCAATTCTAAGTGTAACGGTTAGGGGTTTGCAGAAGGCAAACCATCTGTTTTTGTTTTCATTTTCATTTATGTTAACCCCTTCGTTTTCAGGGGGGTTTCATAAATGACCAATTCATTTTCCCTCTGCACCACATTTTATTAAAATATTAAAAAACAAAGAATAAAAAAAAAACCACTTTGCATGTGTAAATGGCCGGCAGGCCATTCTGAGCACGTGTGCCCTTTCTAAAATGGTGACGGCAGCATCGCTATCATTTTGGAAAAGGGCAGTTAATCTACACATGTGCAAAACAACCGCTGAGCATGTGCAGACTGGCTGCCCTTTTCCAAAATGGCAGCAACAATGTGGCACCATTTTAGAAAAAGGTGCACATGTGCAGGATAGTCTGGTGGCCGTCTGCTCATGCTCTGTATTTTCGTTATATATATATATATATATATATATATATATATATATATATATATATATATATAAAAAAATTATTTTAAAAACAAAAATGGATGCAAGCAAACTTCAATTGTTTGCTTATTCATCCATTTTCATATCTTATTCTTGAGTTACTAAAATAAATAAGGCTCCATTCATTTTAGTAACTAAAAAAATGAAAATGAATTGCACACCCCTATTGTCCTTCCTGCTGTTCTTGAATATATATAAGTCCATGTACACACACGCGCACAGAGAGAGAGAGAGAGAGAGAGAGAGAGAGAGAATATTACATAACTATCTTCTTTCATCTTTGACATACCAGGAAACCTCACCCTTTCTTCTTTGTTACAGATCCAGGAAGGAGTCCTTCACCTCTAAATTAGATCTCTCTAACTGACTTACAAGACCCTGATCATGAAGGCTACAAGAAGTTTTAATGGACCAAAGAGACAGCAGTGTTTTATGTAATCAGGGAGATCACATCATATTAGTACAGTTCAGGGGTTGGAAACCATTTATCACTCTGGGTCACATTTGTATTAAATGAAAGCCTACAGGCCAAATAAGGGTTATGGGGTCTTGCTGTAGGGGAAATGCTCAGGGAAAGGGAAGAGGATGAAGGAGCATGCTCAGGGGGAAGAAGCAGAGATGGGTGTGCACAAAGAGGAAGAAACACTAAAGCCATTTTAAAACAGGTACATCTGGGGGTGGGTCCGTGTGCACTGCATGGGACGGCTGTGGACCGCCCATGCACGTTGTGTGAGTGGGGGATCAAATGGGCCAGGCATGGGTGTGCGCCCCTACCCACGTACATTTTGGCCTGCCCCCACATGGAGCATTCAGATTTTTCCCCGATGCTCCATGAGTGGGCGGTGTGTGGGTCATGGGCGTCCATGCCTCCCTTGCCATCTTCAGATGGGGAAGTGGATGTGTGTGGGATGGGTTGACCTGCGAGTGCTCAACTTGTCTAAAAATAGCCTACAATTCATGTGCCAAAGGATAGGTCCTCAATCTGGATGGATCCTTATTGCACGACCTCATGGAGTTTGAATCTATGGCTGCTGGGTCTCCAGACTGAAGCTTGTTCTATTCTGCCACTGCACACAGCTTTGCCTGCTGTTCTGGCTTTGTGTATTTCTTAATGGGACTCCAGAATAGACACTTTCTAGAAGCCCATATCATGCCTTCAGCATACCCAGTTGATTAATCCACATATTTAACACACCAACAGGAAGCTGGTAGAACAAGGGGCTTCTGCAGGGGCTGGAGAGGTTGCAGCTCCGTCTGCATACTTCTCCCAGCATCCTTGGCTAAGGATGCGAGAAGACACCGTGAACTCCTCAAGGCTTGGGATTTTGCCACCCCTTGCTCCTTTGACCAGCTGGCCTTATGGCATGTGCCACAAGACTGCCTAGACTTACCTCTCCAACACCAGTTTCTAGCAACTTCAGAGAAGCACAATTTTTCTTCATCTATTTTGCTTCTCCATGACTCCACTAAACTACTTTTTCCTGAAGTTCATCGTTCCCAGTCTTATTCCCCACTGCAGACAGCTCCAAACCTTTACCCCACTGCCCCCTTGTTCACATGCTTTGTCTCCAAGTCTATTCTCTCTTCTGCCTTATGCTCTCCAGCTTCAAAGAATTCTTCCTCTCATCCAGCCATCACCATTCTCTCTTAGAGTACCCCATTGTCATCACTATTGTCATACCTCCATTCCTCTGCTCCATATCCTGCTTCTCCTCCTCACAGTTAGAGATATCAGTCCCAATCCTGGATGTTGAATGCACTTTCTACCCCATCCCCATGCCTCAGCCTGTCACCCCTCCAACCTTATTCCTATCACCCTCCTCTATTCCTCTGCTCTTTTTTTATCTTATTCCCTATGGAATGCCTGCTCGTTGTCTAACAAACTTGCCTTCATTATTGAGACCTCTTTATCTCTCATTCTCTCCATCTTCTCACTCTGATTGAGACCTGGCTTTCCCCTGAAGACTCGGCTTCATTTGCTGCTCTCTGTCATGCAGGCTCTCGTCTCCCATACACCTCACTCTGTAGGCCATGATAGTGGTGTTGGACTGCTTATCTCTTCCTCCTGCTGGTTTCAACCCCTCCTACCTCCTCCATACCGCTCCTTTGAGGTCCACTCCATCTGCCTCTTCACTGCCTTATCTCTCCAAGTAGCTGTAATTTACACACACACTCACACATACTCACACACACTCTCTCTCTCTCTCTCTCTCTCACACACACACACACACACACACACACACACACACACACACACACACACACACA
>QEPC01010930.1:1690320-1710651 GCA_003113815.1 Sphenodon punctatus
CTGCCTCTCATGCCACGCTGCCTGTCTGCCTGCCCAGGTTGCAAAGCTCGAACCCTGCCTCAATCTGCCTGCCTTCTGCTCATGCTACGCTGCCCGTCCGCCCAGGTGGCCTAGATGAAAGCCTACCTCAGTCTGTCTGCCTCTCATGCCACGCTGCCTGTCTGCCTGCCCAGGTTGCAAAGCTCGAACCCTGCCTCAATCTGCCTGCCTTCTGCTCATGCTACGCTGCCCGTCCGCCCAGGTGGCCTAGATGAAAGCCTACCTCAGTCTGTCTGCCTCTCATGCCACGCTGCCTGTCTGCCTGCCCAGGTTGCAAAGCTCGAACCCTGCCTCAGTCTGCCTGCCTCTCATGCTACGCTATCTGTCTGCCCGCTCAGGTTGCAAAGCTCGAACCCTGCCTCAGTCTGCCTACCTTCTGCTTATGCCACGCTGCCTGCCCGCCTGCCCAGGTTGGAAAGCTCGAACCCTGCCTCAATCTGCCTACTGAACCCTGCCTACAGAACCCTGCCTCATGCCACGCTGCCCGCCCAGGTGGCCTAGATGAAAGCCTGCCTCAGTCTGTCTGCCTCTCATGCCATGCTGTCTGGCCGCCCACCCTGTGGGCAAACCTGGGCGATGTGCCCCACTGGCCTGGTAATCCTGCCACTGCTGTCTGTTGGTCTATGGGTGCTCTGCCCTGGCCAATCCAAATGTGCCCATGCAATCATGCTGCTACTGTCTGCTGCTGTATGGGAGCTCTTCCCTGGAAAATCCTACCATCCTGGCTTCATGGGTGCTGCACACTGGCAAATCCTGCTGCTGCTGTCTCTGCTGTTCCACAGGTTCTGTGTCCGGTCAATTCAATATCTGTACCCATGTACCCTGTAAACTGTACAAGTCTCTGGGCAATCCATATGTCTGCTGCTCCTGCTGCCAATGCTGCCTCTGGGCAATCCAATGTCTGCTGCTGCTCCTGTTGCCAATGCTGTGCCACTGCATCCAGAAGCTGCCAATCAAGACCCAGGACCCACCCTCAGGGTTCTGGGCCCATCATTCCACTCGCAGGGCGCTATCATTCCATGACATCAAGAAACAGCCACTCCAGTCCCAGAATCCCGACAGCGGGTCCTGGGGCCTATGTTACTGGCAGGGAGGGCTGTCCAATATCTATAAGCTGACACTCTAGCCCCAGGACCCACCATCAGGGTTCTTGGGCCTGTCATTCCGCCCGCAAGGTGCTGTCATTCCATCGTCTAAAGAAGCAGCCACTCCAGCCCCGGGACCCACTGTCAGGGTTCTGGGGACTACATTACAGGCAGGGAGGGCTGTCCAATATCTAGAAGCTGCCACTCAACTCCCAGGACCCACCCTCAGGGTTCTTGGACCTGTCCTTCTGCTCACAGAGAGCCTTCATTCAACCACATCAAGAAACAGCCACTCCAGCCCCGGGACCCGCTCTCAGGGTTCTGGGGCCTACGTTACTGGCAGGGAGGGCTGTCCAATATCTAGAAGCTGCCACTCTATCCCCATGACCCACCCTCAGGGTTCTCTGGGGCCCTGTCATTCTGCTCATGGGGCATAGTCATTCCACCTTTTCTTTACGAGTTAGCAACCTGCTGTTCAGAGAGAGAGAGAGAGACAGAGTCTCCCCACTGCTAGAAGGCGTCACAGACATGATCCCACCCATGCTGTCAACTGCACTATATGGCCAGAGAGAGAGAGGGGCGGAGAGAGAGAGCAGCTCCCCGCTAGAACGAGAGAGATGGGGGTGGAGGGGGAGATGTGTACCCAGCTCAAGCTGCCACCTGGAAGAATCAGAGAGAGCTCTCATCTGTGTTCATGCTCAATGCCCTTGCCCACATCCAGCAGCAAACCTACCAGAACGAGATTGAAATAACACACAATGTATTATATGTGCCTACATGGCACATCTTGGGGCTAATATGCTACTACACGTGCTGCTGTCAGGTAGGAATCTAACAAGCTGTATATACAATGAGATTCTGCCACCTTCCAGAACTTCAGCACAGAGGGATAAAAGGTTGGACAGGTAAACAAAGCTCATAATAACAAATATAACTTTTATTAAAACTTTTAAAACAATAATAACAACAACACACAACTTTATAAAACCAGAACCAAACATTAATATATATAAAAAGAAAGGAAACTTAGGGGTCTACTGAGGGCCTGTTCCCTGGAATGTGGGGAAAAGGTGATAGAGGTGCACAGGACCTAGGGGCGGGCATCACGTCCTCTTCCATCTCGTATCCATGTTGTGTGGCAAACTCTACAGCCCCTAACAGGAACTCTTTCCACTTTGCGACCAACTGCTGGTGGAATTATAATTCCATCCTCTCTTTGCGGAGGTAGGCTGCGTAGGCATCTGGCTTCTGCTCCCTAAGTTGAAGCTCCCGGAAGCGTTCCACAATATGGTCCTCCGTTGTGAAGGCTTGGAGCCTTAGCACATCCAGATTTTTTTTGTTAGGCCTCTAGATATTTTTGTGTGGGCCTCTCCAGTTGGGCCCTAAAAGCCTCTTCGGTTTCATCCTGGGTGGCTGGAGACTCCTCTGTAGAGCTAGAGTGGAAAGGGCTTTGATGGCGGCGCTTCTGCCATGCCTTCCCCCCCTTCTTCCAGCACTGGTCATCCACACCAGAGTCCCACCACGCCACCATCAGCTGGTGCACATTGTCAATGTGGGCGATTAGGCCAGATGTCGTCCCCTGGTTGCCCCTTTTTATTTTTTTACTGCAGATCTAAAGAACATAAAAAGATAGGAACATAAGAAGTGCCATACTGTGTCAGACCAATGGTCTGTCAAGCCCTGCCTGGCGCCTGCATTCTATCTCCACAAGTCGGTGGGTGGCCAATCTCTCTGTGCAGGGGACTTCCTAACAGGTCATAGGGCATTCCATTCCCTGTTGTTCCAGCCCCCATGCCTTACATTGCATATGGCGTATCCGCCTTTCGACTTGTCATAGTACCACCAGACATCTGACCTTGTGCACCTGCTTACTGGCAGCGGCAACCTCCTCCTCAATGGTGTCCTGCACCTGGCACCAGCGGTGCCATCATCATCACCACCCTCTCTTAAACAAGAACACATAAACAACACCTAAATAATATCATGTATTTATGGTGATGCCTCTAGTCCATCCTAAAGCAATACCTACTCACCTCTTTCCATTTCTGTCTCATACACCACCACCACCACCTGTGGTGCTGTAGTGTCTGCAAGTGTACACTCTGCATGCTGCTGCTGCTGTTGCTGCTGATGAAAAAGCCCCTCTCTCTCTCTGTGGCAGACCCATAAATCAGACATGTGCAAATCCTGCCCTTCTTTGGTTGCTAGGGATGGTGACTGTAGAGATCCTTGCTGGCATGTGCAAATCCTGCCCTCCTTGGGGTGCTAGGGATGGCAACTGGAAAGAGACCCTTGCTAGCATGTACAAATTCTGCCCTTCTTGGGGTGCTAGGGATGGCAACTGTAGAGACCCTTGCTGGCATGTGCAAATCCTGCCCTCCTTGGGGTGCTAGGGATGGCAACTGAAAAAAGGCCCTTGCTGGCACATACAAATCCTGCCCTTCTTTAGGTGCTGGATGGCAACTGGAGGCCCTTCCTGACACGTGCAAATCCCGCCCTTCTTGGGGTGCTAGGAATGGCAACTGAAAGAGACCCTTGCTGGCACGTGCAAATCCTGCCCTTCTTTAGGTGTTGGATGGCAACTGGAGACCCTTGCTGGCATGTGCAAATCCTGCCCTTCTTGGGATGTTAGGGATGGCAACTAGAGAGACACTGCTGGCACGTACAAATCCTGCCTTACTTGGGATGCTAGGGATGGCAACTGTCTTGAACATGTTTGGGTGGGTGTTTCCTTCGGATCGTGCCCACTGCCTGACTGCTGGAAGAGTCACCCACCCGCATGCCAGTGAGCTCGCTCTAAAGGATAGTATTCTTCTTGTCCTCAAACTTCTATGGAACAATAAACAAAAATAAAGTTTACAAACCTGGCAGCAGTGGCACCTCCTGTGCCCTCTTGCTCCTCTGATGAGGAAGGTCCAGCGGCAGCCTCTTCCTCCTCCACATCCTCCACCTTCACCTTCCTAAGATGGCGACACATCATTTTTTTCTTTTTCCCTTACACACAGCCAAACAAAAAACACCCACGCACCAACTCACACAACCAGCCAGCCAAAGCAACACGCCCAAACCACACCAAACAACACCACACAGCCAGCCAGCCACAACACACATGCTCTCTCTCCACACAAGCTCCACACGCGCTCGAATTTCCAGTTTCCAGTTTCTGACGCGATCACGGGACTATATGAGATCGATACCGATACCGTCCCTGTGAACGTTCAGCCGAACCGAACTCCACCGAATGACCGAATCTGAACTTGGGTCCTGGACTGATTGACTGAACGACTGAACGACCGAACTGCATTCTGTTCGCACATCCCTAGAGGAAATTGCCCACTTTCTCTTCTCCTCTAGACTCACCGCTTGTTCCTCTGACCCTCTCTCCACCCAGCTCCTCTGTTCTGTCTCCTCTGCAGTTATCCCCTCCATCCATCACATTCTCAATTTATCACTTTAAACTGTGAGTGTTTCTTCTGCCTTCAAACATGCTGTAGTCACACCACTCCTCAAAAAAACTTTATAGGACCCTACTTTTCATCTAAACTGCTGAAGTGTGCTGTTCCTGTCTGTTATCTTGATTTCCATGTGACCCAGGCCATTCTTGATCCAATCCAATCTGGCTTCTGTCCTCTACATTCCATGGAGACAGCCCCTGTCAAAATCTCCAGTGACCTCTTTATAGCCAAGACCAGGGGTCATTGCTCTATCCTCATCCTCCTTGACCTAACTGCTGCTTTTGACACTTTTGACCACCATCTGCTCCTTGACACTCTAGTCTCCTTTGAATTTTCAAGACTCAGTCCTATCTTGTTTCTCCTATTACCTCCCCCATTTTGAATATAGTGTGGTATAGTGAATAAGTGCCCAGTACCCAGACCTGGAGGTAGGGAGAGGCACCAGTTCAAGTCTCAGCTTAGCCAGACACTCACTGGGTGAACTTGGGCTAGTCACAATATTCTCTCAGCCTAACCTACCTCACAGGATTGTTGTGAGGATTAAAATGTTGTGTTAAATTGTCCTATGTGAAACACTTGGAGTGCTATGGTGGTGGTGGTGGCTATATAAAACAAAATATTAAATTATCATCATTCTTTGGTGGATCCTCCTCTACTGCTATCCCACTATCAGTTGGTGTACCCCATGACTCAGTCCTTGACCCCCTTCTCTTTTCCCTCTACACTTGTTCCATTGGTGCTCTGATCTCCTCCCATGGCTTCCAGTACCATCTGTATGCTGATGATTCTAGGGTCTACCTCTCTGCACCAGAACTCTCACTAAGAATCCAATCCCAAATCTCAGCTTGCCTATCTGACATCACTTCCTAGATGTCTCACCACCACCTTAAACTTAACATGGCCAAGATAGAAGTTCTTTTCTTTCCTCTTAAACCCAGTTTTATTCTACTCAGTTTCTTGCATTTGTTGTCTGGTCTGAAATTTTATTCTAGTTTTATTCTAGTCAGAATTCAGTTTTATTCTATTACTCGATCAAGCTTTGTCTGAGACTCCAAGATTAAAGAATAGGCATTATTACGAAGTGCTGATTTATATTCACCATAGGCCATACATTTTTAAATGAATTTTGGAAAACAACATGTCTATGCTATCATCCATTTTGGTAGAATGTATTTTTTGTCATAGTTAACTCAAGGTGTTGATTACTTTTGCCACAGTAAAGATCTGCCATGCATTGTATTTTTATTCCTTTTTCACGACTATCTTATGGTCTTAAAGATCACACAAGATCTTTTCAACTTGACTTATGTTTATACTTTTGAGTAACTTCTGGGCTTTAAGCAAAAACAACCCCCCCCTGTCCCTAAAGTACAGAATGTTGAGAGAGAGAGAGAGAGAGAGAGAGAGATATCTGATTCTTTTGCTGTTTTGTTTGTTTTGGGCCCTAAAGCAATTTGAAATCTTCATTAATTCAAATGAAGATCCACGCATAGGAAAAAGTCAAGTCTCAGTTATTTTAATTACTGAATATTTTCACAATGGAGAAAATTATCAGAACCCACGGAGAGCAGAGTTTTTATGACTTACCCAAACATGATTCTCACTCTCTCTCTCTCTCTCTCTCTCTCACATAATCCTTATAAAATTATGTGCGTGAATGTGCCAGTAACTATGATGCTGTGTACATTTGCTAAACCATGCCAATTTGTATTGGAAGAGATAACAGTGTTCACAGGCAATAATCTCTCTTTCATTCTTGTTAACAAAAGGGAGAAATAAGTATAAACAGTTTGGGCAATAAATTGCGGTCCCTAATATTTTAATAAGAAGCTGATTGTCTCAATCCATACCTTGTCCATAGGCAAACTGTATGCTGTAAGATTAAAGGAAGAGCTGTGTCAGTTAGCACAGGCACATAATTACAGGAGGGGGGATGTATCCCATACAACCTAAGTAGAAAGTGGCTATGAATGCCCATCTCCCTCACAACTTTTGACTTTCAGAAAAAAAGATTTTAGTATCTCTCTTCTCAGGTGGATTTTAGTGGATGAAAATGTGTGTGTGGATGAAAATGTGTGGATGAAAATGTGAGAGAGAAATTATGGACTAATTGTATTTTGTTATAGAAATGGTGAGGTCTATTTTGTTTTTGTATTAAGTCTTTTTAACTCTGCCTTTTTCTAGTTTATTTATTGCAGTTTTATTGGTTTTTATTGTTTATATATATGAACTTTTAATGCTGATTTTATTACATTATATGCTGCCCCGAGCTGGGCTGGCAGGAGGGAGCAGCATAAAAATGTAATAAATAAAATAAAATAAATAATTTAATATTCAGGGCAAAAGTTATTTGGAGACTGTTTTCTGGGGGCCTTAGAAAGAAAGAGGAAAACATGGCATAAGGCATAGGTGCCTGGGGTGTGTCTTCCTGCTGAAAGAGACGGAGGATATTTCCCTTTTTAACAAAAGCCCAGTAAGTGCATAGTTGCCAACCCTGGGCACTCCCAGCAGACAACAGAGGTCACTCCAGAGCATGGAGAGCGAGGTGATCCTGCAGGTAAGTCAGGTCAAGGCCTTATAGGGCTTTATAGGTCAAAATCAACACCTTGAATCAGGCCAAGAAAACTATAGGCAGCCAGTACAGAGCCCGGAACACTGGTGTAATGCTCACGGCGACCCATCCGCATAAGGAGACAGGCCGCTGCGTTCTGCACTAGCTGCAGTCCCAGAGCCATCACCATGGGTAGCCCCACGTAGAGTGCATTGCAATAGTTCAATCTTGAGGTAATGAAATCATAGATGATAGTGGCCAAATCACTATCTAAAACATACAGCCGAAGCTGTCGCACCAGATGCAATTGGTGAAATGCACTCCTCGCCACAGTCTCCACCTGAAGATTCAGGCGGACCTGTGGATTGAGGAACACACCCACACTGTGAACATGGGAAACCAGTGGAAGGCGAACCCTATCAATGATGGGAGCTGTCACATCCACTGCTTGACCTACTACCATTACCTCCGTCTTGTCGCGGGATTCAACTTCAGTTGGCTCGCCTTTATCCTGTCCCTAACAGCTGCCAGACTTTGGGTAAGCACAAAGACTGCTGAGTCTGGGTCAGAATAAAACGAGAGGTAGAGTTGGGTGTCATCAGCATATTGATGACAGTGCACCCTGTACCGACTCACGACCTTGCTGAGTGGCTGCATATAAGCATTGAACAAGGGCGGGGATAGAATGGAATTTTGATAGATGGAGAATTGCACTCCAAGTCTTAAAGGAGTCTCCGCCCCCAAAGATACACCAATGGTGTAGTTGAGATTCTGGAATCCCAGAAAGTGGTGATAACAGAGATGATTGTGACAATGGAAAAAAATAAAAAATGCTGTGAAGGTTAATGCTCACAGAATACTACATAAATGATAAATATTAATATTTCCCCCCTTGTATGAACTTCAGCATCCCCTCTTGTGATGCAAGTTCCATTATGCAAAACTGGAATAGCACAGCCAACTAGATTGGAGAAGAGTCTCAGACCGCATTCACAACTTCAGCGGTGGGCCCGTCCACACGTATTTTGGCTCCAGGAGAAAATCTGGAAGCCAACGTATGCGTGGGCTTTGTCTGGTGTGAAACCCCCCCCCCCCCAGTTTTGCCGGCAAACATCTGGAAGAGTGCAGAGCATGGAGCTCAGTGCTCCAGGCTCTGCACTCTTCTGGGTGTTTTCAGGCAAAGCTAGGGGCGAGGGGCTTTCACACCAGCCAAACCCTGTGCAAATTTTATCTTTCAGATTCTTTACCAAAGCCAAAATATTCACAGACCAGTCCACCACTGAAAGTGTGAATGTGGTCTCAGATATTCATGCAGTGGAACTGTTATTTGAGAATTCCCAACCAAGACATTGTATTTTGCTCATTCAGACTTTGCTATAGCGTGTCTCTAGACATAATGTCAATGAATGTCTGCATGTGTGTTTTGACCTTGATATGAACACCGGTTTGACCCTGTGTTCACCATGTGGTGCTGCTTAGAAACACAGCCCATCTTGGGGAAAATCGGTGTTTTGCTCACCACCCAATCTCAGCATGCAAGTACTGCCTCCTCGTTGCCCGTGTTGTACTAGCTAATGTGCCATGTGATATCATTAGACACAACTTTGCCCACGTGTTCAGCCAGAACACGCAAATTGTCCTTGTGATGCAATGGTGTTCATATCATGTGTTCAAAGGGTGGCCAAATTAGTGTTGGGATTTTTATGGTACTTACACACAACGGCCAAACATGTGCTTAGGGGTTTTGACACCCAATCTTTGTTATGTCTAAAGACACCCATAGCTGAATAGCATGGTCTCTGAAGCACATACAGATACTGATGAGGAGAAAGAGAACAATATATTATAAAGCAAATCACCTTCAGTATAATTTTATTTGCGGTTAGTCATCCTACAAGTTACTGACAATTGACCATTCTTTCTGTATAAGCACAAGCATGATTTCCTTTCAGTCAGAAGCCTCCTGATACCACGACCAATTGTCAGTCCCCTTACACCTCCAGAGTGACTCACAAACCTTAGTCTTGCACTCCAGTGAGCATGCAACACAAATATCTTTCAAGCAGCCAAATTAATAGTTTTCATAGTGTCTACTTAACTGACAAGTTAGCACACAATATTTTAGATAATAATGATTATATCTGACCATATAGACATTTCTCATGCACAAGACAGAGACTACTAATATGTATAGCAGTTTTTTTACCAAGCAAGTTCTATTGAACAGAAAAATACAGATCAAGGACTACTAAAGATGGATGCAAAAACCTTCAGATCTGATTCTGAACCTTTCATTTTTAAACAAAACAAAATTGTGCATACAAATATTATGCCTTGAAGGGCCCCACAGGACAAAAGCTCTGACCTTGTTGCTACCAGTTCATTGAATTACATCAGCAGCCCCAGAAACCTGTTCCCATGGTGAAGACTGGTTCCTGATTGGCGAGCCAGTACACATCGCCACTGGCTGCCTTGGGTCATATAAGGAGGACAACAAGAACAGGCAGATGTCTGAGCAACATTTCAGCTACTTTGCTGTGTTATCTGGACTCTGTTTTGGCCGTTCCAAACGTCAGCTCCACCCCATGTCTGGTTTTGATTCAGCCTTGTTTCTCAGAAAGGCTACTGCATAGTATGGCACAAAACAATTAGAAACAAAATAGTAAAATGGCCAATTCTTATTACACAGGATAAAGCCATAAAAAGCTAGGATAGTCGGTGCTGTAACGCACACACTGAATGGATCTAGGGTTCAGGCAACAGTCTGCCACAGCCTTCATAACCAATTTCACTCAATCTGAAGAAGATAATAAATAGTTCCAAATACAAAAACAGAATGTCTTATCCTGCTGTCATTAAAGGCTTTCAGTAGTCAAAAATATTCTATGTGAAGTGCACTCGAAGTGGCTTACATTTATTTATTTATTTATTCTATTCATTTATTTACATTTTTAGCCTGTCCTTTGGCTCAGGGAAGCTCACAAAAATCATAAAGTACAATTAAAAGACATTAAAATAGATTCCAGCCAAAAAACCTACCTAATCCAACCCTGGTCACCCAACAGCCTACCATCCAAACCTTATCCCAGCCTGACAAATGCTTTACTAAAAAGAAAGGTCTTACACCACCTCAGAAAGATACTCAAGCTCAGATTCAGACAAACCTCCAGGGAGAGGGAGTTCCACAACATTGGGACACAGCAACTGAGAATGATTCCATCATGACAGATGCAACCCACAGAAGGGCACCCCCAGTCAACCGCAGGGGCCACAATGGTATATGGTAGGAAAGGTGGACTTTTCGAGAAGGGGCCCAGTGTATTTAGGGATTTAAAGGTCAAAACCAGCACCTTGAATTGTGTCTGGAAAGCTATAGGCAGCCAACGTGGACTCCAGAGCACTGGTGTAATGTGCTCCATCCCCAAAAGGAGCCATGCTGCAGCATCCTGTACCAGCTGTAGCTTCTGAATAGTTATCAAGGGCAACCCCACATGGAGTGCATTGCAGTAATCCAGCCTCGAGATAATAAAAGCAAAGATGACAGTGCCAGATCCATATCAGAAATAATAGGTTGCAGCCTCCTCATCAGATGAAGTTGGTAAAAGGCATTTCTGGCCATCACCACAGCAAGGGGTCCAGAAGCACTCCAAGGCTGCAAAACTGACTGACCAGAGGGGGCCAGACTCCATTAATAAACAGGAGTCCCAATTTCCCCCAGCTCACAAGACCGGCCAACCATCATCACCTTGGTCTTGTCTGGATTCAGCCTCAATCATCTCACCCTCATCCAGTTCCTGACAGCAGCCAGGCATCAGGTGAGCACTTCACTCCAAACCTCCAAGGGTGTCTTTTGGCATAACGCTCTTCAGTGTTCTGTAACAGTGTCCTACCGTTACAGTGTTTAGACATAGCATCAACACAGTGTTCACCCCAAACTCTGATTAAACTGTCAAGACCTAGTAGCATTCAATTCCAGAATTTGGGGTAAACACTGTGTTGTAGGGATGTGCAAACGCAGTTCAGAGTTTGGGATGAACTCGGCCTGTTCAGATGACTGAACCGAACGTCTAAACTGAACGCTCGAACGGCCAAACTGTTTGGAAAAGTTCGGATGAGTTCGGGGGTGGGAAAAACGTGACTGGAAGTTGAGAAAAACATGACTGGAAGTGGGAGGCAGCTGAGGAGCAGACTTTATGGCACCAGGGGTGGAGACCAGGGGTGATTTCAGGGTCAAATGATACTGATACTGGGAAAAAAAAATGAATTTGGTTTCGGTTTCGGTATCAATAGGGCTATTTTTGGTTGTTCGGCCAAACCAAACTCCACTGAACTGAACAGTCGAACCCGAACTCAGGTTTTGGACTGAACGACTGAACATCCGAACATCCGAATCGCGTTCTTTTCACTCATTCCTACTGTGTTGACAGTATGTCTAAACACTGTAATGGTAGGACACTGTGTTACAGAACACTGAACAGCATTATGTCTAATAGGGATGGGCGAACAGAATGCGGTTCGCATGTTCGGTCGTTCAGTTTGAAACCCGAGTTCGGGTTCGATGGTTCGGTTCAGCCGAGTTCGGGTTGGCCGAACTTGGCCGAACAGTCAAAAATAGCGCTATCAAAATCGAAAAAAACCCGAAACCTAATTTTCAGCCATGAAAAGACATTTTTCCTGCCCCCAAACTCATCAGAACTCATCCAAACATGACCGAACTGTTCGGTCATTCGAGAGTTCGGTTCAGATCTTCGGTTTGGACATCCGAACAGACCAAGTTTGGTCCGAACTCCGAACATCCGAACCGCGTTCACCCATCCCTAATGTCTAAAGACACACCAAATGATCTTGCCCAGTGGCCTCATGTACACATTGAATAAGATGGGAGACGAAATGGAACCCTGCAGGACCCCACAGGGGAGGTTATAAGGAACAATCACCCAATGCCACCCATTGAAACATCCCCAACAGGAACGAACTAAACAACTGAACAGCAGTCTCCCGCACCCCTGCCAGATCCCACAGATGTGTCAGCAACACCAGATGATCAACTGTGTCAAACGTTGCTGAAAGATATAACAAGATCAACAGGGTGCAATTCCCCTTGCTCAGTCTTTGGGTGCAGATCATTAGCCAAAGCCACAAGCATATTCTCCATGCTGTACCCAGGATGGAAAACTGACTGAAATAGAGTCCAGGAGCCTGATAGCATTAAGCTGAGCCTGGAGCTGTAGGGAAACCACCAATTCAATAAATTCCCATAAAAAGGGAAGGTTAGAGACAGGATGATGGCTGGCTGGGAAGTCAGCATCTAAAGAAGATGGTATTTTAAGCAAGGGCTGTGTCTGGGAGTGGGGGATAGTGAAGGGATTTGGAGTGGAACCACTCACTCCTCTCTGCACACACTTGCGTCCTCTGGAAAAGATTTCCCCCAGGGTCTTATATAGGTCTTAAATATCATCACAGGGAGGTGGTAATCTGAACAACACTTCCCATGCACACACCCCAGGGGAGTAGGGAAGGGGAATGACATGAACGGATGCAGGAAGGGGGGAAGTGATGGGTCCCAGGGATCACAAGGGAAAGGGAAGGATTAGGGCACTCAACAGGGACACAACCAGGGATGGGATCAAGGAAATCTCAGTCACAATACGCCACACACTACTGACGTCTTTCTCCAGTCTCTCTCACTGCCACACAGCACTCCCTCGCCCTGACCCACAACACAGCCACCCCCCCCCACACACACACAAACCAAACACTAGTAAGCTCCCGAACTCCCTAAAGGGTCTCTCTCAAGGGGCCAGTGTCACAGGCTGCTGCACTGATCACCAGCACCAAGGGAAGCAGGAAGCAGCCTTTTATGCACCTCCTGAAGCTGGCGCAAGTGCTCTGAGCGCCTGGGCAGGGCCCGTCCTGAAGCGTCCTTCTCCTGCACTTCTGAGCCGCAGCGCATGCACCTCAGGCACTTATCCTCAGCCGGGCTTGGATCGGCTTTGCTTACTGGATCCAGCCCCCGCTGCGTTTCCCTGACGCACAGGGTGGGACCAGTTTTTGAGTGTCTACAATCCTGTCCTCGGGGGTCTCCTCAGGGATTCCCCTCTTCCCCCCATGACCAGGTGCGGGGCGCTGCTGCCTCCTTTTCCTTCCTGGCCACTGGCGTCGCTTCCCTGCTCCCCACCAAGGTGGATACCTGGCAGGCTGATTGACTGAATTTTTAAGCCTGTCCAGCATCCTACACCCACCCACCCTACCAAAGAGAGGTGTTGACAACCCCAGTCAGCAGTGGCCACACTGTCTCCAGGCTGGCTTTCACCAGCCAGGTCAGGCAAGGATCTAATTCACAACTGGTTGCCTGCATCACTCCAAGAAAATCCTCTGCATTGGTGGAAGATACTGATAGAAATGGATCCAAACAAACAGGACAAGACTGAGCTTCTATAACCCCAAACTTTCAATCTTCCATTAAAACTGCAGCACCCAAGTTGTGGTGAATACGAGCAATTTTGTCTGCAAAGTAATTCATAAAAATATCACAGCAGGCATTAGATGACTCCATGTCCTGATGGAGACAGGCTGGATTAACCAGACCGCTCACCACATGAACCAGCTCCGCAAGATGAGACTTTGCAGATTCTATAATAGCAGAGAAGAAAGCTGCCTTTGCTACCATCACAGCCACGGCTTCAATAAATATCTATACCACAACTGATCAGCTTCAGCATGAGTCGAGCACCATGTGTGCTCTAACCACCTACCCTCCTGCTCCAACCACATCAGGTCCTCCATATTAGGGTTGAAACTTGGTACTCGGAAAACTTCAGAATCCACCAGGGATTCCAGTCTTCGGTTCTGCATTTCCCAAGTCCCAAGTACTATGGTCGGTCCCTGTAAAACATTGGAAAATTTCGGAAGCCCTCATTGAGTGCTGGTGCCATTGCATGCATGGAATGCTCCAGGGTTGACCCCCTAACCCCTAGGAAATGAAACATGGTATCCTATTTGGTAGGAGAGAGTTATGGGAGGGGACAGCTGAGTGATGGATAAGCCAGATGGCAAATTTTGATTGGTTGGCAGAGGTAAAATAAAAGTGGCTGCACAGCCATTTTATATTCTATTTTGTGAATTTGGCTGTGTGCGCTACACTGCTGATCTGTAAGTAATTGGCTCGCAGGGGAGGGATGCCTGGCCTGGCCTGGCCTGGCCTGGCAATAGGGGCAATGCTGGGGGATGGGGGTGAGTTGTTTCCAGTGCCATACCCTGATTAGCTTTTTAATGTTTTTTAAAACATAAGTGGGTGCCACACTGCTGCTGCCTGCTACTTGGCAGGCACCATGGAGGCCAGAGGGATCTCTGCCTTGCTCCATTTCCCCCAGCCTGGGCTGTCCAAATTACCAGTGCCACACCAATGCCCATACCTTTTTAAAAAATAAGCGGGTACCTGCTGCTTGAATTGAAGTTGGCGCCATGGTAGCCAGAGAGATCTGTCTATCTCCACCTCCCCTGGCCTGGGCTGTCCATATATGAGGGGCAATGCCAGGGGTTGCCACCAGTGCCAAATATACTTAAAATTTGGGTGCTGCCTGCTGCTGCTGCTGCTTATACTGCCTACTGGAAAGTTGGCAGCACCATAGAGGGCTTGATTGGCATGCTCTTGGAACTGTTCAAGTCACCTATTGTGAATAAGATCCTTGCTCATCCTGGTTGGTTAAGGCTATCTGGGAGACATTGGGACCCTTGCTGATGGGGATAGTCAACGCCTCCCTTGGGGAAGGCAGGGTGCCGGGCTGTCTCAAGGAGGTGGCGGTGCGGCCTCTGCTCAAGAAGCCATCTTTCAACGTTGGTGCCCTTGCCAGTTATCGGCCAGTCTCTAACCTTCCCTTTTTAGGGAAGGTTATTGAATGGGTGGTGGCTCAGCAGCTTCAGGGGCATTTGGACCGGATTAACTTTCTTGATCCCTCGCAGTTGGGCTTTTGTCCAGGTTATGGCATGGACGCTGCGCTTGTGACCTTGGCTGACAACCTCTCCCGTGAGTTGGACCGGGGTCGTTCGACCCTGCTGATCCTATTAGATCTCTCAGCTGCATTTGAGACCATTGATCATGAGTTGACACCCAGCTATATCTCTCATTTTCCTCTGACTCAGGCCCAGCAGTCTCAGTGCTTACCCAGTGTTTGTTCTCTGTGGGGGATTGGATGAGGGCAAGCCGCCTGAGGATTAATCCTGACAAGACGGAGGTGATGGTTGTGGGGAGAGCCAAGGGAGTGGTGGCCCCCATCACTGATGAGGTCTGCCCTCCCCTGGGGGTGCTCTTGGACCCACAGCTCTGCCTGGATGCCCAGGTGGCAGCTCTGGCGAAGGGAGCATTTTGCCAATTACACCTGGTGCATCAGTTTAGGTCGTATGTCTCGGACTCGGATCTGGCCACAGTCATCCATGCTTTTATTACCTCGAGACTGGATTACTGCAACACACTCTACGTGGGACTACCCTTGGTGTTGGTTCAGAAGCTGCAGCTGGTGCAGAATGTGGAAGTCCATTTCTTGACAGGGACGGACCGACGTGAGCATATCACACCAGTGTTTCGCCTTCTGCACTGGCTGCCGGTAGGCTTCCAGGCCCAATTCAAGGTGTTGGTGCTGACCTTTAAAGTCCTAAACGGCTTGGGCCCCACCTATCTTCAGGACCGCCTCACCCTCCGGGTCCTGGAGTGGCCCCTGCAGTCAGCTGGGGGCGCCCTCCTTGAGGTTCCCCGGGTTTCCCGGGTGCCCACTATGAGGAAGGCATTCTCCGTGGCTGCGCCACAGCTGTGGAACTCCTTCCTGTTGGAGATCTGTTTGGCTGCTGGCCTTCCCTCTTTCCACAGACAATGTAAGACTATTCCACAGACTATTCTGCCAGGCCTTTCCTGAGGGAGATGGGTTAGGGTAGGGTAGGGTAGGGGAGATGGGGTTTTATATTGTTTTTAATTTAATTATTATTGTTTGTTTTTAATGTTTTAGAAAGTTTTTAACATGCTCTAAGCCTCCCCAAGATGCCTGAGGCATACACTTTTGAATATAAATAAATAAATTAAATAATATAAATAAAGTGGGTGCACTGCTGATGCTGGGGCAATGGATGTCTGCATGTACACTACTGCTGATTTTGAGGGAGGGATTTCTGCCTGCAGTTGCACTTTTGTGGTGGGTTTGCATACTTAAGTAATTGTCCCACTCTTCTAGCCTGCTTTCCTGGGCACTATTTGGTTGGCATAATGATTTCAAAGTGGGTACACTGCAGATAGCAGGACATGCTGAGGGTACACTACTGTTGGGTTGGATTTCTGACTGCAGATGTGCTTTTGTGGATTTGTCATCTTGAGCAATTGTCCCACTCTTGCTGCCTGCTTTTCTGGGCCCTGCTTGGTTGGCATAATGTGTTTAACATTGATGGACTCAGCACCAAGTAGTTCCAGTTTCCGCGATTCCGAGTTCTGAAATTTTGAGTTCTGAAGTTTTCCAAGGTCTGAAATTCCAAATTCCAGATCATCAGACAAAGTTCCAAAGTCTGACCAAGTACCCAGACTAGATACTCAGAACTCAGTTGAAGTATCGGGAAGGCCTATTCTGTACAGCCCTACTCCATATACCATGAGGGCCTGTGCTGTTACAGTGGTGGAAGCAGATGCGTGGGAGCAACCATGTCGATGGCCATGGTCAAAACACCATTCCATAAAGTGACCAGGTGATCAACAGAGTAGCTGTCAAGGTCAGTATGTATATCCTGAAAACCAATTGGATTCCTTTATCTCCAGGGTGGACCAACTTAACCCCAACCAGGGCCTAAGAGGGCAGGAATCTGGGCTTTCAGTAGGTAACGGTCTGGCCACAACAACAATGTTGCAACAACATTCCTGACAACTGTCTGATGCTGCAATGAGTACCCAGCTGGCACCATCTGAGACAATATAGGCGCAAATGCTTTAGCCAGCCAGCTCTTTGTAATGCAGATGAGGTCAGATCTCATCCTGAATAAGATCAAATATGGTCGATGTTTTATTTGCCAATGACCTTGCATTAAGCAGCATCAGCTTCAGATCAGGGACCCCACTAGCCTCAACCCCCAAATATCCTGAGACATGAGGGGAACAGGATACAGGAAAAGAGCAGACACAAGGTGCCTCTCCTGACATCCCTGAGCGTATTTCTTCCCCTTCCTGCTATACCCCCCCTGCCCTAACATGACCCCATTTGCTTCAAAAGCTGCCCCACTCCCTATTCTCTCAAAAAGCCCCCCCACTTCCTCTCTCCCAGCACCTGATGACCAGGGTTCCTAACTTTCTGTAACCAAAAAATTGAAATTCCCGGATTAAAAAACCCATAAATTCTCTGATTTAAAAAACCCAAAACCTTTTTCTGTGATTAATTGTAAATGCTAGTTGACTTTCCCTTACCACAATATATATTGGTATGAGTTAGAACACCACATTCTTTAGTAATATTTTCATTTTTATGCAATTTTGCAGCTACCTGTTCCACCAACAGTCCAAAAAAATAAAAATAAATTCAAGATCTGTGGCACCCCGTCAAATGAAGAACCTCCTGCACCAGCACATGCCTTTAGGTTGCTTCCCCTCCACTGCCCTGTGCTCGCTGCCTCCTCCTCCCAGTCTGGTCCCAGAGTCCAGACCACTCTGCCAACCAAAAGGGGAACTGTATAGAAGCTGGCACTTGGGGAAGCTGCTATGGACCCAATTAATCCCACCTCCTGTCCCCTCTTCCCAAAGTCAAGAAAACCTAACTGCCCCAATCAATAGTTCCCCTGCCCCTTCCACACTCACAGGAGCTCTGTGGCACCCCTCAAAATGCAGAGCCCCTGCCCCTCTACAGCACGTGCCTTCAGGTTGATTCTCCTCAGCTCCACTCTGTATCATCACTTCCCCAAACTCACTGTGTCCTCCTCCTAAGCCTTTAAGATTTTGCTATTTTCTGTGAAATTCTCTGAAAAAAGACCAAATCTCTGTTTTACTATGAAAAAAGCAAAATATATGGTTTTCTCTTGTTTTCACTCATGAAGAGAAAACTAGGAACCCTGCTGATGACCAACCCCCAAACACAATACCCTAATAGGGTGAGAAAGCCTCTAGGTTGAAGGGAGGCCAGAGATTATGACCTTATCCTGGTGTCCCTGAAGGCAGATCGACAAGAAAAGGCAAGTGGGGAAATACCACTATTCCCCCTATAATCCGTCATGCCCATAATGCTCTCTCACTTGGAGAGATTTTCACCATGGGCCGATGTTGTTTTGGGGTTTTTTGTCCTGTTTTTTATTTAAATATGTCATTTTGATTTTCATAAATATCAAATTGTTTTCGTTTCTTCTTTCTTTTTCATTTTCCGTTGGTTTCAATGGAAAACACATTTCCGGCTATACCTTTTTTTTTGTTTTTCACTATATTTGCTGAACCACTGAGTCATTATACTTCCAATGGAAGGCATTATGTCTATTAAATTCCAAAAATATTGGATAAAGAAATTCAATTTTAGAAGCAGTTGAATTAATTTATTTTGCAAAACTCTTCATATACATTTTTAGCTGTAACTTCTTTTTCTCAAATTTAATGTAGATAAAACTTGTCATGCTTATATCGCTTCCTACATTTACTATCTCTGAAAATTTTCAGAAGGATTGGATAAAGGGTTCTGGTGATATAAGCAATTAACCTATAACTGTATGTCTGACTGTAACAACTTTGTAGGCCAACCAATGTACAGGAATTTTGGCAGGAATGTATATCATACTTTTTTCATAATCTCTGCAAAATATTAGAAAGATGTGATGAAGGGTCCCAATTTTATATGCCTTCATAGCCTATGCCAGGGATTCTTGACGTGTCACTGTGGTATAAGATCAGTTTGTGATGCCAATTGGTCTGCAGAAATGTCAACCAAATAACCTCATTCTGTGCTGTGACAATCCCAACATCTCTCCCCCCACTTGTTACTGGGAAGTCAGAAGCATCTGTTTAGGAAGGAGCCAATAAAGATTCTCTTATGTCCTCTGTCACAGTGCTGTAGGATGTGATTGTGATGATAACTGGCAAGCCTGGATGTGTAAACTATGGGTGATTTCAGATGTTACACGATCACGCTGAACCACACTGAACCACGCTGAACCCCCCCGTGGGGCCAAAGGGCCCTGAACGTCTGAACGGCGCACGCCAGATGTTCATCACGCTCAATACCCACATGGGGTCAGTTTCAACCACGCTTCCCCGGCTAGCTGGGGGAAGGTCCCGGGAAGCGTGGTCAAATGAACCCCCACAGGGAACCAAGCAAAAGTAACGTCTGGACGCCAATCCCCGAGCGGAACCAAACCAAACGAGCCCCAGCCGGGGACGAGGCACGCAGCGTCACAGCCAGGCAACCAGCAACAACACAACCACCGGAGGGAGATTTAAAGCGATAGCAGCAGCAAGCAAGCGTGGCAGGATGGAGCGAGGAGGGAAGCAGAAGAGAGCGGAGGCACAGACAGCAACAGCGGCGGGACAGGAGGCGGAGGAGGTGCAGCCAGGCCCAGCGATGCAGGCGGAGGAGGCACAGGCGCAGGAAGGGCACGCACGGGATCACCCGACCAGGGAGGCGGCCCGGGAACAACACCCACAGCTGAAGCCGGGTCGCGCCGCCCCGGGGACAGGGGCCGGAACGGGCCCACAGGAGGCACCCAGGAAAAGGGTAAGGGCACCCACCGGGAGGGGAACAGGGGTCACGGGTGAACCCCCTGTGGGGGGGCCTGGCGGGATGCTGGGTGGAAGGCAGGGGGGCAGGGGGCCCCCGAGAGGGGCCACACCCCCACCCAGCAACCACCCGCCCCCACCCCGGGGGGGGCCGGGTGGACCCCGGGCAGAGGGCAGGGGGGCAGGGGGCCTGTGAGAGGGGCCACACCCCCACCCAGCAACCACCCTCCCCCATTCCCCCCCCTGACACGAAAGTCGGCCCGGGTGGACGAGCCCCAGGACGAGGCCGGCCCCATGCGCCCGGAGGCGCACCCCCAGGAGGAGGTGGAGGAGGAACAGGTGCAGGTGCAGCAAGAGCTGGACCAGGAGGAGGAAGAGCAGGGGCCCAGCCGGAGGAAGGCCTACCACAGAGGGGGCCAGTGGGGCCTCCAGGAGACCCGGGACTTCATCCGGATATGGGGGACCCTCGAGTACCAGCTGGAGCTC
>QEPC01010930.1:1716139-1796246 GCA_003113815.1 Sphenodon punctatus
GTCCCGCCCCTGCCCGGTGCCTTGTGGGGGTTTAGCGCCCGGCGGGGGTTCGGCTGCACGTCTGTTGTGCTGCCACGGCCCGGGATGGTGCGGCCCGGTTCCGGCCCGTGGTCCTGTTCCCGGCACGTCTGTTTGGGTAGTTTTCCAACCCCCGGGCGTGGTTGCGCTGTTCGCCCCCCCCTGGTGGTTCGCTGTGGTGAACCGGCTGCCCGTAACATCTGAAAGTACCCTAAGGGTATTTTCAGACATGACAAGATCACAGTGAACCATGCTGAATACCTACATGTGGTCACTGTGCCCTGCACGTCTGTTTGGCGGCCGCCAGATGTTCACCACACTGAATATCCACATGGGGTCAATTTCAACCATGCTTCCCGGGCTACCAGCACAAAAATCAGCTGAAGCATGGTGAAAGTGATTCCAGGCAGGCATAAAAAAAAAGTAACGTCTGGTCAGCTATCACGGCCCGGAATCACCGGCGGGATTCCGGGCCATGGTGAACTCGGCCAGATGCTGCGGCGGCATTGGCCTCGCCGCCCCCCACCTCCCCAGAGGGCGGGCAGCGAGGGAGCGTGGAGGGGGCGGGGCCATGCGGCCGCACATTGCGCCGCACAGCCCCGCCCCCTCCCTGATTCCCCTCCGGGATCCCCGGCATTTCTGTTTGCCATGCCCGGGTGATCCTGGCAGGGAATCTCTGGGTTGTTTTCAGGACGGGGCAAAGGCGCCCCATCACGTCTGAAAACACCCTATGTCTCCTTATTGCTGGGATGCTATACCCAAAATCCTAGTTATGTCCCTTCTATGCCTGCCTAGGACTGCCCCCTATGCCCGCCTCAAAACCAGTACTGATTGGTTCTGTAAAGCTAGAAGCATGCAGTAATTGACCAGTGAATGTGCCTGTCAGTTTTTTGGGTTACTCCACATACTCCCTTCAACAGCCTCTCTCCCCCTGCCATGCCAGCTGCCTTCTTCTGACTGGCACTCCATGTGCTGTTATTTATCTGAATAATGGTCTTCAAAGGGACAAATACAATTGCTTATAAAATTGGGTCCCTTTATCAAATGTTCATGTAGTTTGTCAGAGATAACAGGCAAGGTTTTGTGATACATTCATGCCAAATGTCTTGTAAATAGGATGGAATATACGAATGTTACAGCTTGAAATGTATTTTCAAGTTAATGTCTTATACCAACAGGACCCGTCATTCAATTGCAGGTGTGTTAAGGTTGTGGAGGTACATGAAGTTTACAGGTTTCATGGAAATTGGATAGAAGACAAAGGAGGTGTAGCCATGAATGTGTATGGAGCTTTTCTTAAAATCACAACATTGAATTGCTTCTAAAATCTGTTCCCTTTATCTAATTGCTTCCAAAAGTGGTACACATAATGTCCTCCACTGGGTATAAGAGTACCCCAAATTTATGCGTTTTTCAGTTTTTTTCTCTTTATTTGAAAAACAAAATGTCATTTTCATTTCTATTTTCATTATTATTTTTGTTGGTTTTGGTATTACATTAACCATAATGAAAATTACAGTTTTCATTATATCTATTGTAATAACAAAAATGGCATGCCCATCCCTATTCACTGGGGGGCCAAGGTACAACTCACCTACCTTCCCCACTTCCCCCATGTCCATAGTTTCCCCCTCCCCTGACAGGGGGCCAGAGCACTCTCTCCCATCCATCCCCATGCCAGTAGTCTCCCTCTCAAAGAGGGGCAGCATTCCTTCGCACCCATCCTTATTCCCATGCCCCCCCTTCACAGGGGGACCATGGCACTCCATTCCCAACTCCCATGCCTGTAGCGCCCCTCTCCACAGTGGGGACCATGGCACCCCCTCTTCCCATATGCCCAAGCCCCTCCTCCACTCACAGGTTTTGCCTAACACTCCCTCCACCCACAACAGTCCCACCCATTTATTCCACCCACCCACCCCTGAAGCCCCTACCTACAACCCTTCCTCTCACAGGGGGGTTATAGCAGAAACTCTCCCCCTCCCAACCTTGTCCCTGCTCATACCTCTCCCCCCTACATCCCAACCACTTATATGGGGGTTTATTGTGATAGTTGAACTGCTGTAGCATGTGGGAACCCAGCGAGCAATCCAGCCACCTTTTCAACCGTCTTTGTATACTATTTGTATAATTGTGGCTACAACATCTCATAATCCTCTGTTATTTTATTAAGTGTCCTGGATAAGTCATGGTTTCTGGGAATAATTTGTTTAGGTTTTTTAGATTCTTAGTGTGCAAGAAGAAATTAAGACAAAAACAAATTGAAAGAGTGATACTTATTTCACCTTTTAAGATAAAAATGTAAAGAGCTCTGCAAAATCACTAATATTCTTAACATGCAGCTACATAAATGGACATGGTCAGGATATATGAGGTGTTGAGAGGACAGCAAGTGGTCAAGGCAATTAGCCAATTGATAGGTGAGGTAAGTGTTCTGTCACTCAAATGAGTGGCATTTGATAATATGGAAGTCAGACTTGGAGTTACAAAGTACAGGTCAGAAGAAAGAGAACACAAATGCAGAAAGACATGGTTTTAGTGTTAATTGCACAATTAATCCACTTCAAAGAAATTGTATCACACGTTTTGGGAGAAAAGTCAGTTTTAGCCCATTTCCAAATTAGGTATTTGCTTGTGATTCAGCTACTTCACAAATGGTGCTTCTCAGCAAAGTATAGCTCTCTTGAATTCAGACGATCCTCTTTGTTTGAAATACATACCTATATATACAACAGATTTGAAATTCCAGAGATCTATCATACTAAAGTCTCTCTTCCATCCTATTTTGTTTTTATATCTGTGTCCGTAATTCCCCATGGTGCAATTTGACTCATTTTAATTCTGCATGCCAGACATATGGGGCTTTAGAACAAGGTTGAAATCTCTCTCATATTGTTGCCAGTTTAACAGGAGAAGAGTCAATCACTTCTGAGACTGGTGCTGCTTTTGCTGTTTCTGCTACACTGGGACATATTATAGCTGGCACATGCTCTCTTGATGGCCCTTATGCGTAATTTCAAGGCAGTCCAGGGACTCCAGCAAACACTTGTCAAACCAACATGATGATTTACAGTTTTCTACCAATAGGACATGAATGAGGCAGACGTTATCAGATATCACAGATCATAGAAACTGTGTGAAATTGAGAACTGCAGAACAGTGGAACAAGAACAAAGGCTACCGACTATAGGATTTTGGAAGGTTCTCAGATTCAGCAGGTTTTGGAGGAGATGCAGGAGGAAGACATGTGTCTTCATATGATCATCCATCTTCAGCTTCTGACATAATTAGAATCTCTCTTCCCTCATCATTGCCTGCTGTTCTGTATTAGGATGCTTGAAAAGATTAGGGAGGAGACTATGGAGCTGTCAATCCTACCCTTCCCAGCATGTAAGCCTTACAAATATGCTGCCCTGAGAGCAGAAGGGAATAGAAGTTAAAAGACAGAAATGAGAATATACAGAGAAAAAAGAATTGCCCCCACACCGCAAAAAAGACAAGCACACAGGAGTTTTGTTTTTTTTTTTAAATAGTTTAAAGTGGATGTGGCTTGCACTGCTTGGCATTATAGAGGACCATGCTTGGGTGATTTGGCTATTTTTTTCTTTTTCTTTTTTGCCATGTGACTTTTGCAGTTGCACTTCTTGTCTTTGTCTTGTGATTGTTTCACTTTTGCTTGTGATTTTTTCTGCACTGTACTTTTGATGTGGGCTCATATTTTTCCAAGATGTACCCAGCTGGGACACAGCGGGGATACTTTCTGGTTAATTAATGTTGTATGGGAAGAGGGCTTGCCTTGCACACGGGGCAGAGAGCAAGGGAGGCATATGCTTGTTTTTTTTGGGGGGGGGGCATGCCTGGTTTCTTGTAACTATGCCTACTGGCTGGTGGCATGTCTGGATGGGGCCATGGGCCCAAACTTGTTGAAACTTGATTTACCGATAATTCTGGTTTTGGTAGAGCACCCCAGTGCCACCCACACACCCACCACAGAGCTTGTATATAATTATGTCCTTGATATACTGTAGGGGGAGGGGGAGGAAGGAGTGGATGTGCTGTTGTGCACCCTGGTTGGATAAGCAATTAAATGACTGCATGTGGCACCATGTGTGGCTCAGGCATCAAGTTTCCACTTTTCCAAGTTCTGAGGTTTTCCAAGGTCCGGAGATCCAAGTTCTGATTTCTGAGCCCTCAGAAACAATGCTGAGTGACAGTCGAAGACTTGGTCCTGGTACTCAGAACCTTGGAAATCCTTGGGAGCACTCAGAGCTCCTGTTTGGTGCAGTCTTAGTTCAGATTACTGCCCTTGCAAATGAGCCACCAGTCATTTGTTACACACAAGTCCTTTATCATGATACATATTGATATCCCTATACTGTCACTTATTGTTACTTATCTACTACCTATTTTATGTTACTTTATTCTCCATCCGCATCAGATTTGAAACAAATGAAAGGAAGTGGAATTTTCCCTCCTTTCTTTTTCACAAAGGTGAAAGAAAGGGAAAATAAAGCTTTTTCAAAAAGTAAGGATAGGTGAACAGAACTGAGTTTGGAAATTCGGTTCAGTTCGGAAGTTCGGTTCGGTCGACCGAACTATTTGAGTTGGGTCCGAACTCTGAACTTCTGAACAAAGTTCGGAAATTCAAACCCCATTGAACTAAATGGAATATTATCTTTTAGGGATGGGCGAACAGAGCCAAGTTCAGATATTCAGTTCAGTTCAAAAATCGAGTTTGGTTCGGAAGTTCAGTTCACTGGACCGAACTTGTTGAGTTCAGTCCGAACTCCGAACTTCCAAACCACGTTCGCCCATCCCTATCAAAAACACATTGACCTAGTGCATGGACTCATCAAACCCACATGGCCATAGGACCCCACAAAGCTAAGTTAGGTCATATCTACATAGTGAGAAACTTAAAAAAAACAAAACCACCACACATTTTAAAATTGACTTGTTTACTTCTTGTGTGAAAGTTCTTTTCTAGTTGCACTTTTTCAGCATATCAGCCAGTTATATTTAGTTTATTCATACTGCTTTTTAAAGGGGGAAAAAATATGTTCTGGAGGTTTTGCCTAGATTTTAAACATTTTAAAAAATATCTTCACACATTGGTGATAATCCCATGTCCTGTGCACGCTGTGTACGAGTCACACGTATGCATATACGTGTAAGTCAACTGTGGTGACATTGTGCTATGCAGATCCAATGCGAAGGGGGTTTGGGATTGTTGCTATTGCTTGGTTTGCTTATTTTTTCTTTCCTTAATTTTAATACTAACAAATTATAAGAACTCTAAAAATTTAAAAATATATATCAGATGTGTAGATATAATTTTCTATTACTAATTGGATAGTAAATCATGATCTCAGAGTGATAGAGACAGCAGTAGGAAAATGTGATGTTTAAAAGTTTTAAAACCCATGCAGCCACCAGGGAAAATAGAGGGAAGATCCCAACATACGAGGAAATTGTAAAATGATATATTGGATATTACCTGGAGAGAGAACTAGGGAACAGAATGAAAATGCAAGGGATAAAAATAGATTGTCCTATCTATTCTTCTTACAATGTAGGTAGCCAAATACAAGTCACCATTTAAATAAGGTTCTGGTGAAGCAGCACAGGCCTAGGGCAAACAAGGTATAAAGAAGTTACACATTTCCATAGCCTTTCAGTAAAAAAAGGGTCCTCCGTCTTCATAAAAATACACAGGAAATGGAATCAACAAAGATTACATTTGCTACTTAAATCAAATTGCTTTTTCAATTTGGAGCCAAAGGGTTAGTTATATTAAAGACATACAGTAGGGGTGGAACAGAATTGGTGTTCTGTCTCCACAGAGATTTTCCACAGAGACAGAACAGTCTACGGATGCCTGGCGAGGCAAACAGACTGAACCTCAGCTAATCCATTCTGACTGGGAGAGAGGGATCCTGGCCTGCTCAAGCTTCCCCCATCACATGTGCAGCACCATTTTGCACATAATAAAGGGGGTGGGGGAATCTCTGGATGCTCAGGGTGTTTTTTATTCACTGCACAAAATCCAAACAAAGCACAGAGCAGCTCCCTGTGCACAGTGCGATTTTGTGAATGAGTAGTGAATGTGCAGAAGATCTTTTCCCCATGTGAATGCACAAAATTACTCTGTGCATAGGAAGAGCTTCCAATCTAGGCCTACAGCAGAATGAGGATCAAATCAGGGCCCAGACTGGAACAAGAGATTCCACCGGATGTGAATCTCTGTTTTAGCAGTATTACAGGGTACAATCTTAATTTTTCAGGGTGTGCAGGTTAGTTATGCAAACATAAGCAGCATGCTAACATGTCATGCTAGACTTAAGTACACACCATATTGCCATTCATGGTGAGAAGTATCTTTTCTCATCACCCCATTCTCACTTGTATATACATTATCATCTCCCAGACCTCATCAATTGCCCTGATGCATGTTCAACAATGGGCTTACAATCTAATATGGGTGAGAGGAACACAGGGACAGACAAGACACACATTCCCATTTTTTACAGATGAGGAACTGGAGCTGAGAGGTTGTGACTTGCCCAAGGTCATCTAGTTAGTTCATAGCTAGGGTGGGATTCAAACCCTGGCTTTCCAAGTCCAGCACCTTATCCACTACACCAATCGGGCTCTGTCTAGTAGTAACTGATATCCATTTGTGTCCTGTTGAGTATCTCTCTTGGTTGTTTCATTTGGGTTTTTTTCAGCTTTTCAGGTTTTTTTATTTGGCTAGTTTGGTGTTTTCGGTCAATTGCGTATTTGGGTTACACCACTTCAGCAATATTTGCACTACTTCGTACAATTGCAGGAAATGATGCAAATGAAATACCGAAATACCCCCAAAATTGGATATGAGATTATCCATTACAGCCATGGTCAGTGTTTGGTAATCAAAGGGCTACCTGAAAATGCAGTTAATACCTGTGAACAGTAAAACGACTACCTGTTTCAACCCTAGAACACAACTATAGTACAACAGAGTTGCACACTGTCCTGGAGAAATGAGAATTGTGTCCCTTTTGATTTTTGGTGACTGTAGTACCACAATTAAGGAAAAGCTCACCTAGTTCAGGATATACCATTGCCACTTTCAGTCTCCATCCTACACATTGAGAAACCTTTTCTGTTGGTAGGTCCCAACAGTTTCATGCTGAAGGATTCTAGCATGGAAGAGTATGGCTTGCTCCTACTTTTGAACAAGTTAATCCCTTTTTTCTAGGGGTGTGCACAGTAACTATTTCCTTTTTAAAATTAATTTCATTTTTATTACTAAAATGACATTCATTTTTGTTATATTCCATTAGTCTTTGTTTCATTTTCATTTTGACTTTTGTTTTTGATTTCCATTTGTTTAAATGGAAAATACATTTTTGACTGTAACATTTTAATTTTTATCCAATTTTTATTAAACTTGGAAAAATTGTGCCCCCAATGGAGGGCATTATATGTGCCAAATGTCAGGATGAATAGTTAAAGGGATCAGATTTTATAAGTGATTGATATTTGTTACTTTACAAAATTCTGTGTAAAACATTCCTGGCTGTAACATCTTTGTATCTCATACAATTTAGATGACATTTGACAATAATATACCCCTTTCCAAGGGTAATATCTTTGCCAAATTTCAAAATGATTTGATAAAGGGTACCAATGTAGTTTTAAATGCATTTCTGGGTGTAAAGTCTTTGTATCCCAGCCAGTGTACATGACATTTGAAAGGACTGTATCTCAGAACTTTGGGTCCCAAAGTTATATTCCTGTACAGCATCTGAGAGTAGGAGCCTAGGCTAAGGATTCTCTTATGTTTGTCACTGTGGTACAAGAAGTTCTT
Organism: Sphenodon punctatus; assembly: GCA_003113815.1. Classification (NCBI taxonomy): domain Eukaryota; kingdom Metazoa; phylum Chordata; class Lepidosauria; order Sphenodontia; family Sphenodontidae; genus Sphenodon; species Sphenodon punctatus. Next base: position 1,724,010 of record QEPC01010930.1, read on the forward strand.
GTGATGCCAATTGGCCATCAGAAATGTGACTCATATCATTCTGTGCTGTGACCACGACAGCCCCTCTCCCTCACTTGTTAATGGGAATTCAGAAGCAGCTGCTTAGGAAAGAGCCAATAAGGGATTCTCTTATGTCTGTTGTCACAGTACTTCAGGATGTGATTGTGATGACAACTGGCCATCCTGGATGTGTGAACCATGGGTGAAAACAGACATGACGCTAACCACCCTTTAACCACCCTTGGTGGTTATTTATGCATGTTTCAGGGCTGTATTGGTTCCCCATTTAGCCCTGCAATATGCATAAATAGCCACCAAGGGTGGTTAAAGGGTGGTTAGCGTCATGTCTGTTTTCACCCCATGTCTCCTGATTGCTGGGATGCTTCCCTATGCTTCCCTATTGTCTGAAGTCCCAGTTATGTTGCTTGTATGTCCACCTCAGAGCCACCCAGGATTCGTCCTGGAAAGCTGAAAGTATGCAGTAAGAGAGGCAATCACATCTTGGTCCCAGCCAGGGTGCCTTGAAACGTCAACCCAATTGGCCAGAGGAAATATCTCTAAACTCTGCTGTTTGGCACAGACTTCAGTCTGGGAGTGCACTCAAGTCTTCTGGGGTGCCTTTTTGGAGGTTCCCCGTGTTAAGCGGGAGGGGGCCACAATGGAGAGGGCATTCTTGGTGGCTGTGCTGCACCTTTGGAACTCCCTCCTGGAGGAAGCTTGCCTGGCCCCAAGCCTTCTGACATTCCGGCGAAGTTGTAAAACCTGCCTGTTCGCCCAGGCCTTTGGGGGAGGGGGGGAGGAGGGTTAGAGAGTTTTATCTCCCTTACCCTATTTATTGTTTTATTGAATTCCCGGGCCCTGTTTAATACTTTGAATATTGTATTTTGATATGTTTTAACTGTTTTTAGATATATTTTATATGTGGTTGTTTTTTTATTGTAAGCTGCCCCGAACTGTTTTAGGAGGGGCGGGGTAGAAATGTAATAAATAAATAAATAAATAAATGTCTTTTAGCATGGTGTAGGAATGAAATGAGCAATCACAGCAAATGCTGTTTCCAGTGGAAACAGGTTGCTTGCCCCCATTTATATGATGAAATAACTTGTACATTTTTATTTTATTTTTTCCATTATCCACCATTTTTTGGTATTCTGCTAGTTCAGTAATTTGTTCAGTAAATTGCAATTCTTTGGTAAATCGAACAACACAGCATGAGAGCACTTTCACTGCCCTATCCCTAAGGCAAAATGAATGGCAGGGGGGGAGGGCGACTAACATCATGGTTTGTATAGTACTGACTAAGAGGTGTAAAATTGATGGAAAGTTCCATAACGTTTTATAAAATGATGTGAAACTATGTAAATGATAGAAAAAACAAGAAATTCAAACAAAATTGATGAAAATATCGTAAATGGATGAAAACAACAAAAATACTGGAAATTGATGAAAAATGATGGGAATAACAGTAAATTGCAGGCACCAATCTCACAACAGTGAAACCACAAAATCACTGACTGGTGAGGAACTACTGAAAAACAGTCACAAGTACTCCTGAAAGATAGATATTTTTTCCTGATGGCATGGGAACCATTGCTCTCGTCTCAGCTCTAGCATGGTGACTATACAGGGTTCAGCTAGTAGGGGTGTGCATTTTGTGTTTGTTACTATAATAACAAAAACATAATAGGGACTTTTTGATACTAAATAATGAAAACAAAAACATAATGGGAAAAATAACTTGTTACAAATAGGAAAAACCTGAAAACCACATTTTCAGCTGTAACTTCTTTATGTATTTTCCACTTTTACTGTAACCTATTGGGAATGTCCCCCCAATGGAGGGCATGTTGTGTGCCAAATTTTAGAAATATTGGATAAAGGAATCCAATTTTATAACCAGTTGTAATTTGTTATTTTACAAAAAACTGCATAAGCATTCTTGGCTGTAATGTATTTGTCTCACATCTGATTTGAATGTAACCTGGTATGGTTATAGCTATTCCCAATATTCCTATATCTGCCAAAACTTAGAAAGATTGGATAAAGGGTCCTTATGTTATAAGTTATTTATTTATTTATTTATTTTATTTTAAATTTTGTAAAGTACAAAGCAAAATATATCATTCCAGTTTTTTTAAAAAAATAACAAAGGTACCCCCACTTAATATTGGTTTCAACATTGTTCTTGTCAATTTCCACATGAACTGACATAGCTTAGATCATTTTCTCATACTAATATCGATTGCTTATTATAGTATATTTGCTCTTCAACACTCTATTCCAAATAATTTCCCATTTAACATACAATTATTGATATTTATTACAGAACTCAGCCTGTATTTTCTCTATTGAATACATCATCCATAAATGCTTTATCCAATTATCTTCTGTAAATCCCCCATGGTTTTTCCAATTCCTGACCAACACATATGTTCCAGCTAGTATCGTTACCTCACAAATTTCTCGATACTTCTTCACTAATAAATTTTTTGGGTAAATTCCCAACAAAGCTATTTCTGGAGTAAAAGGCAATATCAACCCTGTTACTGATCAAATAGCCTTCAATATTAATTGCCACAGATTTTGAATTTTACAGTACTGCCAAGAATATGACCCTATTTCATCACATCCATGCCAACATACCCTAGAGTGCAATCCGTTTTTATTAGCTTTAGCAATCCTTACTGGAGTTAAATAATATCTAATTATTAACTTAATTTGGGGCTCTTTAATTTCTAACGAGTGTGCACAATGATACATTCTATTATATATTTGAATTTTTTGCCCCTAATTCCATTTTACTTTCAAATCAGATTCCCATTTTTAAAAATAAGCATTATGTATCAGATACCATATATCAATTAAATATTTATAAATCTGTGATATAAATCCTTTATCATTTGCTTTCCCCAATATCAGTTTTTCAAAAATGTGAAGTTCTCGCAAATAATCTTTACAATTTACTCCTGTAGTATAATAGCTATGCAACTGATTATACTCCATTATGTCTATTTTAGTCTTATTTAATTTTTCTATTTCCTGTATTGATTTAAACTTATTACTCTGGGTAAGCTGTTGAATCCTATGAATACCTTTCTGTTTTGAACTATCAATCAGTCTCCCTGCTATTTTTTGTTTGTTTGTTTGTTAATCCTATTGGATTCAAGTAAGGAAAAAGGTGATAACCCCTTCCTAAGATGAATTCTTCTCAAAATATCGTTCCACACTTTAAACGGTGTTCCTGTAAATGGGTGCTCTTTCCATTTCCTCCAATCTGGCTTAACATCATCCAACATATAGTCACTAAAATTTCTGATGTTCATTAAATCTCTTTCCATCAGGCCCCATTGAATATCTTGTTTTTGACAATACCATTGTCTCACTCCTCTTAATATTGAGACCAAATAATACAAATTAAGATCTGGACATCCAAGACCCCCTCTATCCTTTCTGTTTCTTAACACCTTCCTCGCTATCCTAGGCTGTTCCCCTTCCCATATAAATTTTAAAATAATTTTATCCTTTTGAAAAAAAAAAATGTTTGGAATGGCAATTGGTAATGCAGTCAATACATATAATTTTTTGGAAGTATTATCATTTTATATAAATTCATTTTTCCTAACCAACTCATTGCAAGTTTATTCCATTTTTTAACTTCTTCTCTCACTTTATTTATTAATTCCATATAATTAAATTGATATAGTTTTCTAGAATCTGCTGCTATCCATACACTAAGATATTTAACATTTTCCTGTTCAACCTTAAATGGAGACTGTTTTATTATCGCTGATATTAATTTATTTTGCTCAGCCAATACCAACGCAGAAGATTTCTGCCAGTTGATCTTATATCCTGACATTTCTCCAAATTTCTCAATCTGCCGAATTAAGTTTCCTATTGATTTCATAGGTGAGGTTAAGTAAAATAACATGTCATCTGTTATAAGTGATTTATTTGTAAATGCATTTCTGACTATAACTTCTTTGTACTGCATCCATTTTAAATGAAATTTGGCAAGATTGTATATCAGATCATCAGGATTATCTCTGCCAAACTGTAGAAAGATGTGATAAAAGATCCACACTTTATAAGCAATTGAAAGTTCCCTCTTGAAGACTTTCATTATTCAGGTAAATAGCACATGCAGTGCCATTCAGAGACAGACACACATCAGGAGGGAGGGGATGTAGAAAGGAGGGGAAGAAGCCCAACACACTGAAAGACATTCAATAGTCAATTACTGCATGCTTCCACCTCTACAGGAGGACGAATCAGTGGTGGCTTCAAGATGGGCAGAGGGTAGATATAAGCTGCTGTTATTTGGGCCTGCTCTTTGTCTGTGATTAGTTCTTGGTTTGGTCAGAACATTTTCTCAGTCTTTGCTAGCAGGGGGTGCATGTGTCTCTGTGTGTGCACGTGTTAGAGCTGACTTCAGGAGGTCAGCTTCCTACATAAATCCAGTCCCCATACACTTGGGGTGTTGCCCATCATCATCCTTCCCCCTCCTGGGGTGTTCTCTGCAAGTTGATGGACCCCCCATGCACCTGGGGTGCCCTCCCAGACTGAAGCCTGTGCCAAACAGCAGAGATGACAGATATCTCCTCTGGCCAATTGAGAGACTGTCCTGAAGGAGATAATGGTCCATCCATGACAAGGGCACCACCCTAACCTTCACCACTCCCGGACCTCCCACCTCAAGGCCAGAGTTGAAGATCAGGTTGAGGGTATGCCCCCCCACGTGGGTCAGGCAGGTGACTTCCTGGGACAAATGCATGGTTGCCATGGCATCCATGAATTCTCGCTCCACTCCTATAAGGCCGGCATCGGCGTGAATGTTGGAGTCCCCCAGAACCAAAGTCCTGGAGGAGCCCAATGCCACCTCCGAGTCCAGCTCTGCTAGAGCAGTAAGGGATGCTGCTGGACAAGAAGGGGCCCGGTATACAAACAGAACCCCTAGCTTGCCCCCATTCAAATCAAACACCACATAGAGGGCCTCAATACCTGTAATTTCCTGAACTGGATACCTCCGAACAGGTCAGTCCTCTCTAAAAATAATCGCTACACCACCTCCCCAGCCACCCATGCTAGGGCTGATGCTGCACGGCATACCCAGCTGGCACGAGATCGGCCAAAGTTGGTCCAGCCATCTCGTCCAGCCAGGTCTCTGTAATACATGTGAGGTTCACAGCCCCATCTGAGATTACATCCCGGAGAAATTGGGGCCTTGTTGGCAATGGACCTTGCATTTAGCAACAACAGCCACCCAGGCATGAACCTTGGACATGACTCCTCCCTCCACCCCAGTGGGGGGATGACAAACTGCACCTCTCGCAGGCACCTAGGTCCCCTAGGGGCGCGAGCCATCCAACCCCATGGACCATACCGTCCATGCCCAAGAACCACCCCTTTTGCCGCACCTCCCCCCCTTCCGCCAAATCCTGCCCCCCCCAAACCTGACTGCTCACCCTGTGGCCTCCTCAGCCATCCTGCTGCCACCAGGGGCCAGTAGGGCCCCCATTCCCGCGGCCATCCTGCTTCCACCAGGGGCTGGTAGGAGACATACCCCACCCCCTGCCCAACTTCTCTCTCTCACAGGGGTTGGGCACCCTCCCCCAACCCCAATAACCCTCCCAATGCCCCCCCCGTTGCCACCAGGTTTTGGCACTGGGACACCCTTCACCCACCCACCCTTCCTCTAACCACCCCGCCTACACACACACACCCTTCCTCCCTGGCCCTGACCAAGAAAAAAATCCCTACCTGCCAATAAAACTTCCCCTGAGTCCCCTGCGGCCCCAAAGTGCCCCTAAGTGCCGCACCCTTTGACAAGTGATGTTTAAGCTTTAGATTCCTGTGTGGTAGAAAGGGCTTTTGCCCCCACACCCCAAAGAAGACAAGCACACAAGAGTTGGAATTTAAAGGCCGTACTCTTTATTCAAATCAGCATTAAGGTCAGAGAGACACTCTGGGTCCAGGTTTCACATTACTAACCATTATCAAAGGATGGCCGAATGTCCTTCAGTACCTCCCTAATGCTTAACTGTCCTAGGTTGCTTTCACCCCAGCTGCTCAGCTGGTTGATAAGGCTCTCACCCTATAGTAACCAGAAGCAGGCTGGAAGGCGAAGGCCCACCAGCTGGAACCGCCCTGTCCTCGGCTGAGTTGCTCCTCCCCCCCCATCCTGGGCCTTGTGCTGAACCTGGCCACCACTGCTTTTGGTTGACTCTGGCCCTGCCTCTTAAGGAGACGTCTTCCTTCAGACCCTATCAACTGTTAAACCAATGACCTGGACCCCTGCCACAGCAAACCGCTAGCCTATGCCTGTCTGGTTTTGCTCCCATCATCCGCCCTCTGACCATCCAACAACTTCTACTTCTGTACTCTAAGAAACAATTGTACCCCAACTTCAGAGAGGTGTACTCCGTCTTCCCAATACAGCTCAGGGTGAGAAAAATGACTCTCCTCATGCACGATGCATGCACCACCCCCTGCCAACACTAACCTGTCTACCTCCTTGTTAATTTTCTTCCTAACCCGATCAACCTTGAGTGGTTTGACTGCGTCACGTCATATAATCCTCTCCAACATGTGGGTCCAGATGAACCTCGTGGGCAGCAAAATCCTTTGTGCCTCCACCCAATCCCGCTTAATCTGCATTACTAACTGCAACCCTGGGATTTGCGGCAAATTATTATCCCCCAAGTGAACCACCATGATATGTGGATGTGGGCTGCCAGAAATTGTGTGAATGAGGGGCATCAGCTGCTCCCAACACATGCCACTTCTGGATTGCCACACAATCTCCGCCTTTGCACCCAGCCCAAGCTGGGTGTCCCAATGAGATCTGCTTGCTGCCTTGGCGGCCCAACGGATGATGCTGTTTCCCATGATCCACACCCTCTTGCATGGTTTGGTAACAGTCAACCCTGTAATGAAAACAGACAGATACCATGTGAAATACAGAACTAATCCCCTACTGCTGTAATGACCAGATGTATGAATGGAAGGCGGTGGACCGCCATCTACCTATGTCCCGAATGTGAGATTCGGGCATATCCTCAGCTGTGGCTAAAGTGGCCGATCCAATTCTAAATGAATGCGACCTGTACCTGTGTTCTGGCATGCGGTTCAGACTCAAGCACCTATGCATTACCACTGTAAACTGGCGCCTGGTGAGAAGGGTACCAATTAAAAATTGACCCAGGAAGGTTGGTCGAATCTGCAAATACCTGTGGACAGCTGCAACTGGATAAAGTGATGGGGACCCCGCCTTACCAAGGGTAATAAGTTGGCATCTACCCCTGTGATCAGTTTTGGAATAACACAGATTCATTTGGATTAAATCGTCCTGCACATGAATATCCTGGGCCATCACCACCCTGTCAGGCATGGAGTTTTGGGATTCAGCCACAAGCTCGCTCACCCGAAATGCTCCATAGAAAGCCAGCTTAAACAAGGCAGCAAAAAGATATGCCTCACCCTGATCAAAACACACCCTGGCCAGCGTGTCATCCAAACTGCTAATGAAGTATGCCAGTATGGGCAGGCGAGTGTCAGGGACCAGACCCTGATCCCTCACCCAGCTCTCCAACAATCTGCATATTAAAAAAGTGCTATCCAGCAAGGGGTAACTGGCCAACTTGCTGAAGAAAACAATGACTGACACCTTACTGGCAATGGTGCCTGGGGCCAAACCTCGCTGCCTAAGAGTGATTAGAAACTCCATGGAATGCCGCTCAGGGATGGGAAAGCTCATAGACCAACCATTAATAGACCTAAATTTCTGGAAATCTTTAAAAGCCCTCCCATAGGCCTTGCCTGTAGACTTTGCTAACAATCCTTGCACCATTTGGAATATGTCTACCACCCAAGGATCCATGCATCTGGCAGCAATGCTTCCGGCTCGACGGCCGCCTCTGGTGCCAGCTGGCACAACTGGTCCATCTGGAGATGAGAGAGTGCATCGGCCATGCTGTTGCTAACTCCAGGAACATGCTTTGATGTAAACATGATGTTAAACATTAAGCATTGCAATACAAATTTTCTGACCAGCTGCATGACCCTTGTGGATTTTGAGGACATTGAATTTATTACATGAACAACTACTAGGTTGTCACACCAGAATACTACCGTCCTATTTGAAAATGCGTTCGCCCATAATTGTACTGCCAGCACAATGGGGAAGAATTCCAAGAATGTCAAGTCTCTTGTTAGACCCTCCACCACCCAGTCATTGGGCCATGGTGCAGTGCACCATTGTCCTCTGAAATAAACTCCAAAACCCACTGTCCCGGTGGCATCTGACTGTACTTGCAGCTATGCTTCTAAAAGGAGTTCATCCCTCCAGAAACTGACTCGGTTAAAGTTAACCAAAAAACGGAGCCATGTCCTGCAATCTTCCTTCATTTCTTGGGTCATCTGAACATGGTAATAAGGGGGCAATCATTTGAAACCTTGGCATAAAGTCGAGAGAGAAAAGCTCTTCCGGGTGTCACTACTCAAGAAGCAAAATTGAGTGATCCTAGTAAGGACTGCAGCTGCTTTACTGGCTGTCACAGTCGCCTCCAAAGATTCCCACAAAGCGTCCAATTTGTCCATGGGCAAGAGATGCACACCCTGTGCTGTGTCCATCGCAATACCAAGAAAAGACAAGTTCAACATAGGGCCCACAGTCTTTTCTGGGGTGAGAGGAACCCCAAGCTCCTGCGTTAGAGCCTGGAATGTCTGCAGCAGGTAACCACAGTCATCAGTGCCCGATTTGCCCAAAAAGAAAAAATCATCCCTGTACTGAATGATGAGCACCCCATGGGCATAGCCTTATCAAAATAAAACTCACCCTGAAACTGGAAATCCAGTAGATGGAAATCTTCTGGGTGAACAGGTAACAGACGAAATGCAGATTTTATGTTGCACTTCACTAGAAACGCCGATGGCCCACGCCCCTTGGCTAGTCTCACTGCCGAATCGAACGACGCATACCGCATGGTACAAAGTTCCCACAGTATAGCTCCATACCCACTACAGATTTCAAATTGTTCACCCACTGCCTCACAGTCAATTCGCCCACCGGTATTCGAAAACCGATCCTGAACCCTTCAGTTACATAGGTCACTGCTTCACGATCAGGGCAATTGCGAAGCAGCGTCAACATCCAATCAGGGAGCACTGGAGTTGGGACCCTTCCCCAAATTCCCCCCTCCCTTTGTGAGGGGCGACTGGGCTGCTTACCCCTGTTACTCACCTGCCAGACCCGGCTGCAACAACTTGCAGTGTGGTTACCAGCGCAGTGTGATCACACATGCCGCAATCGAAAAGGGGAATGCGTACAGCTCCCCCCACCATTGAATTCCCAGCAGATCAGAGCCGTTGCCACTGCTCGATGCCCCTCAGCATGAAAGGGACCATTGACAGGTGCCACCCCACCCTTTATTAACACGTGCCCACTATTGGTCCGAGGTGCGCTGGATGCACTATTCATGCATTCCAACCAAAGGTCTGGTGCATACCGATCCCTTTTCAATCCAGGCATCATGGCAGCTTCCTAAATGCATTGTCATAACAAAGCCACGTGCCTGGGTGTCCCATGTCAAAAGCACACCGAACTATGTCTTGGTACTTGACCAGCTCCGTGGCTCAGAGTGGGAACAGTTGCAGCATAATCCCCAACCATATGGAGTATGCTGCTAAACAATTATGGTCTGCCTTTGGCCTTTTAAATACTTCCCTATCTTTCCCCTCCTGCTTTGTCTGAGGATTGGGAATGGGGTCCATAAACAGCAGGGAGAACAAATCCACATACTCCCTCCTCCATATCTTTTCCCTCGTGGCTTGCAGCAGATGAGCCCCCATAGGTGCTGACACATCAGCATACCCACCCGCTAGCAGACAAAGCTCCATCACTGCAGCTGTAACATGGCACCCTAGGGAGCCACATCTTCCCCCCATAGGCCATACCTGTGCAGTCTGGCGCCCCCCCAATCCCTGAGCGGGAAGGAGCGTGCACTCCATATCCTGGACCCAAAGAAGGGTAGTGACCCTGATGCCCCGGCCATGGGGCCCAAACCCCATTCCACCGAGCCTTGGTGATGAGGGGGGCATCTCCAGCCTGAAGCCTTGACAGCACCCCACCCGAGGCCACCCTAAATCTTGAAATGGGTCTGTTTGATACTCACCATTACCAGGAGGGACCAGATTCTGCCGCTGGCCCCAACTAGGTCCAGCCCCATCATAGTTCCTGAACTGTCCCTGCAACGGTTGGCCTGATAGTCTAGGGGTCGCCAAATCCTGCACCACCTTCTTAATGGACTCCAGTCGCTGCACCACCATATCAAACAGGACTTGGGGAGCCATCTGCGAGTCCAACCTCCCTCTCCTCGCTGCGGGGCTATCATCCCTGCAAAAGACATGTGGAGCCTGCCCCCCCCACTGGGGCGGAGGCACCGGGGTGGGCACAGCCCCCCCCAGACTCCTCACTGCCACCTGCAGGGACATCCCCCAGGACAGAAGGGGCTGAAGCCAACTGTGTGAGGATACCCTCATATTCCCCCATTCTGTCTTGCAGCGCCTGAAGCACTGCCACGAACAGGTCCGCTGCAGGAGCTGCTGGAACCCGACCTCCTTGAACTTGCACTTGAGCAGGCCTCCCTCTCTTGGCAGGGGCTTTGCCCTTGCTCTTACCACCCCCTTTTGGCATCTCGCCCAGAAATCTTGGTGAGGTAGCGCTCCCTCACATTAGACCACCCTGCAGCGCAAGGCAACCCATTTAACAAGGGGGGGGTGCACTCACCGGTAATTGAGGGGGGGTGTTATTTCCCCTCGTAAGATGTAATGAGCCCGTACGTATGTGGGAAATTCCCCCAGTTCACCCGAGGATCAACCGGTCTGATGCCCCCAGTCTACAACGAGGCAAAGGGTCACGTGCCCCTGTACAATCCTCCCTTAAAATGTACTCCCCTTACACCACCCTCACTCTGTAGGGATTGATGGCAGGACTAATCAACCTCTTCTGAGTCACTCACCCCCACCCATCGCACTCAATTCCCCTGCAGCTGTCAAATCCCCAAAGTCTGCTAAGACTCCCTAAAGCCCTAGAACCCCCAATAAAAGTCAGTAACATTCACCTGCAGTGCCACAAATATCCACCAGGTGGCAACTGCAAAGTCTCCATATCTGGCTCCGTTGTGAGGCTCCCGTGAGAAAACCACCGCCGCAGGGGTGAAGAAAGAGCAACTTCCTTCCTCGGGTGCTGCCAGTCCAACTGCCTGCAGCATCGCAAGGTTTAACTGCCACAGGTCTCTATGACCTGCCTCATGCTCAGAGCGCCAGCAGCCGCTTGTCCTCTTCCGATGGGGGGGGGGCGAGTGGCAAAACCCTCCCCCCCGCCCAACACAAAACGGCTGCGATGAGCCGTCCCATGCGCAGGCGGGGGTGGGGGGGGAAGGGAAATATTTTCATTTGAGTCTAGCTGTTCATTTTCTAGTGATCTGAGATTGAAGGAGAGGAGGTTGCTTGGGTGTAGATAACATCTATTGTTCAGTATTCTTTTTAGTCTGTCCTCATTTTGATTGACACTTCTCTGTATAGGAGGCATGTGTTTGCACTGTCTTTATACAGGGCTTGTCTTTAGACTCTCTCTAAATTGATATACGTATTACGTAATTGACACTTTAACCTTAATCCTCCTTTCATTAATGCCAGTGAAAATACTGCCATTGACTTTAAAAGGTGGAGGATTTCACTTTAAAATGCGCTGTTGTAGAATAGTCGAATAATCGCAGCAAGAGTGTTATTTCAGAGGTTTTTATTTGTTGTGTCTTTTTTTTAAAAAAAAAAATGGATGCCTTGCCTTTTTTATATGCAATGCTTTACAGAGAGAAAGAAATTTCTTGATGCATTTTTAATGATGCCCAAATGTGCCTAGATATGTATAATTTAGGGTGTGTTCAAGGTTTTTTGGCTAAATTTAACTAAATGTTAATAGTACGCTTATGAAGATTTTTTTTCTTCTTCAAGGTTTGCTAATCTTTTTACACTACCTTTTATCCTATTTGCTATAGAGTTAGATTGTGTTAGATCACCAACTGTATTAAAAGTCATTAGAAAGTCTAGTGTTCTCTGTGGTATGCCAATGTACAAATGAGTAATTCAATACTTACAATTAAAATGTGAAAATAAGCACTCAAATGCTCAGGTGGTTGTAATCCAGAGTTCTGTGGTAGCACACATCTGTCTTAAATGAACAATCTCTCAGTAGTGATGGCAAACCTCAAGAACAAAACAACAACAAAAAAGAACTCTGAGTTTGGGGAGATAAAGCTAATTGCATTTCCAATCAGAGCTATGAAATGCAACTATAATGGTTATGACATTTATTGAAAAAAGAAGCTCTCTGCTAAATCTCAGGACACAGTAAACAACTTGAAATCCAAACAACCATGCAAAAGTGGTTTAATAAAAACATTTTCCTTTGTCTTAAGAAAAAAATGATTCATCCCAGTTAGACAACAAAAATAATGAAATTAAGCAACTATAAAAAATAAACTCTCTCTCTCTCATATATAAAGATTAGAGATTTACGTGCCACAACTTTTGTCTGTGTTCTGTTGATTAGTCCAACTAATAATCCATGCAGATGTACATAACACATTTCCAGTTCTGTTTTATGTGGTATGCATGTTTCTTTTAAGTGCCCATGTTTTAGAAAAATATGAAACATAGGGGAAACAGGACATTTTTTATCCTGTTCTCCTGCATTATGGAATCCACAGTAAAGGGGTTAATATTACATTAAGGGGAGTAACTTAAACTGACTAATTTTTATTTTTTTTAAAAGAGAAGAAAGAATTCAAAGTTTATATTGAATTTATGACCTTGACATGCACTGCACCATTGTGCATCACACAGATGCCATCTAAAATGATATCAAATTATAGGAGTATTACAATACTGTCCTTAGCTTGCCATCAATGACACAGAGAAGCCCCGAAGCTAGTATCTACTTATCAACCTTTAACTTTCTGGCAGTTCAAAACTACATAATACTTTGGATGCCAGCTCATTGCTCAAATAAACCAAGCCATCTGCTCTACTGTATGTATGATCCTCTGGCTGAAATAAGCTACTTTCATTGCATATATGTGGACTGCCATCCACATTTTATAATGCTTTGCTTAAGTAATGAGAGAACCATTTGTAACCAGGATTTTATATAAATTAATAACAAAAGAGGCCTAGCATATTTCAATTTATTGTAAAGCATCCCAAGATACTCCTGGAAGAGTTATGATGACTTGCAGAGTCAGTACCCCAGGAAGGGGCTAGCAGGCTAGAGCACGGGCCCTTTAAGAGCCTGCAAAAGTGGGGGTAAGGAGTCACCTGACTAGCACCTGGGCTGACACACTTAAAATCCCAGAAGCCAAAAAGTCAGGCGGTGGCTCTTGGGGCATGGTGAATCTTGGGAGAACCAAGAGTGTGGAGGCAGCTTGTAGAGTATAATGCTAGCAGAAGGGCTGAGAGCTCAGGAGTTTGGAACAGCTTCCCAGCTAACCCGACTGGAGACAAAGCCTGGAGTATTGGGTGCAATCTAACCGGACTGCTGTGTTTTGCTTGGCTGGGCTAGAGCTAACTGGGGAGGAAACCCCCAGGGACCCACCACTTAAGTGGGATAAGCCCCTAGCTTGTGAGGACTGGGATTGGCAGTAAGGGGTGAAGAGAGGCCAGTGTAAAGAACCGACCTGCCCAAGCCAAGCATGGCTCAGACCCACAGGGCTAGGTGATGAGACATTGTATGGCAGTGACTGCACCCTAGGCCCTCCCACAATTCCTATGAAATATACTCTGTGGGCTTAATTCACCTTTGCTTTATGTCAGGGTTTTTTTCACTGCAAATTCTATTACTTCAATGGAATTACTCATTTTAAAGCTGAAATGAATATGGAATTTCATACTTATGAATATTATATTGCTACTTTTATAATAATAATAATTAATAATAAATAATTAAATATATTCTTTTCAACCTTAGGTCACAGCAAAGTACAAAATCAAAAGCAGAAGAAGCTACACATAAACAGAGATTACATTGCAATTGCAATAAAACTAAGCAAAACAGCACAATCCAACTAACCGGGTTTATTTAATCAATGGGGTCAATCCCATGCCCTGCATGTGCCGCACGCAAACCATACTCATGTCCATAGAGAACACATGGTGGCATGTGCAACCCACGTAGATCCTATGTGGATCCGACTTGGGACTTCATCCAGTATCAATAGTTCAGGAGAAATTAGAGAATTAACCACATCCCAAAAAATTAAGGCAAGCCATATTTCCTTAAGGAGAAGCATTAATGCTTATTTTAGCCAGGAAAGTATGCCTTTGAGAAGAAGGGCATGAGCTAAGTAGGCCACTTTCAATGTAATCTGCTCTTTAGGATTAGCTCTTTAGGATTAGCAAATAGGACAATTTTAACACTGTGTCCCAATGCATTTTCCCTACTAAGAGAGGGGTCATTAATTTGGTTTGTTTTCCTGCCATTACCATACAGCCAAATAAATAATGGGGGAGATCTTTAACTGGTTCCAAGTCACAAGAGCAGAACCTCTGGTTGTACAGAATCCCTCTATATCGACCCTTAAATATTGCTTGAAGGCATCTGCTGGTGGAACATTTGTAGCGTCCAAGCCCTGCATATTGTAAAATTACTGACAATGATCAACTAGTGTTCGAGCTGGTGCTGTGATTTAAATTTGCAGTACTATGGAGCGGTTTTAGTTAAAGTCAAGTCAGTTTGCATATAAATATCTTTCAGCCAGTTACTAATTATGGCCATACCCGTACCGTGGTCAAAGCCTTGAAAAAATTCAATAGAAAATCCTGCTGGCTTTAACATTCTCTCTAGATTACTCCTCCATGGGAAGCAAATCTCAAGCTGCAATTGCTCATTCCAGCAGAGCTGGTGTTGGAGGTGGTGTTGCAGTCCCCTACGACTAAAGTCCCCCAAGACTTCAACATCCACGCTGATACCGGTCTTACTGGGGTGGAGTGTGAGTTCAAGGCTGCCATGGCAACCATGGGCCTGTCCCAAGTAGTTATCAGCCCGACACATGATGGGGGTCCCACCTTAGACATGATTTTCTCTACTGGTCTTGAGGTGGGGAATCTGTGATTGGGGGAGGTGTCAAACAGTGCTCTTGTCATGAATGGATCATTACCTCCTGCGGACCTGTTTCCTGGCCTATGTCTTCTCCTGGAGGGGTGTAGAACCATTTTGGTTGGTTAGCCCCCAGAGACTAATTGAAAAGTTCCAGAATGCTCTAGGGGGAGATACCCTCTGATCTTGATGATTGTTTGCTCGAGGATCTCGTTGCTCTTTGGAATACCTAGTTGGCTGAGGCCATTAACCGGACAGCTCCTAGGTGTTCGCTCCCTGCATGTCGGCACCACATACTACCTTGGTTTACTGAGGATCTGTGGCAGTTGAAGCACGAAGGGTGGTGGTCAGAGCAACGGTGGTGCTGTTTGCTTGCAGAAGCTGACAAATTGTGGCATAGAGCCAGTTTAAAAGCCTGTACTGTGGCTGTGTGATCAGCGAAGAAGTAGTTCTTCGCTTCCCTCATAGCATCCACAAAGTCACGTCCAGTAGAGCTTTTCCGAGTGGTGAGGGGCTGGTCAGTCCAGCCTCCCTCCACCTGGAACTGGAATTTTCCAGTTCCCGCTGTGACATGTTTGTTGATTACTTCGTGGATAAAATTGCTCAGATTCACCATGATTTCAACGCCACACTTACTACAATAGGGGTGCCAGAGGTTACGGAAGCCCTGCCTTGTCCGATTTTCATGGGATCAGTTCCAGTGCATATCACCTGCTGATGCAGATGTTCTTGGGACTGTCAGAGCCACCTTTTGTGAACTAGACCTGTGCCAGTCCTGGGAGACACTGGGGCCATTGCTGGCGGGGGAGGGGGGTCAACACCTCTGGAAGGGC
Organism: Sphenodon punctatus; assembly: GCA_003113815.1. NCBI lineage: Eukaryota > Metazoa > Chordata > Lepidosauria > Sphenodontia > Sphenodontidae > Sphenodon > Sphenodon punctatus. Next base: position 1,739,994 of record QEPC01010930.1, read on the forward strand.
AGAGTGCTGAGCTGCCTCAAGAAGGTGGTGGTGTGACCTCTGCTTAAGAAATCATTGCTTGATGTTGACTCCCTTGCCAGTTATCATCAGGTCTCTAACCTTGCATTTTTAGGTATAGGCCAGTTTTAGGGAAGGTTACTTAATTGGTAGGGACTTGCCAGCTGTAGGGGCATCTTGACAGCATCAGTTTTCTAGATCATTCACAGTCTGGCTTTCATCCAGGTTATGGCACTGAGACTGCACTTGTGGCTTTGGTTGATGAGTTAGATTAGGGTCGATCGACCCTGCTGATTCTGTTAGATCTGTCGGCTTCATTTGATACCGTTGATCATGAGATGTTGGTGGCCCACTTGCAGGACCGGGTCGGGGTGGGCAAGATTGTTCTTGAAGGGTTCCGCTATTTCCTGGCCAGGAGAACTAATCAAGTGATGCTCGGGGACTGCTTGTTAGTTCCCAGTAACATCACATGTGGAGTTCTGCAAGGTTCTATTCTGTCCCCTCTCCTGTTCAATGTGTATATGCAACCACTGGGTGAGGTCGTGAAAGGATTTGGTATTTGGTGTCATCAATATGCTGATGACACTCAGCTTTACCTTTCTTTTTCATCTAACCCAGACCTGGCAATCTTGGTACTTTCTCGATGTCTGTTGGCTGTGGGGGACTGGATGAGGGCAAGCCAACTGAATCTGAATCCTGACAAGGAGGCGATAATGCTGGTGGGTATGGTGGTGGAAGCGTCGTCCCCCATTATTTATTTATTTATTTATTTATTATAAACATTTATTATCCACCCCCTCATGCCCATGGCATCTTGGCATGGCTTACAACATAAAATACACAGATAAAATCTGTTTAAAAAACACAATCCCATTCATCAAGATTTAAAATATCATAAAAATCTTTAAATTACTCCCCAACTACCCCACCCTCCCACCCTCCCCTCCGAAGGCCTGGGCGAACAGCCAGGTCTTACAGGCTTGACAAAATGCCAACAAACCTGGGGCCAAGCGGACTTCCTCTGGGAGGGAGTTCCAAAGCCGGGCCCAGCCACCGAGAACGCCCTCTCCATTGTGGCCTCCCATTTTACACAGGGGACTGCCAGAAAGGCGCCCCCGGTGGACCGAAGGGATCGCTCTGAGGCGCGGAGAGCAAGGCATTCCCGAGGTATGAGGGGCCCAGACCGTGCAGGGCTTTATAGATCAAAACTAACACCTTGAATCTGGCTCGGTGCGCTATAGGCAGCCAGTGCACAGTATGGAGCACAGGTGTTATGTGCTCCCGCCACCCCGTCCCTGTAAGGAGACAGGCCGCCGCATTCTGCACCAGCTGCAGCCTCCGAACCAGAAACTAGGGAAGCACCACATAAAGTGCATTGCAGTAGTCTAGCCTCGAGGTCATGAAGGTGTGAATAAGAGTGGCCACGTCGGGCCTGGAGATGTATGGACACAGCCTCTGTACCAGATACAGCTGGCAGAAGGCATCCTTAGCCACCAACTCAACCTGCCGATCCAGATGGAGACCTGAGTCCAACACCACCCCCAGACTCCGAACCTGCTGGGCTACAGGAGGACGTACCCCCCCACCCACACACACACAAGGGGAGCCAGTACCTCCCTCGCCCTTCCCACCACCATCACCTCCGTCTTATCGGGATTAAGCTTCAGTCTGCTCTGCCACATCCAATCTGCCACGGTCTCCAAACATTGGGAAAGTAATGAGACAGTAGGACCTGGGTTAGTTGAAAACGAGAGGTACAGCTGAGTATAATCAGCATATTGGTGACATCACACCCCAATCCCTCTCAACATCTCCCCCAGGGGCTGCATATATACATTAAAAAATAAAGGAGACAGGATCGAATCCTGCGGAACACCACAGGTCAAGGCCCAGGGGCTTGATGTTTCAGCCCCCAGCACCACCCGCTGGCTTCTCCCAGAGAGGAATGAGCGGAACCACCCTAGAACAGTCCCATCCAGACCCCCCAGGTCTCTCAGCCATCTCAACAGCGGTCCATGGTGTCAAATGCAGCCAAGAGATCTAGCAGGATCAGAAATGTCAAACATCCTGTGTCCATCTCCTGGTGGAGATCATCCACCAAGGCCACCAACGCCATCTCAGTACCATAGCCAGGGCGGAACCCAGACTGAAAAGGGTAAAGGAAACCAATGCTATCCAAATGTGCCTGGAGCTGCAGTGCCACTGACCGTTCAATAACCTTCCCTAAAAAGGGAAGATTAGAGATGGGTCGGTAACTGGCGAGTGCGTACACATCCAAAGATGCCTTCTTCAGAAGGGGGCGCACCACAGCCTTCTTGAGACTGGGTGACAATCTCCCCTGCTGAAGGGACGTGTTCACTACCCTCACCAGCACCGCCCCCAAAGTCTCCCTGGAGGCTTTCACCAACCAGGATGGGCACGGATCTAATTCACAACTAGTGGCTCTGACAGACCCCAGGACATTCACCACATCGACTGGCATCACTTCCTGAAACTCATCCCAGAAAGATTGATCAAATGCTGCATCCATAACCTCGTGCCCCTTGCTTACTGCTTCCAATACAGTGTAAAAGTTACTCTGGATCTGAGTGATCTTGTCTATGAAGTAGGTGGCAAACTCCTCACAGTGGGCATGGGACAAGTTCCCATCCAGGCAGAGGGAGGATGGACTGACCAGCCCCCGCACCACCCGAAACAGCTCAACAAGAAGTGACTTAACAGAAGCTATGAGGACAGCAAAGAACTCCTTCTTTGCTGTCCTCACAGCCTCAACATAGGACCACAAATGGGTCCTATGGAGAAGTCAGTCAGATTCAGAATGAGTCCAATGCCAGCATCGCTCTAGTCTCTTACCTACCTGTTTCATACATCACAGCCCCTCAGTAAACCAAGGGGCCCTGCGGTGACAAGATGGAGGGAGAAGACGTCTCGGAGTCACCCTGTCAAATGCCTCCCCCAGCAAGATGTTCCAGTGCTGGACAAGCTCATCGACAGAGTGACCATTGGGGTCTATGGTTAACTCTCTCAGTGCCTCCTGGAACCATTGCGGTTCCATCAGCTTCCGACGGTGGACCAACCTAACTGGTCCATTCCCCTTCTGAAGGAGGTGCGCTGAGAGGCTGACCTGTAGGAGATAATGATTCGTCCATGACAAGGGCGTGATTCTCACATCCCCCACTAATGCATCACCCACCTCAAAGCCATAAGAAAAGATCAGGTCGAGGGTGTGCCCCCCCACATGGGTCGGGCAGTTGACCACTTGGGACAAGTCCATGGTTGCCATGGTGGCCATGAACTCATGCTCCACTCCTACAAGGCCAGCGCCGGCATGGGTGTTGATGTCCTCCAGGACCAAGGTCCTGGAGGAGCTCAGTGCCACCTCTGAGGCTAGCTCTGCTAGAGCAGCAAGGGATGCTGCCGGACTGGAAGGGGCCCGGTATACCAGCAGCACCCCAAGGTTGCCCCCAGCCAAATCAAACATGATGTGGAGGGCCTCAATACCTGGAATCTCCTGAACTGGATATCTCCTAACTGGCCATCTCTCTCTAAAAATAATAGTTACACCTCCCCCCTGACCCCACGTGCGAGGCTGGTGCTGCACAGCATACCCGGCCGGAACGAGGTCCACTAAAACTGGTCCTGCCTCCTCCTCTAGCCAGGTTTCTGTAATACATGCAAGGTCCGCTGCCTCATCCAGGATCAAATCCCTGATCACTGGGGCTTTGTTCACTGCAGACCTTGCATTCAGCAGTGGCAGCCCTTTACAGGCAGACCTTAGACCCCGATCCTCTCTCACCCTCAGTGGGAGGGTGACTCTCTTAACATCCACAAGGACCCTCAGTCCCCTGGCAAGACAAGTCACTTGTCCCCTTGGACCATACCATCCTCATCCCATAACCCTTATGGCCATTCCTCCCCCTCCCGTCTGCTCCATCCTGACCCCATCCCCTACCCCTACCCCTTGACTGTTCACCCTGCCTCCAGAGTTGCCCTCCCCCCCCAACCCCCTCCCTACCCCCTTACCCCAAAACACCCCCCTCCTCCCTCATTGATGGGATTTGTCCTCTGATGGTCCCCCAGGTTCGTAGTCTGGGAGTGCTCCTCAATTTCCAGCTCTGCCTGGATGTCCAGGTGAGGGCTGTAGTGAGGAATGCATTTTTCTAGCTTCATCTGGTGTGGTGGCTTCAGCCGTATGTCTTGGACTTTGATCTGGCCACCATCATCCATGCTTTCATCACCTCTTGACTGGATTATTGTAATGCACTCTATGTGGGGCTGCCTATGATGATGGTTCGTAAACTGCAGCTATTTCAGAATGTGGTGGCCCATCTCTTGACTGGGATGGGTCACCATGCGTACAATACACTGGATCTCTGACTGCTGCACTGTCTGCCTATAGTCTTCTAGACACAATTCAAGGTGCTGGTGCTTACCTATAAAGTCCTATACGGCGTAGGTCCTGCCTACCTGTGGGACTGCCTCACCCCCCAGCTTCTGGATCAGTCCCTGCCATCATCTGGAAGCACCCTTCTTGAGGTCCCCTGGGTTTTTTGGAGGTCTAACTAGGTGAGGGAATTCTCAGTGACAGCACCTAGACTGTGGAACTACCAGCAGAGGGCTGAATGGCCCCAAACCTCTTCTCTTTTTGATGACTATGCAAGACCTGGCTGTTCCACTAGGCTTTCTGCAAGGGAGATGGGTGGAGGAAGGGGGGATGAGGAATAGGGTGGTAGGGGTTTAAACTCATCTTTTTTTAACTTCCCCCATTTTATTGTTAATATTTTGTTTTATTTTTGTATTTTATTTTTTGTACTGAATATAAAATTGTTAGCTGCTTCGAGTCACCTTAGGCAGAAGAGGCAGGATCCATTTTTAAAAAATAAATAAATAAATAATCTGAGTAATCTCTCACTAGGCATAAAAGTCTCAGCCAGTAATAAGTAGTAGTAAATCCATTTATTGTTTGCGCCATGGCCATAACAAAACTCATAAAACTAAACACATATTGTACATAAACATACACTTAATAATACCATAAAAATGAATAGATTCTCAAAATCGATCCTTCCCCCAAAACAATAAAAGACAGAGCAGAGCCAGGGTATCAAAATAGCATAACCAGCGAGACCTTATCGCAATTTCCCGACCAGGAGATTTCATAGTCCCATATACCCACAACTGGAGCAGTACCCTCCTCCTATAGATCTAATCATTAGTGGCAGAGCACCACCACTGACTAGGTTAAAATCCCCCAACCTGGGCCAGATCTCATTTGATCATACCCCTTAGGTAGCATTATCCAAGAGATGATCCAAATGGGCTGCCCTTAACCTAATAAAAATTTGACACAGTTTAGCGACGGCCCTAGACATTGTCAAAACTGTGCTACCAAGCAGCTTTAGCACTAATCCCTCAGGATCAGTAATACCACACCCGAGATCTGGAATAAATTCACCCATAATCTTTGATCTTGGTCCTGCAAGAGCCGGGCAATACAGCAGCACATGGCTACATGAATCTATTTCGGGGAGCTTACATAGCTGGCAATGTCTTTTCTCTCTCGGAATGCCCCCCCCATCTTCCCTCCCTCATTTCCGAAGGATAAACATTACACCTAAAACAAGTAAAGGCTCTACGGCAACTAGAATCCTGCCACTGGTATAAATAACTAAACTCCCCCCCTACACAACTCGGGGGGAGATACTCAGGGGCAACCCTCTGTTCAGACAGAAGCACCATTTCTTTCTGTAGTTCCTGGTCCATTATTCTCCTCATCAGCAATGACTTCACTCCCTCTAAACCCACATGCCCCAGGGCATCCCTAGAGAACCCCAAGATTTCACCACCTCCTCCACCTGCCCCGACCATGAATCAGAGAGCCCCTCCTCCACCACCATATTAAGCATAGAGTTCTCCTGGGAGGGAAACATAACCACTCTGGCCCAGTACTTCACGATCGCTACCAGTGCCCGAGACCAAATGGTAGCACTCCCAGTTTCTTGCTGCAGAAATACCGCCTGTGTACCCCGAGGGACTCCCAGAATCGTACACAAAAACTGATTCTGGCACCGCTCCAGCTTACCCAAAAAGGGGAGTCCCCACATTGGTAAAGCATAAAGACACCAGGCTAACGCTTTGGCCCTGAACAACCGTAGGACTGGCAGCACCAATCTCCCCCCTTGCGTAAAGAAATATTTCAAAATGGCAACTGATGAGCTCTTACATTGTCTAATAACTGCCCTCAAATGGGGCTTCCAACTCAATGAGGCCGACATAATTACACCCAGATATTTAAATTCTTTCACTTACTCAATGGGGTTGCCCTCTATGGCCCACCGATGTAACTTCCCCGACCTCCTGTGCCCCAAAACCATCATTTTTGTTTCCCCGTAGTTGATCTTTAAACCCTCCTGCAGACAGTACTCCCCAAACCCCTGCATAGCCCTCCTTATCCCCACAAGGGTTTGAGATATCAAAACTGTATCGTCAGCGTACAGGAGGGCAGGGGTTCTCCTAGTACCAATTTGTGGGGCATGAGTGTTTAAATTCTTAAGATAAGGGATAACATCGTTTAGGAAGAGATTAAACAACAGGGGGGCCAGTAAACATCCCTGCCTGACCCCCCAACAAACCCGGACTTCCTCAGAAAGAGAGGAAGCTATACCGGGACGGATATGGATTGAGTTATCACTATGGGTTTTTATTAGCAGAAACAGTAAGCTACAGTCCATAGACATTGATCTTAACTTCAGCCACAGTCTTTCTCTGTTAATAGAATTGAACGCCATTGATAAATCAATAAAACATAAATAACATTTCCCCAAGCAGTTCACACAGTTATTCGTAAGGAGGGAGAGGACAAGAACCTGGTCCAGTGTGGATTTCCCACATTGGAACCCAACCTGTTCGGGTTCCAGTATCTTACTCTCCATCCACCCCAATAGCTTCTCCAGGAGGAAACGTGAATAGAGCTTCCCTATGATATTTAGGAGACATATGGGTCTATAGTTTCCGGGCTGGGACGGATCCCCCTTCTTATAAACGGGCACCACAATTCCTTTGTGCCAGGACTTGGGCATTTCTCCAGTGGTGTTAATTTTAGAGAATAAAGGAGCCAGAAAATTTGCCCACCACTCAGGATTGCATTTTAATAGTTTGGGTGGGACCAAGTCCTCACAGGGGCCTTCCCTGGTTTCAATTTCTCTATAAAGGAAAGCACCTCCTCCTTTGAGACCGGCGGCCAAACAGGGAGGCCATCACTAACCGGCAAAGGGACAATAGTTTCCCCACCACTGGAGAAAATTCCCACATAGAACTTGACCCAAATCTCTGCCTGTATTAGAGCTCCCCTATTCTTACAAGAATCAAATCGGATACAGTCCCAAAACTGTTTTGGGTCTTTCTGCAATGCCACCTCCAGCAACCTCTCCCATCCTTCCCTCTGGAAGGCCAACCTACTGGATGCTACCAGAAAGCGATAACTCCTACGAGTATCTACTAGTTCCTGTCTATTACCCAGGGACGGGTCTCCCCTTACCTTCCTTGCTAACCGACGCAACCTACTCTGTAAACGTCTACGCTCACCATTAAACCATGGCGGTGCCCGCTCCTTTTGACAACCTACTACCTTCCTAACAGCTAACAAAGGGGCCAGTAGGCCCAATAATTGGTCATAATTGCCCAACAGATCCCCCCCGCCTGCATTAGCTATCCCTTCCACCAACTCTCTTATCTCCTCCTGTTGGGTAAAACCTAAAAAGGTCGATTTCAGCTCATCACTCCACTTAATCCGCACTAACCTCCCTTCATTCCCCCCCTACTCCCCTCCAACCCCCCATCCGAGCTCCCTTGGCTGAAAGGGTCCTCCAATAATAGAGAGAGGGGGAAATGATTTGTTTCTGGCCTAGGAATTACACAGAATTCCCTAACATTAGCAAAAAACCTCCAGTATCATGCAGTAATCAATAACACTGGACCCGCGCAATGAGTGAAATGTAAAGACCCCTTCGGAGTCTCCCACAGCACAACCGTTCAGAACCACAAGTCCAAATTCCCCCCTGGAAGTCCCGTAGCCGACCCGCCCCTGAACTAATTACCTGATCGCTAGACACTCGCCTGGGAAGAAGAAAGTCTGATTCATCCAGCTGCGCTGCCATCCGACTCGGGCCGGGTTACCCAATCTAATATTAAGTCCCCCCCTCAACAACAGTACCGCCCCCAGAAATATGCTGCACCATTTGGATAATTCCTCACTTATCATAAACCAAAAATCAGCTGGAAAAAAGGGCGACGCAGGGGGCGAGAGATAAACATTCCCAATCAACAACTCTAGTCCAGATTTAAACTTACAATAATACAAGGCAAAGTTCGAGGCCAATGAACCACAGAATTTATTTCTACTTGTAGGTCCTGTGAAACTAGTAGCGCCAAGCCCCCACTTGGCCTACCAGGTCCCACCGTGGAGGTAGCTGGTAGTGTATACACTATAAACCCCACACAGGATAAGTCAGATACGACCCAGGTCTCTTGAAGCAATACAAAGTTGTACCCAGCCAGAAAGGGGAAGAAATCGATATCCCCAACTCTAGAATTCCACACACCCCCCGATATTCCAGCTAAGGAATTTCAAAACCTCGGGGAACTTCATTTGATGTCATTTATCCAGAGGGGCATCAGGTTCTATTTGCTGTGTCAAGCCCCCTCCCCTTCCCTGTCCACTGCAGGAGGTTTGCAGCATTGCCGTGCCCGGGTCTGAACTGGACTCCAACCGCCCCAAATACACGGCCCCCTCTGGAGGCAACCTGAGAAAGTATAGCCTGGGACCTAGTCCAGCCATGCTGGTGCATATGCAGGCTGCCCAAGCTCATGTGTGCATGTACCAGTTTGGTGATATTTGTATTTGGCTCAGTTTGGGTATTTCATCAAATAAACATAAACAAAATATCCAAAGCACAACCAATTTTGTTTTAGCTGCGAGTATTTATTCAGATATCTATCCGAATAGGCACATTCATTTTACTCTAAATGATATCAGTATAAAAAGGAGACTTAGATTAAAAATGAATATGAATACAATAGGCCTGATCCTGTGAGGTACTAAGTTTTGAGAGTTTTGAAACTAGAGGGATGCTTTATGCATCTTTTTTGTTTGTAAATCTATTGTTTCAAGTAAACATTGAACATCCTTTGGTACAGCCCTGTAAAAGATTAAAATTACCCTGTTTATTAACTGTGGCTTAACAAACCTGCTGTTAGCTTGGCATAGTCTGTTTACCTATGTTGCTCTTAATTGTTGGTGTCGTTTTCCTGTTGAATTTGCAAGTTCATTACTGATCATCTGCATGCCCACCTGCTGCTGCTCTTTCAACTAGAGCTAATATGGATGATCCCACCTTTTCCTTTTGTTTCCCCTTTACCATATCATAATGTTGTCTCTTACTCTGGTGTAATGCGGAACTTTAGATTATAGCAGATTTTTTTCATGAGCAAATAATTGTCAACACCTGGCTTAGACACCACCAGGACATTCTTGGAATTGCTGTAAAGTTGTAAAGAACTTCTGGATGCTGAAATGTAAATAAGTCAATTTAATTGCACCGGGATCCTATTGTTTCACTTCATCAGTGTGCTCTCCTCTGGCCTTTATTTGCACTTTTGAACTAGTGCTTTGAATGAGGGGTTAATTGAAGGAGAAGCCTTTTTTTGTGTGTGGTGAGAAGAAATCCTAATCAACTCTTCTGTGTGTCTATCTCTTCAGATTTTTGAGCTAATGCACTGTACAACTGCTTTTGGGCATCCAAAACTGACACAATTAATCATGTCAAATTTGTGCTACATTTAGTTTTCACAAATCCTGGGAGGGAGAGCTCTGAACCTCTCCCAGGATTATATTTTCCACATGGCAGCTTTCAGCAATGGTTCCATATATCTAGGAAAAATGAACTACTATGTTTTCTTTGTGCCTTCTTCACTCTACTTTTCGAACAGAACCAAAGTCAAGCAAATTAAAAATAAGAGAGCTAACTGCGGGTTTCCCTTCATTACCTTGTTTTCTACTCAGAGAAGAAAATACTTAGAGAAGGGTTTGTTTGTGTTTTGCTAAATCTTCATTAAATAAAAGTGTAGTGAATAAGTTGAAAGAACAATGATCAAGTTCCAAGCGTATGTCTGATGCAAATCAAGTACTGAGTCCACCCACAGAAATGTGTCAGGATGTCCGGCCACCACAAAGGCCGTAGGTTAGATGAGGACAGTGTTTGTGCAGTTTTTAAAACACAGGGATACTTATTAAAAACAACAAAATTACACATTTCACACTCCTCCAAATTTTCAGTAATCCATGAAAGTTTCTTCAACCACCAGTTTAATGTGGTATTAATTGAGAGACTGTAATGAGATCTGACAGACTAAAATACAGTGAAATCTTCCACCACATGCCTAACAGTACTTCCTAGACAGCATTTCTCCCTTTATTAAGTTATTCAAATAGCAGCATCTCTTGGTTCACTATGGTAACTGGAAGACCAAGAGCTCTATCTATTCAATTCAACTACCGTGTTGTGATATCCTATGACATAGGGCAATTTTAGATGATCATAATAGTCCCTTAATACTCCTAGGGTGCAATCCAGCTCCATACAAGTCAATGGGAGTTTATTGAATTCAATGGGAGCATCTCATTGGGTATAAATAGTTGGATGGCAACTCCAGAGGTGGCTGCACCAGCCCGCATCACCCCCAGGATGGCTGGTCCATTTGAAGGTGTCTCACAAGGTCTGGAATCAGATCAGGCTGTGCCTGCTCCAGGGCAGCCTCTCTGGTGGCATTCTGGAACATCCTGGAGCGCTGTCAGCAGAGAGGACTGGACAAACCCAGGGCACCAGCCTGAAGCAGAGCTTCTGTCTGTATGTTTAGCGGACTCGCACTGCCTCTCCACTCTAGGCCGGTCATTGCTCCAGCAACACCATAGAGTTCTGGGCACCAGCCTAGAGCACAGGGCGATGGCCTGCAACTCCGTGGTATCCAGGGCACTGTGCAGGAAGACACCTGGCCATGGAACCCACCAAGTCCATCTGAAGCAGACCCTGATGGGGCTGGATGCAGGTGGGTGCAGGGGTGCACCCCTGGCTGGGGGGGGGGGGGGGGGGGGGGGGAGGGCTGCCTGCACATCAGTTTAAAAACACCCATTGTGTTTTAAATCTAAAGGTACATATAGAAAAAGGCAGTTTGGAAGACAGTAGGTTTGCAACTGTGTCTCTGTAGAAGTGCAAGAAACCATCGCAAAATCGATTTAGTCTTTTTATCCAGAAAAAGAGTAATGAGACATTTTAAAAAGAGAAATCATCCAGATAGATGACCCTCATCCAAGCTGGACACATGATGGCTCTACACTTATCTCAATTGGAGCTGAAATGGATAGGCGCGCCAAGAAATTGCTACTTGTACATCTTCCCCACCCCTCAGCACATATCATGGCCCAGGCCAGCTTCCCTAGAGAATGTGCTGGCTCCCAGGTGCCTGTTGCCTAGGCTACAACAGCCCCAGAATTATGCACCATTGCCATCTCCTGACATCTACAAACATCTGGATACAAGAGGTAGAAGAATCATTACACCTTCACTCATTTTCCTGTTCATGCTTCCCACACCATGCCCTTCCAATTCCTCCAAGAAACCTGACTTGATTCTACATCTCTTAGTTGATCAGATACGACAAATCTGCCAAATATGGTTATCCAAACAGATAACCATTTCAGCTCTCACCTCAATATCTGTGGCACCTCAAGGCAACTGGGTGTGTCCTAGTCTCTACCCGTTACGAAAGTTGGGAGGGGCGGGGAGAGCATTTATATCCTCAAGAGAAAAGATTGCCAAATAATAGGATGGGACCCCAAGGTGGGGTCACACTATCTTCAAATGAAGATCATGAACCTAGTGGATATTTGATGTGTGTCTTTGTTGCATTGCAGGGGGGTCACAGCATTATATTTAATTCTTAAAATGGGGTTATGTATGCAAAAGGTTTTGAAATCACAGTTCTAGAGGCTGCAATGTATGATGAGCTCTCTAGCAACATTTTAATTAATTTAATTAATGTTTTAATGTCTAACCGCAACTGGATTCTGTCTCAATTAGAACAGATAAAACTGTGGATTTATAGATCCTTATCCCTGCTCCTTGGACATGCCAATGCTCTAGAGCAAGAGCATTAGGGAAATCCAAAGAAGGGTTATTGTATATATTGATATTTCCCATGCCCGTGAAAGAGTGTCATGGTGTACATTTTCTGGAGGATCAAGATAAAAAAGATCTCAGCTGATTGTCAAAAGAGCAGAGCCTGAACCCTGTAATATTTTTGTACAGGTTTATACATTTTTCTATCACACAAGGTGAACATCCAACTATTGATTAACCCAAAGACACAGGGGTTTCTAGCAAGGGCCAGCAGACATTGTTTCCTGACTAAGAGAATGCCAGTTGCTTTTACCCAGGTGGCATGGACTACACCTTTTGAATGATCGCTTAGAGTAAGAGCAGGAGGAAAATGAAAATAGTTTCTGAATGTGCAGCAAAGATGCAAACATTGATTTGCAACTTTCCAGCAGGACAGTGATGTTAAGCAAAGGTTATTTAATTTATAAGTAAAATTTGTTAAAAATGAATAAGTACATCTTCTAAGTAATATTTATTACGTATTTAAAATATGTCCAAGAACATGCAAGGTAAAAACTATGGGGGCAATCCAACGGCCCACGTACACCACCCACAGGCACTGCACTCCAGCCAAAATGTTTGTGCTCACGTGTGCCGTGCGCACGTATGTTCTGTTCTGAGCGCGGCGCCTGTGGGTGGTGTACGCAGGTCATTGGATTGTCCCATATATGGATAACACAAACCTCTGATGATTTGAGCTCGGAGTGAATTACAGGTGTCTTCTTGTAAGCCTCTGCTAAAGCAACCTGTACTTCGGAGGACTAGATGCTGGGTAAGATTGAGATTTGCTGGGTATGACTGAGATATAGTCTGATCCAGTATAGTAGTTCTTATGTTCTTGATATATAGTTGCATGTTGTTCTCTCTTTGAAAATGGCTTGGATCTGTGAACACTAGAGATACCGGAAAAGAGATAAAGATGTTTTGACTTTTTTTTTTTTTTTTTTTAAATGAAATTGCTTTCAAACTTCTGAAAATGAAAGTGAAATTTTTCAAAATTTCTGCACATTGATTCCATAAACATTTCCATAATGTTGGGACTGAACAGTGGAGCAAAAACCTATTTTTAGTATTAAGATTTTAAAAGCATTTTCTTTTTAAACCTGTTCTACTATCAATGCAATTCTCTTTGCTAATGAAAATATGCGTTTGACATTTACAATTCTGACATTGTTCCATTTTGAAAATGTGGAGTGAAAACTCCAAACGTCTGAAAATTATTCTATATATTCGAATCACGCCTAATTCATTTTGTCATATATTTGTTTCAGCTCTAGGTCCCTGCTTTAGCCAAGAAATTGAAATGCAGAAATGTTGTATTCTGAGATCATTACAGAAATTGACTCCCATTATCCTTATACCAGGGGTGCACTCAGCAAATAGATAAGGTGGTGGAGCAGAATCTATGCACCCTGGAAGCCCCGTCCCTTTATACCAACTCCACAAACAGCAGATAATTAAAGGGATGAGGCAGAAATTCTACTCCATGAAAGCTGCACCCCTTCCCTGACTCAGCATCTCCCCAATGACCATACTAGGCAAGGAGGCACACTACCAGCTTTCAATTTGACCCAGCAGCAAAAAAGAAAAGAAAAAATAAATTTAAAAAAGCCTGTGTATACAAAAAAATGGACTGTGGTGCTGTTCTGTGCATTCACTATGATTTAAAATTAATTTTTAATAAAATAAACTAAGAAAAAATTTAAATGATATGGTTGTTTACCAAACCCCCTGAAAATGAAGGGGTTTTAATAAATGAAAATGAAAACAGCTGGGATGCCTTCTGCACACCCGTAAAGGAAAGTACTATGCTTATTATTATTGAGACAGGTCTGATTATTTGTCCTTATTATTTTCTGCAAATTTAGCCACTTTGGAAATCATTGCCACTAACTTCTATGGGGAAAAAAACCACAATGGTTTTGATTTGCTGCTATTCATTATATAAGGGGAGAGGACAATTTAAGCCTCTGGCATGTCTGGAAAAAACTGTTCAAAGTGACTTGTTTTATGCATATGCACTCCGAAAGGCTAGTTAATGAGGTCACTTTTCTCTGATTCACAACAGGTCGCAAGGGCTGAGGAGCTCACATACCGATGAAGTAAACACAAAAATGTTGGACAGAACAGGCAAGAAAGCATGGTATAAACAGATTAGAGCTCAAAAAGCAATTTTCAGTGAACTCAGAACCTCTTAACTTGTGAGAAAAAGTTAACTTGGGAGAAAAAGTTACTATTGTTTATCATGATCTGCTTCAGAAAACTGGATGGGACAAGGTTATTACCCCTTCAGAAGAATGTCCACTGTAAAATGGCCCAGAAGAACCAAAGTTTCCAGTCCATCTACCTGCTCAATGGCAAAAAAAAATGCTCATTGAGGTTAACTGGCTAAAGGAAAAAGCTAGATAAGGCAAAGTAAAGTTTTCAATCTCAAGTCTTTCACCTAGTGAGGATATTTGGGTGTTTGCCAACAGACTGGCAAGATCTCACATTTTTTTCTTCATGGAGAAGAATTCTTGCTAAATAAGCACAGGTATTCTTTTCCAGAGGTGTGCAGACTGCTTCCCATAATTTGGATACAAAGTAGTTTACATTCGGGCTGAAATAGAATTAAACTGATTCTCGTGAGAAAATCCCAAGAATCAAGAACTGGCAGCAGGTCTCAAGTAAATCTTGTTAATGGTTTGAGATACTTTCCCCACCCACTTACAAAAATGGCCCCTTTTACTCACTTGACTGCCTCTCTGAGTCCAGGTGGACTGCTCCAGTGGCTGGATCTTGCCACTGAATCTCTCCCCGTTTAGCTTCTCTGTAGGGGAAGGGTAGAAGCTTCCAAGGAGGATGCAAAAAAATAAATAAATCACTGTGCATGCTCAAAATGGTTTCTGGGGATTTTCTGAGCATGTGCATCCTATTTCTAAAATGGTGCAAGCACACTGGCACCATTTTTGAAAAAGACAGCTAGTCTGCACATACTGGAGCCATCTTGGAAATACTTGCTGCTGGCCATTTTGAGCATGCACAGTGATTTTTTTTAAAAAATATATTTTTATTCCCTCCTCCTCCTCCTCCTTGGAGGCTTCTCACCTTCTCCTGCAGAGAAGCCAACCAGTAGGGATGAGAACAGAATGTGGTTTGGATGTTTGGCCGTTCAGCCTGAAAACTTAGTACGGGTTCGTGGGTTCGGTCCTGCGGAGGTCGGACCCCCAGAACATTTGGAAAGTTCAGCCATGGCAGAGGCTTTGGGTGCTCCAGGGGTGCTTGTGGGGGCATGGAAGGCCATCAGAGACACAGATGCAGCAGCAGAGACTGCGAAGGCTTGGGTCTTGGCACCCCAGGTTGCCCGGGCAGGCAGGCTCTGCGCTTGGCCCCCAGGGGTGCCCATGGTGCCATGGCTGGGTGGCTGAGACCCAGTGGTGGCAGCAGCAGTGGCAGTAGAGGCAGGGTAGGCTTGTGGCTTGGTGGCTGGACTGGTTCCCCTACTTGGCCGGGCATTGGACGTTGCCAGGCATCAGTGGAGCAGGACATTGGATTGCCTGGTAGCAGAACCCATGGCACAGCAGAGGCAGCAACAGCAGCAGACTTTGGATTGTCAGGGCACAGAACCCATGTCACAGCAGAGGCAGAAGAAGTGGACACTGGATTGCCGGGGCACAGAACCCATGGCACAGCAGAGGCAGCAGAAGTGGACATTGGATTGCTGGGGCACAGAACCCATGGCACAGCAGAGGCAGCAGAAGCGGACATTGGATTGCCAGGGCACAGAACCCATGGCATGCTGTGGAATGATGGCTCCCCTTGACTATAATGTAGGCCTCAGAACCCAGATGGTTGGCCCTGGGGCTGGAGTGGCTACTTCTTGATGTGGTAGAATGACAGCTCCCTGTGAGTGGAATGATGGCCCCAGAACCCTGATGGTGGGTCCTGGGGCTGGAGTGGCTGGATGTTTCTTGATGCAGTGGAATGATGGCTCCCCATGAGCAGAATGACAGTCCCAGAACCCTGATAGTGTGTCCTGGGGCTGGAGTGGCAGCTTCTGGATGACGTGGAATGATGGCTCCCCTTGACTGAAACGTAGGCCCCAGAACCCTGATGGTGGGACCTGGAGCTGGAGTGGCTGGCCCTTTCTTGATGCGGTGGAATGATGGCTCCCTGTAAGCAGAATGATGGCCCCAGAAGGGTCCTGGGACTAGAGTGGCAACTTCTGGATTATTATTATTATTATTATTATTATTATTATTATTTAACATTTATAAAGCGCCAGTAACAACCTGGCGCTGTACAGAACATATAATCAGCTGCGGTCCCTACCTGTGGCTTACAATCTAAAAGACAAGGAGGGGGAGACAAGGAGAGGGGACAGCGGGAGAGACATGGGAGAAGACAAACAAACATTCAGGCGGATGCGAAGTCTCAGGTGCGTGTACTTGGCTTGGTTACAAGGTGGTCGGTAGCAGCAGTCAGCAGAGGAGGGCTGACAGTAAGAGCAAGGGGAAAGACTAGAGGGCATTGGGAAAGGCAGCATGGAAAAGGTGGGTCTTGAGGAGGGATTTGAAGGAGCGGAGGGAGGAGGCGAGGCGGACGTCGGCAGGGAGGGAGTTCCAGGCATGCGGGGCAGCGAGGGAGAAGGGACGAAGGCGGTTGGGCGAGCAGGAGAAGCGAGGGAGAGCGAGGGAGGGGACAGCGGAAGAGCGGAGAGCGCGCGCAGGAGCGCGTAGGGCGATTAGGTCCGAGAGGTAAGGGGGAGCTTGGTCATGGAGCGATTTGAACGTGAAAACCAGGAGTTTGAACAGGATACGTTCAGGAAGGGGGAGCCAGTGAAGGGAGAGGAGGAGAGGCGTCACATGGTCGAAGCGACGGGCAGAG
Source organism: Sphenodon punctatus (assembly GCA_003113815.1). Taxonomy (NCBI): domain Eukaryota; kingdom Metazoa; phylum Chordata; class Lepidosauria; order Sphenodontia; family Sphenodontidae; genus Sphenodon; species Sphenodon punctatus. The sequence goes on from QEPC01010930.1 coordinate 1,757,069, forward strand.
TGAATGACCTTGGCGGCAGAGTTTTGGATCGCCACAAGGGGGGACAGGTGGGAGCGAGGGAGGCCAGCAAGGAGGAGGTTGCAGTAGTCGAGGCGAGAGATAACCATGGCATGAACAAGGATTTTGGCCGAGGAGACAGATAGAAAGGGGCGAATGCGGGCAATGTTGAGGAGAGCGAATCGGCAGGATTTGGCCACAGAGTCAATGTAAGGTTTAAAGGAGAGGTGCGTGTCAAAAATGAAGCCCAAGCTGCGGGCACGGAGAACAGGACGGATGGTGACCCCATCAATGCAGACGGTCAGGTCAGAGGGAGAGGAGGGGGAGGGAGGAAAAATGAGGAGTTCAGTCTTGGCCATGTTCAGTTTGAGTTGGCGTCGGGACATCCAGGCGGAGATATCAGAGAGGCAGTCGACGAGGCGTGAGCGGACAGAGGAGGAGAGAGAGGGGGTAGAGAGATAGAGTTGGGTGTCATCAGCATAGAGATGGTATTGGAACCCGTGGGAGGCAATAATTTCACCAAGGGACCGGGTGTAGATAGAGAAGAGGAGAGGGCCAAGGACAGAACCTTGGGGAACCCCAACCGAGAGGGGAAGGGAGGGGGAGGTCGACTCGGGGAGGGAGACATTAAAGGAGCGGTCAGAGAGGTAGGAGGAGAACCAGTCAAAGACAGAGCCACGGAAGCCCAAAGAGTAAAGGGAGTCCAAGAGGAGCGAGTGGTCGACAGTGTCAAAGGCGGCAGAGAGGTCAAGGAGGACAAGAACGGAGTAGTGGCGCTTCGATTTAGCGACAAGTAGATCATTGGTGATCTTGGCCAGGGCAGTTTCAGTAGAGTGGAGGGGGCGGAAGCCGGACTGGAGAGGGTCGAGGGAGGAGTTGGCAGAGAGGAGGTTCAGGCAGCGGGAGTAGACGACACGTTCCAGGAGCTTCGAAGCAAAGGGAAGGAGGGAGACCGGCCGGTAACTAGAGGGATCGAAAGGGTCCAGGGTAGGCTTTTTGAGGATGGGGGAGACAGTGGCATGTTTGAAGGCAGAGGGGAAGGAGCCTGTGGAAAGGGAGAGATTGACAACATGCAGAAGGGGGGGAGCGACAGTGGGAGCAATAGAGGTCAGGAGGCGGGAGGGGATCGGGTCAAGGGGGCAGGTGGAGGGGTTGGATGAAGAGAGAAGAGCAGAGATTTCCTGGAGAGAGGCAGGAGGGAAGGATGCGAGGAGGGAGGGGGGCGGGGGAGGGGGCGGGAGGGGAGCGGGGGGCGGAGGGGGGCGGGAGGCAATATCCCGACGGATCTTGTCAATCTTGGAGGTGAAGAACGACGCAAGATCCCGAGCAGCAAGGGAAGAGGGCGGGGGAGGGCAGGGGGGTTTGAGAAGGGAGTCGAAAGTAGAGAAAAGGCGGCGAGGGTCGCGGGAGAAAGATTCGATCCTAGAGGCATAATAGCGCTGCCTAGCTAGGGAGATAGCCGAGGAGAGGGAGGAGAGGGAGAATTTGTAATGGAGGAAGTCAGGGAGGGAGCGGGATTTGCGCCAGAGGCGTTCGGCAGCCCGGGCGCAGGAGCGGAGGTAGCGGATGGCAGGGGTAAGCCAGGGGCGGGGGTCGAGGGGGCGGACGGGGCGAGCAGAGGGGGGGGCAAGAGAGTCAAGGGTCGAGGAGAGAGAAGCGTTGAGAGCAGAGACAGCAGAGTCAGGGGAGGAGGAGGCGAAAACGGGGGGGAGAAGGGGGGAAAGATGTGCGGCAAACTCCGAGGGAGTAAGGGCCTGCATATTGCGGAAGGGGCGCATAGAGGGGGAGGCGGAGGGGGGTCGGTGGGAAAGGCTGAAGGAGCCGAGGAAGTGATCAGAACTAGGGAAGGGGTCAAAGGAGAGGTCAGTTAGAGAACAGTTTCGAGTGAAGACGAGGTCGAGGGAATGGCCGTCAGTATGAGTGGGGGAGTCGGTCCAGAGTCGGAGATTAAAGGAGGAAGCGAGAGAGAGAAAGCGGGAAACAGAGGGGGCGGAGGGCGTGTCAACGTGAATGTTGAAATCACCAAGGATAAGAGTGGGGATATCATCGGAGAGGAAGAAGGTGAGCCAGGATTCAAAGTCCGGGAGGAAAGAGGAGAGGGAACCCGGGGGGCGGTAGATGACAGCAACCCGAAGGTGTAGAGGGGAGTATAAGCGCACAGAGTGGGCCTCAAAGGAAGGGAAGGAGGAGGAGGGGGGAGGGGAGAGGGTTTTGAATTGGCAGTGCTTAGCAAGGAGCAAGCCCACACCACCACCCAGGCCCTCAGGGCGGGGGCGGTGAGAGAACGACAGGCCCCCGGAGGATAGAGCAGCCGGGGTAACAGAGTTGGAGGGCGTGATCCAGGTTTCCGTAAGAGCCAGGAGTTGAAAGGGGCGAGAGAGGAAGAGATCGTGGATGAAGGGAGCTTTAGCCACGGACGAGCGGCAGTTCCAGAGGGAGCAGGAAAAAGGCAATTGGTGTTTGGGAAGGCAGGGGATGCGGATGAGGTTGGGGGATGGGGAACGGCCGGGTTTGGGCCTAGGGGGAATGGGTAAGGGGGGATGAGGGTGGGGAGGGGGGATGGGCGTGGGTGAGGATAAGGGGTAGGTTGGCTGGAGAAAGGCTGCTGGTGAAGGGAGAGGGAGAAGGAGGGGGTGCGTGAGAGAGGCTAGAAGGAGGGAGGTGATAGAGGGCGAGGAGGCAAGGGAGGTATAGGGAGGCATCATAGGTGTTACCTGTTCAGGTATCGGGGGGAAGCCAGGCCTGCAGGAGCCGCGTGCGCTGTCAGGGGGGTGGCCCCTCGCTGTCCTCACAACGGCCACAAAACGGCCAGAGCCCTTTTGTCACCGCCCTTCGGGCGCCGCCCAAGGGCTGCCGCCCGCTGGGGCGGGCGGGCAGCTTTGGCCTGTGGCCTGGGCTGGGCCCTCCCAGGGGGTGGAGCCTCGCTCACCTGCAGGGGATGAGCCCTGCTGTTGCTATGGCGGCTGGGGGCTTCTGGCTGGCTGGGGGTGGAGCCGATGAAGTGGAATGACAGTCCTCCCTGCCTGTAACGTAGGCCCCAGAACCCTGATGGTGGATCCTGGGGCTGGAGTGGCTGGCTGTTTCTTGATGTGGTGGAATGACGGCTCCCCATGAGTGGAATGACAGCCCCAGAACCCTGATGGTGAATCTTGGGACTAGAGTGGCAGCTTCTGGATGAAGTGGAACGACATTACTCCCTGCCTGTAACATAGGCCCCAGAACCCTGATGGTGGGTCCTGGGACTGGAGTGGCTACTTTTTAATGCCAGGTATAACACCTAAATCCATATAATATAATCTAAATAAATGAAACTATGGAGGTAAATGTGTGGAAATGGGTGAAATAGGGTGAGGATGACAATGTATTGGGAGGAACACAAACTGCTGGGGAGGGAGAGTTCTGAAAACGCCTTCTGGCAAGATCAGTGGCTAGCTCAGAACAATATGGAAGGGGGGAGGGCTAGGGATTGGTGAACAGAACTGAGTTCTGAAATTCGGTTTGGTTTGGAAATTCAGTTCGATTCGGAAGTTCGGTTCGGTCGACTGAACTATTCGAGTTCAGTCCGAACTTCCAAACAAAGTTCAGAAATTCAAATCCTATTGAACTAAATGGAATATTATCTTTTAGGGATGGGTGAACAGAGCCTAGTTCGGAAATTCAGTTTGAAAATCGAGTTCAGTTCGGAAGTTCGGTTCGGTTGACCGAACTGGTCAGGTTCGGTCCAAACTCCTAACTTCCAAACTGCGTTCACCCATCCCTAGGGAGGGCAATAACTTTTGTTACTTGCTGCGCCCATACCACAAGCCCCATTGGCTCTGTGCAACCTAGTCCGTGGCCAATCGCAGAATGCCAAGCCAGTGGTCTGAGGAAAAGAGGAATGTTGATGGGGCAGGTTGGCTGATAGTCCATGCCGCTCCACCCCTCCTTGGGCCTGCCAGCCATGTTTTTCCCACCTGAACGCACCCAAACTCACCCGAAGTCGACCAAACTGTTTGGGGCTTCAGGCGTTCTGTTCGGATGTTCTGTTCAGACATCTGAACTGACTGTGTTTTGGCCGAACCCTGAACGTCCGAACTGCGTTCGCACAACCCTACCAAGCAGGATGAGATCCAGTGGTGAGACCCACTGCCTGGAGAAGTACCCCTGGATTCAGAGAGGCAGCCAGGTAAGTAAAAGGCTCCCCACATTTTTTTTTACAAATGCAGGGGGATGCTTGTTTTTGCCTTTCTCACCGAAAATCCAGGCAATTCTAGGCTCATTCTTATTTTCAAGAATAAGCCAAGAATCCCTGATTTTCACTGACAAAAGCAAGAATACAGAGACTGACTATTATTATTATTATTATTATTATTATTATTATAAACATTTATATAGTGCCAGCCATGTGCCTGGCACTGTACAGAACATAGAAATAGGTGTGGTCTCTGCCTGTGGCTTACAATCTAAAAGACAAGGAGGGGGACACAGGGAGAGGGGACAGTGGGACAGACAGGGGAGAAGACAAACAAACATTGAGGCGGATGCGAAGTCTCAGGTGCGTGTGCTTGGCTTGGTTACAATCAGGTTGATTGCAGCAGTCTGCAGAGGAGGGCAGACAGTAAGCATATGGGGAATGGCTAGCAGGCATTGGGAAAGGCAGCAAGGAAAAAATGGGTCTCGAGGAGGGATTTGAAGCAGCGGAGGGAGGGGGCAAGGCAGATGTGGGTAGGGAGGGAGTTCCAGGCATGTAGGCAGCGAGGGAGAAGAGTCGAAGGTGATTAGGTGAGCAGGAGAAATGAGGGAGAGTGAGGGAAGGAACAGAGGAAGAGTGGAGAGCGCGTGCAGGAGTGCGTAGGGAGATTAGGTCCACCAGGTGAGGGGGAGATTGGTTGTGGAGTGTTTTAAACGTGAATACCAGGAGTTTAAACAGGATACGTTCAGGAAGGAGGAGCAAGTGAAGAGAGAAGAGGAGAGGCTGCACATGGTCGAAGCGACGGGCAGAGTGAATGACCTTGGCAGCAGAGTTTTGGATTGCGATAAGGGGGACAGATGAGAGCGAGGGAGGCCAGCAAGGAGGAAGTTGCAGTAATCGAGGCGAGAGATAACCATGGCATGAACAAGGTTTTTGGCCAAGGAGGTAGAGAGAAAGGAGTGGATCCGAGCACTGTCAACCCTCGTCTGCATACAAGCTTTCAGGCCACTCACCGCCCTTCTGTGAAAGGGCCACTCATGGCAGTCTCCCTCATGCATTCACTCAGTGACACCCGCTGATGTGGTGGATGTTCTTGGGGCGGTCAGGGCCACTTCTTCCTTGCCCATTCTGGCTAGTTAAGTCCTGCCGGGAGACAATGGGGCCATTGCTGGATGCGGTAGCCAACGCCTCCCTTCAGGAGGGCAGAGTGCTGGGCTGTCTCAAGGAGGCAGTGGTGTGGCCTCTGCTCAAGAAACCATTGCTTGACGTTGACTCCCCCACCAACTATTAGCCTGCCTCTAACCTTCCCTTTTTAGGGAAGATTATTTAACGGGTAGTGGCTCGGCAACTGCGGGGGCATCTTGATCTCATCGGTTTTCTTGATGCCTCTCAATCGGGCTTTTGTCCAGGGTATGGCACTGAGACTGCACTTGTGGCTTTGGTAGATGACCTGCGGCGGGAATTGGATTGGGGTCGTTTGACCCTTTTGATTCTGTTAGATCTGTTAGCTGTGTTTGATATCATTGATCATGAGTTGTTGGTAACATGCCTTCGGGACTGTGCAGGGGTGAGTGGGACTATTTTTGAATGGTTCCGCTCTTTCCTGATTGGAAGAACCCAGTGGGTGATGCTCGGGGATTATTTTTCATCATACCAAGACCTCTGCTCTGGAGGCACACAGCGTTCTATTTTGTCCCCATTCCTGTTAAAGGTATATACGCAGCCACTCGGTGAGGTGATTAGGGGTTCGGTGTGTGGTGTCATCAATATGGGTTGGCCCCTGTGTTCATCCAGGGATGTTCTGCTCGAGGTCCCCTGAGTCTTTTGGGGGGCCACGCAGGAGAGGACATTCTCGATGACTGCACCACAGCTGTGGAACCCCTTCCGGTAGGGGTCCAGATGGCCCCAGATCTTCCCTCCTTTCGGAGAAGTTGTAAAACCTGGCTGTTCCACCGGGCATTTGGTGGGGGAGATGGGTAATGGGGGGGCTGGGTTTGGTGGGGGGGGTTGAGTTATTTTCCCTCCCTTTTATATGTCATCTTAATTCTGTTTTTAGTAGTTGTAAGCTGGCCTGAGCTGCTTATGGCAGGAGGAGCAGCGTAGCAATTTTTAAAAATAAATACATAAATAAAAATTGCCTAACAAAGGGCTCTGTTGGTGTTTTTAGATGGACACAAGGCAGCTTGCCACGTGAGCTGCTCCATGGGGATCCCACTTACCAGTCCTGCCTTGGTCTTTCTATGGACCCAGTGGGTTCCCCTTACCACAGTCCAAACATGTGGTGTCCCCCCACACACCACAGAGTTGCGGGCAAATCACCTGACACTCTAGGCTGCTGCCCACAACTCTATGGTGTTGCTGAGTCAAAGGCTGGGAAGGAGTGGAGCTGCCAGGTTTGAAGGTTATTGAGCAGATGTACAGCAGATCCACTCTGGACTGGTACCCTGGATTTGGCTGGCTCACTCCTCTGGTGACACTCTGAAATGTTGTGAATTGCTGTTAGTGGAATTGCCTCATAGCAGGCTCAGCCTGCTCTGTTTCCACATTTGACGGGCCACCTTCAGGTGGATGAGCCATCCTGGGTGTAAAGTCATTTGACACTGCTGCCCCCAGAGCTGTGGTCATATGTTTATTGCTGTGTGGCCTCAAAACTTGCATAATCTCACCAATGAAAGAGAATAAATGGTCTAATAAGAGATATTATCTGAGCTACTCTGGGTGAAATCAAACAGGATGATAGTCTGCTGGAGTCCATGATCCATCCATGAAGCCCCCACTCAGCTTCCACTTACATGTTTAACATGTTCAACCTAATACATGGGCAGTCCTGTGGCCATATTTCATGTGCTTGGGTGCGGTAGCTTCGCATCTCCCTCCCCATGGTCGCCTCTCAGTTGACAGGCACGCTAGAGATCTCCCTCCCCCCACAGTCTCCCTTCTTGTCTTTAAGCTGAGAGGTGCATTATAGATATCCCTCTCCCTGCAGTCTCCCTCCAAGCCTCACAGCTGAGAGCTGTACTAGAGAACTCCCTCCATACAGTCTCCTTTTCCACCTCTCAGCTGTGAGGCGACTGCAGGGGAGGGAGATCTCCAGCAAGTATCTCAGTTGAGAGACAGTCAGAGGGAGAGAGATTTCTATCACTCCTGCCTCTCAGCTGACTGGACACGCTCTGTAAGACTTCGTGGTGTTGGCGGACCTGGATGCGGGAGAAGCTGTGGAACTATTTGATGAGATACAGACATGTGGGTTCCCATTAGCCCTGATTGGCCTGCACGGTAGACCTGTGATGTCTCTGGCAGTGGTGGCTGCTGGGTTTTGAGGTTTGTGGGGTGTTGGGGAAGTAAGGCCGGCAGACCTAGTGGCGGAGCCTAGCCAATGATAGGCGGAACTTTATGAACTTGGTTCCCCATGTGTAAAAAAAATGGAATGGGTGTTTCTCTCCCTGTGCTCCCCTCATCCTTGTCCTTCAATTGTAGGTACACTGCTGGCACTATATAACTGCTTAATAATAATATGCAATCAAGAAGAAAAAACTCCACACAGAATACAAGTCTTGGACAACTCAAGGCAAACTAAAGGCAAGGGTTTATTAAGCAAGCAGAGCATTAGCCAAAGATTCACACCCTCCCCCAAACACAACCTAAAACAAAACCAAAGACACCCCCACACAAACCAGCCAATAACTCAAACAACAAACTCTCCTTCTGCCAGCTCCTTTGCATCACCAGCCAAGCACCTGAAAGGGTTTCCCATACACTCCGAATACAAACACTTAAACAGGTCACTGTCTATCGCTTGTACAGCAACGGCACTCGATGGTCTTTGAGACGTGCAAACTGTTCAATTGTCCTGTGGCTGAAGTCAGGTATTCATTGGATCAAACTTTTCTCTATTGACAACATTGCCAATGCATTGAGTCTTTCTGCTGTCATTGTGTTCCTCAGGAAGTTTTAATTCTCTGTAGAGCTGAGAAAGACCATTCAGATTCCACTGTTGTCATTGGTGGTGTGATGACAATTCTCACTAGATTCAAAGTTTTGGAAAAGCTGTCCTGCAGATTGTTGTCCAGCAATGTATGAAGTAGCTCTGAGGCATCCTTCATACCATACAAGTCTTTCTTCTCATACAAGACAGAAAGCTCCATCCTCAGTCTGTCTTTGTGTAGCATAGGGTAGGCATCCACTGTTTCATTCAATGCTCGTGTTGGAAAGTGTTGGTTATGTGCTACAAAAAGAGCCCCCTGTAATAAGGTTGCGCTTACTAGGTGCTTTGTGAATGCAAATCATTTCTTTGCATGTGAAATTATGATATCGCAAACTTTAACTGCGATTTGATCCAGGCAGTCTATAGCGCTACCTCTCAGGAGCTGGGACTGCTCTGGCAATTCAGAGTGCATATCATTAATAGAGTCTCTCACTCTATTGATATTGCTGGCAAACTCAGTAGTAAATGTCTGAACACCTACAGAGTCAATGTCTCTCTTTTGCAGTTGATCATAAAGCACCTTCACGTGAGGCATTATTTTATGGAATAAAAACAGGAAGTAAAGGAACTCCCTATCCTCTTCCAACTTTCTACCAAATCCCCATGTCTCACAAGTTGCACTGGCATCAAAATTACCACTTCTTATGTGGTTGAAGCACTGTATCAGATCCTCTTGGTGCTCATAAACTATGTTTACTGTCCTAACATTGAAGTTCCATATTGTGGCAGGTGCTCTGGGGAGTCTTCTCTTTACTATCATATCCAGGACCTCTGTCCTCTTTGGACATGATGAAAAAAAGGCAGTTAATCCACCCAAATCTGCAAAAAATACTTTCACCTTTTTTATTTGGGACACAACTTGTTGCATTATCAGATTTAGCTGATGTGCATAGCAATGTACATAATGAGCATTTGGTTATATGTCCTGTATCCTCTTTTGAACCCCCCCATGCTGCCCACAAATCACGCTTGCACCATCATAGCTCTGAGCAATCACTTTCTGTTTATCCTCCTCCTGTGTGAAAACAACATTCATCTTCTGCAGCAATGCTATAGCACAAGACTCTGCACAAGAGTCTTGCAACTGAGTAAAACTAAAAATATGCTCTACAGCTGAGCCTCTGGCATCAATGTACCGATAAATGAGTACTGACTGGCAGTGAGTTGACACATCTGTTGTGTCATCAGCCTGAATAGCCACATATTCGGTGGTTTTCAACACCTCGATAATGAAATCCCTGGCCACTGTGAGCATGCAGTCTAGGAGTTCATTTTGGATCATTTTGGAAGTGCTTTTGAAAACTTTGGCAGTTTTCAAATCCTTTTCTATCGCTCTAAACATTCCAGGGTTCAAGGAGTCCTCAGTCTCATCATGGCCACGCAGTGCCAACTCGAAAGCACCACAGAACCAAATACAATCAATTATTTTAGATAGAATGTACCAGTTGTTGTCAACTTCCTCATTGTGTCTTCTAATGCTCACAAGGTAACCTTCATCCAGTTGTGCCACTATGGGTGATTTCAGACGTTACGGGCGCCCGGTTCACCACAGTAGATTCCCGGTGGGGGTGAACCAAACAACCACCCCCCGGGGTGAATAAAAGCCCCGAACAGACGTGACGGGACCAGAACCATGACAGGGAATCGGGTCGGCAGATCATGGGCCGGGGCAGCGCAACAGATGTTACGCCGATTCCCGGCCGTGGTCAAGGCACCCACAAGGCAGTGGTGGGACACAGACATGGTCACCTGAGGGCAAACAAAGCCAAAAGGCACAAAAGGGAACACCCACACAAGGGAAACAGGAAGGGAGGGGGGAGAGGGAGAAGATTCGCCAGGTACCACACACAACAGGCACACAGACAATGGGGGCATAGCAGAACACACATCACAAGCACACACCCGGGCACATACACACACACATAGAGAAGGAAAAGGAAGGGAAGGGGTGACACGGGCACCCGTACAACACACAAGGCACACCGGGCTCGGGGGGGGCGGAACAGGGAAGAGGGGGGGAAAGGGCACAGGGGCAGAGCAGAACACTGGCAACAACAACCACAACCCCCACAGCAGAACTGTCCACACGGGCACCCCCCCACAGCAACACAGACAATCCTGGAATGGGGGGCACCAGGAGCTCAGGACCAAGGCACAACGGGAGTCCACACAGCACAGCGATCAGACTGGGGATGGTCCAGGAGGCACATGCAGATGCCACACCCCAGCGAGGGGCTTATGGAGGACAGGCAGGAGAGCTGGTGCAGCTTAGCAGATCCAAGGACGTGACCCCCCCAGGAGGAAGCTGGGAGGGGTCCCCCTCCGCAAGGCCGATCGTGTAGGTGGCCAGGCTGCACACAGACAGCGCAGACACAGTCTCAGCCATGGACCAGGCCACATGAGAGCACCTCATCTCTGGGATGTACTCATCAGGGAAGGGAACCAGCCTGAGCGTCTCCACATGCAGCCGGCAATCACGAGCGCTCGCTTCATAGCCAAAGTAGCGAAGACCAGAGCTCAGACTCGCATAAACACCCGACTGGCTGTCCAGGCAGCCCAGGAGCAGCTGCACAGCCGGGGTATGCCACAGGTCACACAGGGATATGGTCTTGTGGGAGGTCCAGCTATGGGGGGTCCCATGGGGGCCGGAAACCGGGAGTCTGGTGCATGCACAACCAGTCATGGTCCAGCTAGACAGGGAGAATAACACCACAGATGGGGGGGCACACATACCCTCCAGGGCTGGGGGGGGCTCCGAGGGGTCCCTAGAACAGGCCAGGCAGCCACAGGCCGCAACATTGTATAGCAACAGAGTGAGGTGTGGGGTGCGGACCAGGCACAGCTGCAGGAAACAAGAGCCCAAACAGGCCGGCAAGGATACAGTGTTGCAAACAGGGAGGGGGTGATGTCTGAAGGCATGCAGCTGCATAAGGAATGCACAGCCGTGCGCGCATGTGCTAGGCCCCATGAGAGGACAGCAGGTGCACCCAACTGCACGCCCACACACACCAGAATTGCAGTTAGAGGCCCAGCCAGCTGGGGGTGGGGCCCTGGGCCACCCAGGCCATCATTAGGCCAGCATAACCATCCCCCAACCCCCGGGGCCCCCACCACCACGGAGAGGGACACAGCAGTCGCCTACTGAATGCACCTCGCGCTCGCAGCCGAGTGGTACCACGACTACACCAAGCAGCTCCGCCTCCTTACCGCAGAGCAGCATCTGGGCTCCCACCTGCAGGTTTCCCTGGCCTGGAGATCTGCATGGGCCCACAGGGCCCACCATGGGCGCAGGAGAGCCCTTGCCCGGCTCAGGGCGCAGATATTCTCCAGGGCAGACCAGCAGGCCATGAGCTGGGGCCGAACCCAGCCTGGGGCGATCCGCAAGGTGACTGGGCACCTCCAATGGGGGAGGGAGACCATGCGCCAGGCAGCCCTGCTCACTGTGGCCATTGACAGGTGGATATGGGTCGCTGAGTAGGCACAGGGTTGGTGGGCCAGGGCGCTGGCCTAGTGGGCTGAGACAGCCTTGAGGGCCCACTTTAGGATGGACAAGCTCACCATGCTCCAACTCACTGAGCTTCTTATGCCCTGGTTTAAATGAAAGCACACCCCCATGAGGACCCCCATGACTATAGGGGTCTGGGCCCTAGTTACACCTGACTCCTGCCGGTCCATCTCCCAGCACTTCAGGGTTGGCCTGAGCACCGTTACCTGTATCCTCCGGGATGTGTGCAAGGCTGTGGAAGGCATGCTCCAGAATGATCCAGCTGGTGGACCAGGGGGCCATGAGGGCAGGATTCATGGCTGGAGGCTTCCCCAACTGCATGGGTGCCGTGGACGGCACCCACATTGAGATCCTCCACCCCTCCACAGGGGAGGCTGCAGAGTATGTAAACAGGCATGGGTTTCACTCACTGCAGCTGCAGGCGTTAGTGGATCACCGGGGCCGGTTCATAGACATCTTCACGGGCAACTCCGGCCACAGTCACGATGCCTGGATCATGACCATCTGGCTCTGTCTTTGACTGGTTCTCCTCCTACCTCTCTGACCGCTCCTTTAATGTCTCCTTCCCCGAGTCGACCTCCCCCTCCCTTCCCCTCTCGGTTGGGGTTCCCCAAGGTTCTGTCCTTGGCCCTCTCCTCTTCTCTATCTACACCCGGTCCCTTGGTGAAATTATTGCCTCCCACGGGTTCCAATACCATCTCTATGCTGATGACACCCAACTCTATCTCTCTACCCCCTCTCTCTCCTCCTCTGTCCGCTCACGCCTCGTCGACTGCCTCTCTGATATCTCCGCCTGGATGTCCCGACGCCAACTCAAACTGAACATGGCCAAGACTGAACTCCTCATTTTTCCTCCATCCCCCTCCTCTCCCTCTGACCTGACCGTCTGCATTGATGGGGTCACCATCCGTCCTGTTCTCCGTGCCCGCAGCTTGGGCTTCATTTTTGACACGCACCTCTCCTTTAAACCTTACATTGACTCTGTGGCCAAATCCTGCCGATTCGCTCTCCTCAACATTGCCCGCATTCGCCCCTTTCTATCTGTCTCCTCGGCCAAAATCCTTGTTCATGCCATGGTTATCTCTCGCCTCGACTACTGCAACCTCCTCCTTGCTGGCCTCCCTCGCTCCCACCTGTCCCCCCTTGTGGCGATCCAAAACTCTGCCGCCAAGGTCATTCACTCTGCCCGTCGCTTCGACCATGTGACGCCTCTCCTCCTCTCCCTTCACTGGCTCCCCCTTCCTGAACGTATCCTGTTCAAACTCCTGGTTTTCACGTTCAAATCGCTCCATGACCAAGCTCCCCCTTACCTCTCGGACCTAATCGCCCTACGCGCTCCTGCGCGCGCTCTCCGCTCTTCCGCTGTCCCCTCCCTCGCTCTCCCTCGCTTCTCCTGCTCGCCCAACCGCCTTCGTCCCTTCTCCCTCGCTGCCCCGCATGCCTGGAACTCCCTCCCTGCCGACATCCGCCTCGCCTCCTCCCTCCGCTCCTTCAAATCCCTCCTCAAGACCCACCTTTTCCATGCTGCCTTTCCCAATGCCCTCTAGTCTTTCCCCTTGCTCTTACTGTCAGCCCTCCTCTGCTGACTGCTGCTACCGACCACCTTGTAACCAAGCCAAGTACACGCACCTGAGACTTCGCATCCGCCTGAATGTTTGTTTGTCTTCTCCCATGTCTCTCCCGCTGTCCCCTCTCCTTGTCTCCCCCTCCTTGTCTTTTAGATTGTAAGCCACAGGTAGGGACCGCAGCTGATTATATGTTCTGTACAGCGCCAGGTTGTTACTGGCGCTTTATAAATGTTTATTAATAATAATAATAATAATAATAATGACCATCTCCCCCCTTCAGGGGGGACTTTTCTGACATGGGGATGACCTGGATCGAGGGGGTACCGATGCCCCCCTGTATCCTGGGTGACCCTACCTATCCCCTCACCCGGTGGCTAATGAAAGTGTACCCAGTCGAACACAACCCTGCGGAGGTGATATACAATACCCGCCTGTGCTCCAGCAGGACCATGGTGGAGTGAGCCTTCGGGGCCCTCAAGCAGTGCTGGAGGAGCCTCGCTGGCTGGCTAGACTATACTGTGGAGACCTCGGCCCTGGTAATCGGTGCCTGCTGTGTGCTGCACAACGTGTGCGAGACGAAGGGGGCAGCCCTGGAATACCCCGAGCCCAACCGGCCCCCAGCCTGTACGTGAACGCTGGAATACCCCGGCCCCCCAGCCTGTACGTAACGGTACTCCCTCGGGTTCTCTGCCCCTGTACGTGAACCCTGAGAACCTGAGGGAGTACCGTTATGCCAAGCGCATCTGGGACGCCCTGGAGAGGCATATCAGCCGGGAGGCTGAGGTGTGAGGGCTGCAGCAACCCAGCCCAGGCCTGGGGGTTCCCTGGTCTGGCCCCTACATGGGAGGCAGTCCGATACCCCACCACCCCACCCCTGTCACCCAATAATGGGCACGGGAGGCAATATAGTGCAACCACAATTTATTTCACCCACGTGTACATGTGCACTGACCCCTCACCCTCCACCCCAGCCAAGCCCCGCCCCCTATAGTGCCCCCCACCTCACACTGCCCTCCCCCTTCCACCCCTTCCCCCATCCTCCATGTTTCCTGGGACACCCCCTTGAGCGCCCAGTGTTCGCTATGGAGCTCTGTGAGCTCCCCTGCCATCCATGCCCCCAGCAGTGTCCTGGGCTGCCTCCTAGGCTGGCGGGGGGGGACCGGCGGTTGGGGTGAGGGCAGGACCTGGACCCGGGGGGGGGCCCCTGAGCAGCTTCACCCTCCAGAGGGCAGGGGCGACCGGGAGGCAGATACACAGCCCCTGCAGGCTTTGGGGTGGTTGGGGAAGGGGTGGGGGCACTGAAGGGCCCGGCATGGGGCCCTGGGCAGGCAGGGTGCCTGGAGGGGTGGCTGCCATCACATAGGCACACATGGTGCCCACGTGCAGGAGCAAAGAGATCCCAATATCATGGGACTTGTCTCTTTTGGCAGAGTGCTCTCGCACCATCCCTGTGATGGCCTTCTCCAGCTGCCCAAGTGCTTCCACCTGCCTGCTGTGCTCCCGGCGCTCCTGCCTCCGCTCCAGGTGCACCTCGGCCTGGAATCGCATGTCCCGTGCCTCCACCCACTCCAGGGACCACTCGATGGCCGCCTACATCCGGTCCATGGCCGCTAACTTCTTCTCCCCCTGTTCCACCGAGATCTGGATGATATCCTCTGCCTGGTCCTCCTTCTGCCGGCGGACCCATGCCTGGTGCCCCCTCATGCACTGTGCTGGGGGCACGGGCCCTGGAGATAGTGGTTGTTGGGGTTGCCCTGTAGGGTACAGGAAGGTGAGTTGCCTGCCGCCCTGGGAGCCCACCTTTGGCCCTGGGATGGGACCGGGTCTCCATGGCCCCCCGGGTGTGTCACCCGGCCCCTTCCCACCCCCTCACCAGCCCCTCCCACTGCCTCCGAGTGTCCCTGGACCTGCTCCTGGTGCCCCAGTGGGCCCTCCCACCCAGACCGCGTGCCTCACCTGGTTAGTCCGCCTGCTGCCCGGGCTCCTTGGTGCCTACCTGCTCACCCGCCTGGGTCTGTTGCCGGGGTGTTCCATGCCCTGTGAGTGAAGAGGGAGGTGGGAAGGGGCTAAGAGAAGTTAGAGATCTCTTCCCCCCCCGGGCACGGCAACTGAACAGAACAGCACTGAGCAGCTGGTGCACACTTGCAACTGACAGCGCTAGTTAGTTACAGGCAGTGGTGCAGAGAGTGCATATCGGGCGCATGCGCATGAAACAGAAGAGTCTATGCACATGCACCCGATATGTAATGTGAAGGAAGTGGCCGCAGCGGCACCGCATAGCTGGGGAAAGTGCCGGGGGCTGGACCGGAGCTCGGGCTGATTGCGTGGACTCCGGAGTGGCTTAGTAGTGAGCAGTTTTACAATGGCAGGTCAGTGGGCGTGAGGAGGGCGACCGCCCAGCCGCCCATTAGTACAAGCCGTCACTGGTCTCTGGAGTCCACCGTGAGTGGTGGATCTGTGGTGACCACTTGGAGGTCATGTGGTGAACACATAATAGACAGGCAAGTGGAATTGAACTTGGTGAAGGGGGCAAATGTGGGTTATCCTATTATTTGAAAACACCCTTTGTTTCCATCGTTACCTATGAGAACAACACTACACCGAGGCTCAGAAGCCTGGGAGCTCATGTATTGCTTTCATGCAGCTGCATCCCCTGCTGCTAGGAAGGGATACCAACTTACTTCTTCTGCAAGAGGGCCCATTCCAATCTAGCTACAACTCTGACAGCAGCCACACTCTCTCTCTCCTATAATTTGTGAGTGTCCATCCTGGATTCCCTCATTTGTCAAAGATTCTTTCTGCATGAGATTTTTGTCAGCTGTTTAACTTCCAAAACCACAAATAATAAGAATTCAAGTAGTAAATTGATGGAAATTAACTTGCAGGTGGTAACCATTAAGTAGTTTAAGTATCTTCCACCCACTTATGAAAATCCTGTTTCCCAAGTATCTTAAAGTGATTACTTTCCGTTAGCATGATAAAAGTCTTCAAATACTAGCATTCTTGCAAATTACAAATGAAGAAATGATACATTTTAAGCCCTTTTAAATTATGATTTCTTTTTTTATTTAAGTTTTAAATCAGGAGTGGGAAAACTTTTCCCTCCCAGAGATCATTTTGAAAATTAGTACAAATTATGAAGGCTGCATAGAAAATAGGAACAGAAGTGTCTATGCGGTGCACTCAGAAAATGGAGGTTCCAGATCATGGACCTGTGCTATGGATTTATCTTCTAACCATGTGTACATGCCCTTCTCTCTTCTCCCTTACCCTGAACTCACCCTTTCAGTGCTAGGAGATAGGAACTAAGTATGTACAGAAGGCACTCCTATGGTTTTAGTTTTCATTTACAAAGGTCCCTTCATTTTTCAGGGGGGTTCATAAATGATCCTGCCGTTTTTATGAATTTTTCTCCATTTATTTAATTAAAAAATTAAAAGAAAAATCAGTGCACATGCACAAAATGGCCACCGGATCCCTGAGCCAGATCCAGGAACTGGAAAAGGGGCAAATGAAAACTAGCTGTTGGCTTCAATTGGTCTCTGGGTCTGAGATTCCCCACCCTTGTTTTAAATGTATATGCTTTTAGTCACTTTATAGCTTGTAATAGCCCCATATTTCCTTGCTTTAGAAAATGTATGTTATTAACCCATAGAGTAATAAATCAAACTACAAATTTATTTGATGTAAAAAATTTACTTGCGGTATTGGAGGAAATTCCTTTGAACACAATATCTGCCCTATGATATTTTGATTTATTGCCTGAGGGTATTTCTTTTCTACAAAGAAAACACTAAAAAAGAAGAGTTGAGGTCAGCACTTCACAGTTAAAATTGAACAGTAGCACAGTGCTTCAAATAACTTTTAAAGTATCATAAGATATTGTTGGAAAGAACAATTGCAGAGAACAAAATAAATATTTGTCTGGTATTGGCTTCATGATTACAAAAGACTTTGGTTGCATAAAACTCAATTGGAAATGCTGTCCATCTATGTAGTTATAATTTGGCTTTTTTGTATAATCCTTTAAGATACCAAATGCTGTCAAAATGTGAGAGATTCCTTAATCCAGCATTTCTAAATTTCTTCACAACTGTGCTTTCTTGGCAATATATTGAATGAAAGGATTTTTTTTAATAAACAAGTTCCACTGGACCTTTTGTTAAATTGCAGCATGTAGGCAGAAGGAGAAAATGAGAGCAAGTGGAAAATAAAACTCTGAACAGAGCACTGATATATTATTAGGAACAACCATATAACAGATAGCTCTCAAAGCTATCTAGAAAATGAATGGGGAAACATGGGGGCTTTTATGTGTACAGAAGATGAAATGGCAGTTTCTGGGAATTCAGAA
Organism: Sphenodon punctatus; assembly: GCA_003113815.1. NCBI lineage: Eukaryota > Metazoa > Chordata > Lepidosauria > Sphenodontia > Sphenodontidae > Sphenodon > Sphenodon punctatus. The sequence continues at coordinate 1,774,649 of QEPC01010930.1, forward strand.
GTCATTACTGGAAAACTGGTGTAGTAACATCCAGATCTATCTATAGCTAGTCAAGGACAAGATGCGTCGTTACAATTTGTTTTTATTTTTTCAGATGACTTTGGAGCCTATCTTTGGAAACGCTGATTACTTGTGAAGGGCTTGATGACCGTGAATTGATGGCCTTGGACCTTGTTGTACATTCTTGTTATAGAATTCTATAACTGGAGGGATCTTATGGGCAGGAAATTATGTTCGCTATGTTCTCACCCTTTCTGCGATTGGGGAAAATGCAATGAACGTGGGTCCCTGCTTATGGGTCCTCTAGTCTTAGTCCTAAAGAATCCCTGACATGGGTATGACTTGGGTGTCCCTGGGGCATGGTTCTGCTATGACAAAGCATCTATGACCCCGGGCTTGTGGTGGGGCCGCAACGCACAGACCTTATGGTTTGAGTTCATGAATAATGCCTCCAAGGAAGACAGTGGGCATGCTCTGTCTAGAGGTTTGGTGGCACTTGTTAATTACCCATACAGATGGGAAAAGCAAAAAGGCAGTGCAAGGGGTGGGCCCTGCCGGGAATACAATAAACACAGAAAGTGCATTCTAGGCATGTGCAGAAAGCATCCCTACCATTTCATTTTCATTTAGAAAAAACATTCAGGGTGGTTTTTTTAGGTTCAGGAAGGGCAGGGGAGGTCAAGGTTGGAAATGACCATACCTCCCCCCCCCTTTTGTTTAATTAAAAACTAATTTTAAAAAATAGCTGTGCACATGCTACCAGGCCATTCTACACAAATGCAACCCTCTTCCAAAAAATTACTGACACTGACATTTTGGGGAAAGGCATGCATGTGTAGAAAGGTCCGGTGACCATTTTGTGAATACACAGTGTTTTTTATTTTTATTTCACTGCACATGAAGGGTGTTTTCAGAAATGATGCTAACCCCAGTTTAACCACACTTAAACATTTATTATGCATGTTGCAAGGCACCAATACAGCCCTGCAACATGTATAAGAAAAGTTCAAGTGTGGTTAAACTGGGGATAGCGCCGTGTCTGAGAACACCCAGAAGATGCTAAGGCCTGGACTGAAATGAACCTTCAGGTGAAGGGAGTTAAATAACATTGGGGTGTTGACCAAGAAAGCCCCTTCTGCAAACCCTCATCATACGAACAAGGGTAACAGATGGTAGCTACAGAAGTGTCCTCCCAGTCAATCAAAGGTGCCAAAGAAAGACAGAAATGTGGGGTCCTGATCATGTAGGGCTTTAAAGGTCAAAACCAGCACCTTCAATTGTTCCTAGAAAGCTATATAGGTAGCTTCTGCAGACATCAGAGTACTGGTGTAATGTGCTCGCAGAGCCTCATTCCTGAGAGGAGCCAAACCACCACGTTCTGCACCAGCTTCAGCTTCCAAACAGTCATCAAGGGCTTCCCCACAGACAGAGAATTGCAGTAATCTAGCCTCAAAGTGATGAAATCATGGTGGATGACAGGTTGGCATGAGGGTTTCAGGATCCCAGTTGAAGATGTGCAGGCACACACATCAGTGGCCAATCTTAAGTTGGTAAGTGGGATGGAGAACATTTTCAGCACTAAGCTGAACAAGGACATTTAAGAGTATCAGGTGTTTTTGGTGCCTTTCCTCTCCCCTCCACCCCCAATGGCTAATCTGCATATTTTGCCCCTTGGGGTTGTGCAAAAGTAAGCACAGGGGAGTTGCAACTCATTCACTGTCTCTCCTACACAAAAGACCAAATGACGTGATTACCCTTGAACTGTGTTCATACCACTATGTATGATTTGCCTCTGTGGTCAATAAGGTGCGGGGCTACAGGGTAGTTGCCCTCAAAATAAAACATAAAATCAGCATTTAGACTTCTCGTGATGCACTCAGAGGATTTTGTTCTGCTAGGTTTCCATTTTCAAGAAAACTATTACTTTGACAAAGCCATGCCAATGGGTTGTTTCATCTCATGCTCAGCTTTTGAGTAGTTCAGCACTTTCCTTGAGTGGGTGTTCTGCAGGATGGTTGTTTCACAGAGGGTCACTCACTATCAGGATGACTTCCCGTTTGTTGGGAGGGCAGGCATACCCAACAGCTGAGACTTCTTCAGAACATTCCAGGAGGTGGCCGAGGAACTGGAGGTGCCACGTTCCCTGAAGAAAACTGAGGTTCCTACAATGTGTTGACCTATCTGGGGATAGAATTATACATAGTTCATTCCTCCTCATGACTTTCCATGGAGATGTTGGTGGCGCTAAAGAGAGTGATAGATGAATTTTGGCCTGGGACAAGGTGGCGGTGCAGCAGCTTCAATCCTTGTTGATAGGGATGTGTGAACACAGTTTGGAAGTTCAGGGTTTGCCCTGCACTCCACGTGTTCAGCCCATTTGTGAACACCCCGAATCCGAAATGGTCCCTGACCGAACCGAGTTTGAGTTCTGAACTCAGTTGAGGGGGGGGGAAACTCAATTTCCCCTCCCCCTCCAGACTGCATGGGTGGAAGGGGCACCGGGGAGTACCCCCCCCACCCTGCCCAGTCTGGTTTTTTTTTAAAAAAAAAAATTGTAACCCCCCCCCCCCCGGATTGCCCATGGCCCTACCTGGTGGTGCCGGAGCTCCAGTCACAGGTACGGTAGAGGGCGGGTCTGGCAGTGGGTCCAATGGCAGCGGTGCTCCACAGTGCTTTTGGCTGCTACTAGGCCTTCCGGGTCAAACCAGAAGCCTGGAGGGGGGAGGGAAAACCGCCCTCTCACCTGAACAGGTTCGCCCTCCCTGAACTGGTTTGGTCCAAAAGGACCAAACTGAATGGTTTTGGGTTCAGCTGAACCACAAATGGGCCAAATACCAAACCGCTCGGTGTTCGCACACCCCTACTTGGGGAGTCTGAATTTTGCCTGCTGTGTGGTGGCACCTGGGTGTGCTTTAAGGTCTAGGCTATATGTCAGGGAAGCTCCTCCCACACTATCATGTCTGCCTTATTTGAAACATGAAAGATGATTTAAGAGTGTGAACAGCATTCATGGCTGAGTACAATGAAAATGACCCAGAACTCATACGTGCACAGATTAGGAGTGCATGTGTGAGTTCTGCATGATTTCAGCATGTTTGTGCATGTGCCACAGTTCTTGTAATGGGAGTACATGTGGGTTGTGTGATAGTTGCATGATCGCAACGTGTGTGCCACACATGCTTGTCCAGGGCTTGGTATTGGCCATGGTGGAATGAGCTTCTAGTGACATTAGGCTCTATTACAAACCCTAGTGTGTGTGGCTTATGCACACATGAATTGTGCACATATGGCTTGTTTGAAGTTTCCATGCAGGCCATTGTCCCTTTCAAATGGGTGCATGTGCATCTGCAAGCAGACTGCATGCAAAACCTGTTTCATAGCAGGGTTGTTGGACTCAAGCTTGCCATCTTTTACTTGAGGCAGAATTGCAAGTACAGAGGGATTGCACTCTATTGCAGAGGAAGATTATGTGCAGAGTAGTCGGTGGAGTGGGCTGAGCTAGGGCTAACAAGGGACCTTACTTTCCTGGAAATCTTCCCCAAAGTGTTGGTGGTGCCCATCTGCGTGATTTCCAATTCTTTGGTAACCAGCCAGTTATCTTTTGGTATGACAACTTTGCTGAATTACATGTTACCAATTCCCTTTCTTCCAGATCTCCACACACGATGAGCCGTGTTAGGGCATTCATATTGCAACATCTTAAGGCCTTTTCACACGGGTCACAATGGGTTGGGGGATGAGTGTGCGTCAGCAGAAAATACCACCTTCTGTTTGAAACTGACAACCTTGGTGACCTTAGAACGGTATCTGGGATCAATTATCCTGATAATTCTGTATTTGTGGGGGGCTGGGATAGTAGAAGATTTTTAGTTATTATTATTAGCAAGCATTTATATAGTGACAGCAATGTACCTGGTGCTTTACAAAGTAATGGAATAGACATGGTTCCTGCTCTAAACCTTACAATCTGAGAGACGGGGGACAGAGATGAAGAAAAGAAAACAGAGGGAGAGAAAAGGAGTGTAGCATTCATGAAGATGCGAGGTCCCAGATTCACGTGCTTGGCTTGGTTACATCAAGAATGATGGCTGGCTGTTCCATGTGATGAGGATATGAGTACACAGACCTCAAGTAACAGATTGTACTGAATGGAGGGTATCATCAGGAGTTAGGTGAGGGGAGTGAGGAGTCTGGGAGGGCAGAGAGGAAGAGGTGCATCTTGAGGAAGGATTTGAAGGTACAAAGGGAGGGGGTGAGGTGGATGTGGGCAGGGAGAAATTCCAGGTATTGGGGAAAACTAGGGAGAAGGGACGAGGTGGTTAGGGGAGCAGGGGAGGCATGGGAGGGTCAGAGAGGGAACCAAGCAGGAGTTTATGGACTGGAGTATGGAGGGAAATTAGTGAAGAGCGGCAGGGGGAAGCAAGGTTGTGAAGAGCTTTATAGGCAAAGACTAGGAGCTTGTGCAGGATTCATCCAGGAAGGGAGAGCCAGTGAAGAGAGGAGAGGAGGGGCTGCACGTGGTTGAAGTGACAAGCAAGGTGGATAACCCTGTCAGCAGAGCTTTGGACAGTGATAAGGGGAGCAAGGTGAGAGCGGGGGAGGCCAGTGAGAAAGAGGTTACAGTAATTGAGGTGAGAGATGACCGGGGCATGAGCAAGGGGTTTGGCAGAGGAGACAGAGAGAAAATGGAAGATCTTAGCAATGTTATGGAAGGAGAAGTGACAGGATTTGGCAACAGAGTATATGTAGGGTTTAAAAGAAAGTGGGTGAGTCAAAGATGAAGCCTAATCTATGGGCTTGGGGACAGGAAAGATGGTGACCCCATCGATGAGGATCGACAGGGAAGAGGGAGAGGAAGGATGAGTGGGGAAGATAAGGAGTTCAGTTTTAGCCATGCTGAGTTACAGTTGACGTTGAGACATCCAGGTAGAGATGTCAGAGAGACAGCTGGTGAGGCAAGCTTGAATCAATGGAGAGAGAGAGAGGTTGTAGAGAGAGAGAGAGAGAGAGAGAGTTAAGTGTCATCAGTGTAGAGGTGATATGGAAGCCATGGGAGGTAGTGAGTTTGCCGAGGGACAGGGTATAGATAGAGAAGAGGAGAGGACCAAGGACAGAGTCTTGGGGAACAATAATCGAGAGAGGAAGGGAGGAGGAGGTGGAGTTGGCAAGAGACAATGAAGGAGCAGTCAGAGAGGTATGAGGAAAACCAGTCGAGGATGAAGCCATGGTAGCCAAGGGAGTGAACTGAGTTCAGCAAGAGTGAATGGTCAACAGTAGTGAAGGCAGCAGAGAGGTTGAGGAGGACAAGAATGGAGTAGAGGTGATTAGATTTAACCACAAGAAGATCATTGGTGATCTTAGCAAGAGCAGTTTCAGTAGAGTGAAGGGGCGACAGCCAGATTGGAAGGGGACAGAGGACGAGTTGGTGGAGAGGAAGTTGACGCAGCGGGAGTAGACATTCAGCATGTTCAAGAAGCTGGGAAGCAAAAGGAAGGAGTGAGACAGGATGGTAGCTAGAAGGGTTAGAGGGGTCAAGAGTGGACTTTTTGAGGATAGGAGAGACAATCGCGTACTTGAAGTCAGATGGGAAGTTTTGGGTCATTTTTTTTTTTTTTTAATATGTATATTGATGCTCATGCCCAACTGCTCCAGGCCCTTAATGTAAAGAAGGGATTGCTGCATTCCCCTTTACATTTACTTTTTCTTTTTACTTATTCCAAGAATTCTGTTACAGGATCAGTGGCCACATTTGCTGTTTCAGCTACAAGGCTGAGGGAGAAATGCGTTCAAACCAGTCAGAAGGATTTGGTATGAATTATTGAGATTTGGATAGTTTATTAATTTTATTACTTCTGCTTTTCTGTATATCTCTTTGTATTTTATGTCATGGTCAGTTGCCTAGTACATTAGTTAATACATGAAAAAATGCATAGCAGCATAGCTGATGCCCTCTCTCGATTCCAGATGGGGTGTTTCCACCAGTTGGCGCCGGTAACCAGCAAGATACCAGAGGACATGACAGAAGGGCCTTGGATCCTCTAACCCTTTCAGACAGTGGTAAGGCATCGGGTGTGCATTTCATTTTAGATATTATAGTAATGAAAAAGAAATAGAGATTTTTAATTTTTGTTATTGAATACCAAAAATGAAAAAAAATAAGAAAAATGGAAACATTGTTTTATTATGAATTAAACAGGAAAAACCTGAAAACACATTTTTGTCTGTACCCTTTTTAGTTTTCAGCCAATTTTGATGAATCTTAGAAAGATAGAACCGACGACAGAGGGCATTATGTGTGCCAAACTTTAGAAGGATTGAATAAGGGATCAAATTTTATAAGTGGTTGAAACTGTTTATTGTACAAAATTCTGTATATTCATTAGAGATGTGCGAACAGAACGAGGTTCAGATGTTCGGACGTTCGGTCTGAAAACTAAGTTCGGGTTTGTGCGTTTGGTCCGGCAGAGTTTGGAACCCCCAAACGTTTGGAAAGTTTGGTCCTGCTGGGAGGCTTGAGGCACTCCAAGGGTGCCCATGGGGGCATGGAAAGCTGTCGGAGACACAGCATCAGCAACAGAGACGGGGCACCCTGGCTTGCCTGGGCAGGCAGGCTCGGCACTTGGCCCCCGGGGGTGCCTGTGGCACCATGGCTGTCTGTCTGAGACTCAGCAGCGCCAGCAGCAGCAGAAGCCAGGAAGGCTTGGGGCTTGGTGGCTGGCCTGGCACCTCTACTTGGCCAGGCATTGCAGACTTCCAGGCATCGATGGAGCAGTTGCAGACATTGGATTGCCTGGTAGGCAGAACGCATGGCACAGCAGAGGCAACAGCAGCAGACAGGCAGTGTGGCATGCACAGCGAATGGCAGGCTGAGGCACGGTCCAAGGTTGACAACCAGGGTGGGCAGACAGGCAGTGTGGCATGAGAAGCAGTCGGGAAGGCAGGCAGGAACATTGGCAGGGTACTCAGATAGGCTGGACAAAACTGTTCAGTGCGAGAGAGAGAGAGAGCGAGTCAAGTAGGCAGGCTGAGATCATCTAGACAGAGGTCGGCTGGCAGTCTTTCAGCTGCCCATTGCCACCCTGAACCACAAGGTCAGTCAGAAAGGCCATCCGAGGACATCTAGTGTGTGTGAGAGACACACACACACACACAGAGAGAAAGGGTGGGCACCGGGCACTGGGAGGGAGGGACAGCACCTCAGCAGCCCAGATAGAGGAGGAGCCCCGTCCCAAGAATGCCCCTGGCATGGGATGGCATGTGCCACTGCACCATCATGTCCAGGTGCAGCTTGGGGAATCCTACCAGCTGAAGATTCACCTTAAGAAACAGCAACTACTCCACTAACTTGGCTCCCAGTCTCAGGTGGTGTGGTGAGCAAGTGTTTCCCGCCATAGAGAACACCTGCTTGCTGGGGACACTTGTTGGTGGGCAGGACAACAGCCCTTGGCCACTTTGGACAGGGCCTGCCACACGTCCCTCCGAGAGCTTTGTCACCACCATGTTCTGCCCCTCCCATCAGTGCTGTCAGTGGTGCAGCAGCAGCAGGCAGTTGAGTCCCGATGCCTCGGTTCACCATGGAGGAGCTAGGGTGGGGGCAGCTACCCAAGTCCATTGGCAGCTGCAGAACGTGGAGGGTGGTGTAGCTTTCAACTGAAAGCCAAGCGCATGTTGGGGAAAATGATTGTGCTCGATGGGCAGCCCTTCTCGGTGGTCGAGGACATGAGGTTTAGGTGCCTGATTGGCTTCTTGGCCCCCCAGTTTAAGCTGCCCTCACGCACCACCATGAGTCAACAGGTGGTGCCAGCCTTGTACCTGGATTTAAAGGAGCGGATGAGGGAGCAGCTGTCAGGGGTTGGGCGTGCCACCGTCCACTACACCACTGACCTGTGGTTGAGTATGAATGTGCAGCACGCCTACCTGGCAGTGACGGCGCACTGGCGGCAGGACCCAGAGGAAGCGTTTGGCAGTGGCAGGAGGGGTCCCAAAGCAGGGTATAGGTGGGCCCTGCTATAGGCAGAAGTGATGGATGCCACAGCCCCCACACTTCCAGGAACATCGAGGCAGCACTGACTGCCATGGTGAGGGAGTGGGTCACGCCAGGAACACCCTTCACCAAGAGGTGCGTGGTGATGGACAACATGGCCAACATATTAAGGGAAGTCCATAAGGGGGGCTTCACCAGCATCCCTTGTGCCACACACACCCTTCACCTGGTGGTCAGGGATGCTCTGGGCATGGGGGAGAAGGGAATTGGAGCAGGTATCCTTAGTTCCTTGACTGAGCGGGAGAGGAAGCTGGCCGGTTTCTTTAACCAGAGCGTAAAGGGCAGCGACCTCCTCCGGGTAAAGCCGGATGATCAAAGCTCCCCTGTACACCTGCTGGTGCAGGATGTGTCCACCTGGTGGAATTCCACATCCCTGATGCTCGAGTGGCTTCTCGAGCAGATAGCCCCCTTGCATAAGGTTCAACTGGTGATGAATAGAAGGGCACCTCCAGGGTATGATGGGGTGGAATGGGAGATCCTGGATCACACAGTCTTTGTTCTGAGACCATTCCTGGCCATGACGGAGACCATCAGCTCCTCCATGGCCACCATCAGTCAGGTGACCCCTCTGGTCCAGAGTCTCCTAGGCAGGATTGTGGCCCTCAGGGCAGGAGGCTGGTGGGTGAGGCGGTTCACCTGGTGCAGCAGCTGAAGGCAGGGCTGAAGGCACGGTTCGATTAGCTCCTGAAGCAGACAGAATACGTGTTGACAACCATGTTGGACCCCAGGGTCAAGGGCAGCGTGGCATGCCAGACAGCGCTCTATGGGCACTGGAAGGGTGACCTGGTGGAGACGGTCCAGCAGGCACAGAAGGCTCTGGAGAGTGCATGGTTGCAGCATCAGGATGCCCCTCAGGATGGTGGGAGTGGGAGCAGCCATCTGGGTCTATCCCTGCCCACAGCCCTAGCAGTAGCAGCACCAACAGCAGGCTGAGCAGCAGCAGTACCACTATTGCTTCTGAATGACATGGATGGACAGCCCTCCCTGCCTGTAACGTAGGCTCCAGAACCCTGAGGGTGGGGCCTGGGTCTGGAGTGGCTGTTTCTTGATGCAGTGGAATGATGGATCCCCTTGACTGTAACGTAGGCCCCGGAACTCTAATGGTGAGACCTGGGACTGGAGTGGCTGGCTTTTTCTTGATGCAGTGGAATTAAAGCTCCCCGTGAGCAGAATGACAACCCCAGAACCCTGAGGGTGGGTCCTGGGTATGGGTCGTTCCACTTCTGGATGAAGTGGAACGACAGCCCTTTCTTCCTGGAAGTGTAGGCCCCAGATCCCTGATGGTGGGTCCTGGGGTTGGAGTAGCTGGCTGCTTCTTGACATGGTGGAATGATAGCTCCCCATGAGCGGAATAATGTCCCCAGAACGCTGAGGGTGGGTCCTGGGGCTGGATTGGCAGCTTCTAGATGCATTGGAATGACTGCTTCCCATGAGCAGAATGATGGCCCCAGAACCCTGATGATAGGTCCTGGGACAAGACTGGCAGCTTCCAGATGCAGTAGAATGACCGCTCGCCATGAGTGGAATGATAGCCGCAGAACCCTGATGATGGGTCTTGGGACTAGAGTGGCAGCTTCTAGATGAAGTGGAATGATGACTCTCCATGCATGGAATGACGCCCTTAGAACCCTGATGGTGGGTCCTGGGGGTGGAGTCGTTGGCTGTTTCTTGATGCGCTGGAATGACATCTCCCTTTGAGCAGATGATGGCCCCAGAACCCTGACAGTGGGTCCTGGGACTAGAGTGGCAGCTTCTAGATCAAGAGGAATGACAGCCCTCTCTGCCTGGAACATAGGCCCCAGAACCCTGATGGTGGGTTCTGGGGCTGGAGTGGCTGGCATCCCTGCACGGCTGGGTGTTGCAGGCTGGCTACTATTGGTGGAGCTGTGGCAGAGGCCCAGTCAGGCATCGGTGGCTGGCACCCTTACTTGGTTGGGCGTTGCAGATTGGCATCCTACTCGGCTGAGCTCAAGAAGTTCTATTGCAAATTTGGAAAGCCTTTCCCAGTGGTGAATCCCATGGACACCCAGCCCCCCGACCACCAGTGCACTCATCCGAGCTATGCCCATCTACAAGAGTGAGGAGCAAATGACTGACGTGCTGTACCAGAAGCAGCAGCAGCAGCAGCAGCAGACATTGGATTGCCCGGGCACAGTAACTATGGCTGGCACCCCTGCTCAGCTGGACATTGCAGGCTGGCTGGGATTGGTGGAGCAGCAGCAGAGGCCTGGCCAGGGATCGATGGATGGCACCCCTGCTTGGCCGGGTGTTGCAGGCTTGCATCCTACTCTCCGGATCTCAACAACTAATATTCAAATTGGTCAAGCCTTGCCCAGCGGTGAATCATGCGGCCACCCAGGAGCAGACATTGGATTGTAGGAGCACAGTACCCATGGCACAGCAGAGGCAGCAGCAGCAGATATTAGATTGCTAGGGCACAGAACCCATAGGACAGCAGAGGCAGCATTGGCAGCAGCAGCAGAAACGGGATTGCTGGGGCACACAACCCATGGCACAGACAGCAGAGGCAGCATTGGCAGCAGTGGTAGACATTGGATTGCCCGGTAACAGAACCCATGGCACAGACAGCAGAGGCAGCATTGGAGGCAGCAGAAGCAGACATTGGGTTGCCGGGGCACACAACCTGTGGCACAGACAGCAGAGGAAGCTTTGACAGCAGCATCAGACATTGGACTGCCAGGGTACATAACCCATGGCACATAAAGCAGAGGCAGCATTGGCAGAAGCAGCAGATATTGGATTTCTGGGGCATAGAATCCATGGCACAGTCAGCAGAGGAAGCATTGGCAGCAGCAGCAGACATTGGATTACCCAGGCACAGAACCAATGGCACAGACAGCAGAGGCGGCATTGGAAGCAGCAGAAGACACTGAATTTCCCAGGCACAGAACCTGTGGCACAGACAGCAGAGGCAGCATTGGCAGCAGCAGCAGATATTGGATTGCCAGGGCACAGAACCAATGGCACAGACAGCAGAGGCAGCATTGGCAGCAGCGGAAGACATTGGATTGCCTGATAGCAGAACCCGTGGCACAGACAGCAGAGGTGGCATTGGCAGGAGAAGCAGACATTGGATTGCCTGGGCACAGAACCCGAGGCACAGACAGCAGAGGCAGATATTGGATCGCCCAGGCACAGAACCCATAGCACAGACAGCAAAGGGAGAAGAATCGGAAGTTGGATTGCCGGGGCACAGAACCCATGGCACAGACAGCAGAGGTGGCATTGGCAGCAGCAGCAGACATTGGATTACCCGGGCACAGAACCCATGGCACAGACAGCAGAGGTGGCATTGGCAGCAGCAGCAGACATCAGATTACCGGGGCACAGAACCCATGGCACAGACAGCAGAGGCAGCATTGACAGGATTTCCCGGGCATAGAACCTGTGGCATAGACAGCAGAGGTGGCATTCACAGCAGCAGCAGACATTGGATAGCCTGGGTACAGAACCTGTTGCCCAGACAGCAGAGGTGGCATTGGCAGCAGCAGCAGCAGCAGACATTGGATTCCCTGGGCACAGAACCCATGGCACAAACAGCAGAGGTGGCATTGGCAGCAGCAGACATTGGATTGACCGGGCACAGAACCCATAGAACAGCAGAGACGACAGAAGCAGGATTTTCCTGTGCGCAACACCCATGGAGCCAGGATGGTAGGATTTTCAAGGGAAGAGCTCCCATACAGCAGCAGACGGCAGCAGCAGGATTGCTTGGGCACATTTGGATTTGCCAGGGCAGAGCACCCATGGACCAGCAGACAGCAACAGTGGTATTACCAGGCCAGTGGGGAACATCACCCAGGGTTGTCAGGGCAGGTGGACAGGCACCTTGGAATGAGATGTAGGCAGGCTGGGGCAAGGCTTCAGCTTTGCCCACAGGGTGGGTAGACCAGACAGGCACTTTGGCATGAGCAGAAGGCAGACTGAGGCAGGGTTCGAGCTTAGCAACCTGGGTGGGCTGGCAGACAGGCAATGTGGAATGAGCATTGGAAGGCTGGCTGAGGCAGGGTTTGATCTTGGCCACCTGGGCAGGCAGACAGGCAGCGTGCCATGAGAAGAAGGCAGACTGAGGCAGGATTTGATCTAGGCCACCTGGGCGGGCAGGTGGGCGGGCAGACAGGCAGCGTGGCATGAGCTGAAGGCAGACTGTGGGAGCTTTTGGTGTAGACCACCTGGGNGTGTGGAATGAGCAGAAGGTAGACTGAGGTAGGCTTTGATGTAGCCCATCTGGGCGAGCGGGCAGAAGGCAGAGTGGCATGAGCAGAAGGCAGACTGAGGCAGGCTTTGATCTAGGCCACCTGGGCGGGTGGGCAGGCAGACAGGCAGAGTGGCATGAGAGGCAGTAGGGAAGGCAGGCTGGGACCTTGGCAGGGCACTCAGATAGGCTGGTGAAGACTGTGCAGCGCGTGAGAGAGAGAGAGCCAGTCAAATAGGTGAGCTGAGATCGTCTAGCCAGAGGCCAGCTGGCAGGCTTACAGCTTCCCAACGCCACCTGGCATCATGAGGTCAGTCAGATAGGCCAGCGGAGTCGAGAGAGAGAGAGAGAGAGAGAGAGAGAGAGAGAGAGAGGGAGGCAGGGCGGGTGCCGGGCAGTGGGAGGGAGGGACAGCACCTCAGCAGCAGCAGCAGCAGCAGGCAGCCCAGATTGAGGAGGAACCCTGTTGCAAGACTGCCCCTGGCATGGGATGGCGTGTGCCACTGCACCATCAATCCATGTCCAGGGACAGCTCGAGGAATCGCACCAGTGGAAGGTTCACCTTTATAAAAAGCAACTGCTCCACCAACTTGGCCCCGTCTCAGGCGGTGCGGTAAGTAAATGTCCCCCACCATGGAGAACACCCTCTTGCTGGGGACACTCATTTGTGGGCAGGACAAGAGACCCTTGGCCACTTTGGACAGGGCCGACCACACGTTGGTCTTGCCGGCCCAGTAGGCCAATGGATCGCTGCTGGGTTCAATGCATGGCTCCTCCTCCAGGTAGCTCTCCACTGCTGATGAGGCACTGTCGAACTCCCTCACGTAACTTTCCTTGGGCACCACCTCCAGCACTGCCCTCAGCCACGCTGTCTGCCCTGCTCTGCACGAGCCCATGCTCATCAGAGTGCCCTGCACATACAACCTGTTGCTGCTGGCAATAGGGGTGCTACTCCTGTTCAACCTGCTACTGTTGCTGCTACTGCTAGGGCTGTAGCAGTAGCACACACACAAAAGTCTGCCAGCAAAGTTTGATAAAACGTTCTGACCAAAGCCATAACTAACCACAGGCAAAGAGCAGGCCCAAAGAACAGCAGCTTATATCTACCCGCTATGCCCAACTTGTAGCCACCACTAATTGGTCCTCCTCTAAAGTTGGAAGCGTGCAGTAATTGAGCATTGAATGTGTCTGTTGGCCCCCTCCCCCTGCCATGCCTGTCTCTGAATGGCACTGCAGGTGCTATTTACCTGAATAACAAAAGTCTTCAAGAGGGAAACTTCAATTGCTTATAAAATGTGGACAGTTTATAAAATCTTTCTACAACTTGGAATTAGATGATCCTGAAAGTCTAAGGTACAGTCTTGCCTAATTACATGTATAACGGATGGAACACAAAGATGTTACAGCCAGAAATGCATTTACAAGTAAATCACTTATAACATAAGGACCTTTTATCCAATCCTTCTGAAATTTGGCAGAGATAGTAATCTTGGGTAGTGGTATAGACATGCTGAGCTACATTCAAATCAGATGGGATACAAAGAGGTTACAGACAATAATATGTATGCAGTTTTTTGTAAGATAGATTTCAACTGCTTATAAAATCGGATCCCTTTGTTCAATCCCTACAAATATTGGCACACATAGCTTCCCCCATTGGGGGTATGCTTCTGCTAAGTTTAATCAAAATCCTATTAAAAATAGTAAGTCTACAGATAAAAATGTGTTTTCCAGGTTTTTCCTATTTATTCATAATAAAACAATTCTGTCCCCCTCCGCCCCCCCCTCATTTTTTGTGGTGTTCTTTTGTTTATGTTATATAATACAGAAAATGAAAAATCCCTATTTTGTTATCAAAACCACTAAAACAAAATGCACACCCCAAGCCTTACCACTGTCTGAAGAGGTTCGAGGATCCAAGGACCTTCTAACATTGTGTCTGGTGTTTTTGACTGGCTCCCAGTGCAAACTGGTGAAAATGCTCCATCCGGAAGTGAGAGAGGGCATCAGCTATGCCTTTGTCCATTTTTTCATTTATTAAGTAATGTATTAGCCAACTGGCTATGACTTAAAATAAAAAAGAATATACAGAAAATCAGTAGTAATAAAATTAATAAACTAGTCAAATTTCAATAATTCATCAAAATCTGATGAAAAATAAATCTGTTACAGCTGAAAACATATTTTCCATTGAAACCAATGGAAACAAAAATGAAAGTAAAAATAAAAATGAAACAAAGACTAACAAAATATAATGAAAATGAATGACATTTTAATAACAAAAACACAATTAATAACAAAAGAGAGTTACTGTGCACATCCTATTACTAGCTGGGTGTACCTGGGATGCTTACCAGCATGTTGTTGCTGAATTCCAGGAGTTGCTAGGCTGGGTTTGGGGTTTCCCAACTCCATAGCCACAAATGCTGCAATTGACTTGACATTGCGGCAGAGGGATCATAATAACCTTAAGATAGCGCCAGGCACCATAGCCAGTAAAATGGTTGCCTTGACTTACACCAGCAGGCTATCTGGCCATCACATGCTAGACCATGGTTTTTTCTACATGGAATGGTGGAGAGTTCATTGTGTGGACAAGAGTGTAGGGAGGTCACCCAAGCCCCTATCACCCCCTCCCCCACATTCCTAATGAGTATTTCCAATTCCCTATGGCATGTTTGTTACGACCAGTCTGAAATAATTGTTTGATGCTTTTTTAAAATAGTGAGTTAGTGCTCGAATCTGGGAAGAATGAGTCAGGCAGGGAATTAGGTATAAAAAATGTTATATGCCAGGCTGAGTCTCTGTTAATCAGATTGCGCAGGTCAAAAAATGGGCAACTTGTTGGATTGTGCAACAGTCACAAATAAAAGCCCTCTGCAAGCTTAATATGGGGTTTGTCCAGTAGGGGGAGGGTCAGGGGATGAAACAGTTTGGTTTTTTCCTCCTTGTCTCTTCTCTTCTCCTGTCTCTGTCCTCCATATTGTCCCATGCAGTCTGCACAGCATGGAAGCATGTCTTCTGAGTTCTTAGTATAATTCTGTTTTGAAGAAACTTCTGCTGTGTGTAATTCAACAGAAAGCTAACTCTACAATACAACTGAGGTTGGGTCAGTTGATTACACTTAACCCAACAAGTATTATGTCCAATTTATGCCTCAGATTCCTAAGGTACATATCAACACCCTTTTCTGATAAATGTACCCTGTTGAGCCAATACAATTCTGGCCTTTTGTGACAAAACTCAGCATGGCTAATACCTGGTTTGTGCCTGGTTTTGGTCACAAGTCGGTAATTACTGATTCGACCCTCAGTCTGTGGGGCATTTATCAGGCACTCTGATGTGTTGCCCTGTCACAAAACCAATTTTCAGTGGTGCTGCGTGAGAACCTGTTTCCTCAAACTCCCTGCAGAGAATTCTGGGTCTTGGTCATTCCACATCGAAGCAGCTAATGTTGCTGCTAGCACTTCACTTTGCCTTGTCTGGTAGGCAACCAGATGTGATCGTTGTCCATTTGGTGGAGAATAATTTTCCAAAGACCATGGGCTTGCAGTTAATGTTAATGGTTAAGAGGGATTTGTTAGCTTGGCAACAGTTGTTACTGGGCATGTTGTTTGTTTGGAGCCACATATTAGAATGCATAATATGTTGCGATGATATCCATCCGGGAAAGATTGACAGGGCATGTAGAAAAGTCAACAAGGAAATAGGAAGATGGATTTTGTTCCAAGGGGGTGGAAGTATTAGCCATGATGAGTTTTGCCATACGAGACCAGAATTCTATCGGCTTGATGGGATAAATTTATCAGAAAAGGGGGTTGATGGTTGATATGTACCTAGGGAGTCTGAGGCATCAATTGACTATGATTGTAGCATTGAAAGCTGGGGAGGGGGTGAGCACCAGCCAAGCACGAACTGGTGGCCCTCTGTTGTAAGATCTGGCCCTCAGGAGACACCTGAGGAAGCTGCGGTTCTGGTTTGTCCAGGCCTATTCCTCTCCCTGTTTCAGTCTCTGGCGGAACACTGAGACCACCTCCCTCAACCAAGTTGTGTGGCTTTTGGTGGAAGGGGAGGGGGAGATCTATAGTCACTTAGTTGGAAGGGGCAGGTTACCTGGATTGATATCACGCCACCCTCTCTGTTAGGGTTATAAGTTTGGTTTAACTGGACCACAAATATCAGGCTGCCCTCTCTTTTAGGGTTACAGTACACTTATCTGTTTGGTTTAGCTGGACCTCAAGCTTTATGGGGGATATTACCTTCCTCAGTTAATTAAAATTGGCAATAAAGAGTTTGGCCTTGAAATCCCACATATGTGTCCTTGTCTCCTTTTTGGATGCAGTGACAAAAGTTTATGAGCAAAATTCCCCTCTCAGATTCACATGACAGACCTGGACTGAGGGACTGTGCTGTCTTTGCCATAAGCTAGGGTGGTCATACCTCCCCTTTAATACAAGAAGCATTGGTTCCAATCTGGGGCTGCACTGAAACCAATGAATTGGCAATGCATACCTCTGCATTGAAGCCAGTGGAGCCCTGCATCATGTATTTTTCATAAGCATCCTGTATTAGAGGGGAGTTATGGCCACCCTATCGTACGCTCACAGATCTTCCATTCCTGGAGATGTGCTGCATTGTGCATGTAGGGAAAATAAAACATCAGAGGCTAGAACTGCTGTGCAGGTCACAGTGGAATTTTGTCTTCTCTTCCCTGGTTCAAATATAATTTATTTTCTCCCATCCACATTTTTCTTTTCATGCTTTAGATGTTTTGATCATACCTTTTGCATGCTGCAAAATGGTAACAAAAGCTTTGATTAGAAAATGGCATTTGAAAAAAGATCATCTATTTTGAAAGGGAAAAAATCCATGAGCTCATAGCCTTATTAAGAGGGACTCTCAGGAATTGACTGTATCATGCAAAGTGACCAGCATTTGCATCTACACATGTGGCAGTCAAGCTGAGCTTTAGAATTCTTGCTAAAACCAGCTTATGCAAGAACATAATGTGGGGCAAAACCCAGAGTGTTTAGAATTTTCTGAGATGGAGATAAAGTAGCTTAGGTGGTATCTCTTGGGCTCTGTTCCCATCTGTGGCAGAGGGAGGGGCCAGGAAAGACACAGCAGCACGGAGGAACCGACTGACAGGAAAAGAGCCGGTGTGAACAGGGATCTGCTGCGGCTTCTCTCGTGCATGTCAGGGCAGGATTTTGTGCCCTGACATGCGTGAGAGAAGCCTCAGCAGATCCCCGTTCATACTGGCTCTTTTCCTGTCAGCCGGCTCCTCCACACTGTCACGTTTTCCCTAGCCCCTCCCTCTGCCACCACTGCCGACGCAGATGGGAACGCAGCCTTATTTAACCAACTTCTGTTGGTAAGAATATGCAAGCTTTCAGGCCACACAGGGCCCATCCTCAGATGCAGAAGTGGCAAATTTTATAGACTGAATAAATGCAAGATAGGTGTGTGTGTGTGTGTGTGTGTGTGTGTGTGTGTGTGTGAGAGAGAGAGAGAGAGAGAGAGAGAGAAAGCAATTACTTGGGAAGTGCTGTTAGGAAAAGGTTATTAGCATCTCAAACACATAAATACAATAAAGGGCATCTAACAATCAAATGATAAGCAGAATAAACACAGGGAAACACTAGGGAAGGGGCTGTTGGGAAACAGTTTCAAGGAGGGAAGTTAGTTAACATTGCAAAGCATTTAAATGATATCATGAGAGTTTTTTCTTCCCCATTTGGGACTCAAGACACTCTCTGGCCGAGAATTTCTAAGAATTTAGAATTTCCCTATGTTTTTTCATCATAAATAAGTAAGGGGAATGTAGGCTTCCAGAAGCCACTTGGTAAATCTCCAGTCTTGAGAATTTTGATATTAAAGATACCTTTGTGAAAAGCTCTATTCCAGTTCTCAAGGCACTGCACTGGCAAAGGCCCCAATGAAGTGAAAAGGGATTTTGCCAGCACAGCACCTTAAGGAATAAAGCCACAGAAAGACACACCAATTTTTGGGAATGTAGTAATAGTAAATGATATATAAAGGTCCACTTAGGAATGCAGACCTGACACATGGAAAGCTAGCAATAGATGTAATCCAGTCCTCATAGATATCAGTGGCTCCATTGACTTTAATGAGTGAGGATTGCAACAGCATGTATCAAACAGAAGGAAAAATAAATAAATGTTAAAAATGTCACTAAAATAGGCAAAAAGCACATGCTTGCAAACATCATAGATAAACAAAGGAATGGTTAAGTATAAAAAGACAAATTAAAAATCATGCCATATAAAAAATAGTGTTGTGAATTTATAAATGACTAGCATGCAGTCAAAAATACAGCAACACAAACACTTTTTGAAGAATTTATAAAATATTGAGTAAATATAAGGATTCATAAAAGAATTGCTAATGTATTAAAATGCACAGAAGACCTGATCTCGCAGCCCACTTGGTCATCGGGTTAAATAGAATGTGCCTACACGTGACAACCAAAATAGACACCAGAGCTGTGCAACATCATTAAAATGGAACATATCAATTTCCCCATAAGGAAACCAGATGCTTGCTGAGATGGCAGGAGCCATAATCTTCAGTAAATTAGATCCCTCAGTAGGGATTTTGCAAAGTCCCTGGACATAGTCATTTCCAAGATAGGCACTGACAGTTCACTGTTTAGCAGGCATAGTGCCCCTTCGCCGCCACCTCTAGCGGTGACGGGCGATTGTCTCGCCCCCCCCCCAACAACAGGGATGAAAAGGGGAAGAGAGTAGAAGCGGCATCGATGAGGAAGGGTGGTTGCCGCAAGCCACCCTTTCCCCCGCCTTGAAAAGCTGCCGCCAAAGAGTGCACCTCCCCCTTCTGCAGCAGCAAGAGGCTCTGCACTGGGCTGGGGGGGGAGGTTGAAGAACGCCGCTGAAGCCCGCATGGCGGGAATCATGATTGTCCCGGCCAGGGTTGCCAGGCAACCCTCGCCGGGGGAAGCGCTGACGGCGCTTGTGATTGGTGCACCGCCCGAAAGGGGCGGTGCAGTAAGAAATATCTCGCCGCTCGTCTCCTCACTTTGGAGCGGGCGGCGAGCAGGGCAGCAGCGTGCAAAAAAGCTCTGAGTCAGGGCTGAGGAAGGAGGAGCCCCGGAGTGACGGGAGCAGAGCGCGCAGGACGAGTGCGGTGAGCCACGAGGCCCAGCTCAGTGAAACACCCCCCCACCAAGTGATCGCCCCAAGTGGGGCCATAGAGTGGATGGGGGGGGCAGGAAAAAGAAGGGGAACAAGGACGGGGGCCAGAGGGAGCCCCTCCCATCCCCAACAGTGGAGGAAGGGGTGGAAGCCCCAGTGGGCCCAGGACCAGTGGACGAGGAGGGCAGGCTGGAGCCACATACCCAGGACTCTGGGGAGCTGAGAGGGGGTGGCATACACCCCCCGGAGGGAGAACAAGGCAATGACCCAGAGGGGGAGCAACAAGGGAGCGGATACCCTGGCCCCTCACCTCAGGAGGAACCCTCACTCAGGCAGAGGCTGGAAGGGTGTGAGGCCCTTCTACGGAGCATGGGGGGAGGAGGAGACTGTGTGGTGAAAGCGCTGGGATCAGGGCTGGCACCAGTTATGGCAGCCCCAGAGCCATCACCACCACCACGGCGGGGTGGGAGGCGAACGAAGCCCCCAGCTAGGTGTATAGATGACCCACCAGCACCAAAGCATGTGAGGGTGGAGGTTCAGGATCATGCCCCCAGTTACTCTCAGGTGATGACTGGGGGAGTAGGGAATCAGGGGGGAGCTTCCATGGCAGGGAATGCAGGGGCATAGCCCCAGATTATGGCAGTTCAGGGATCCCAGTTGCCCGGGACGCAGATACAAGGGCTCCCAGGATCAAGCATCACAAGGGGTGCTGGAGTGTGTCAATCAATCCCGGTGGCACAGGGAGCCCCATGGCCTGTGTACCCGGTGCAGGGGACCCCCCAAATGAAAACAATCCTGGCGGCACAGGGAGCCTCATGGCCTGGATCACAGGCACATAGGACCCCCCAAATGCAAACAATCCCGCTGGCAGGGCGAGCCCCATGGCCTGGATCACAGGTGTAGGGGACCCCCCAAATGCAACTTTTGGTCACTGGGCCAGGGACAGTATGGGGTCCTGCTTACATGCCGGTTCCAAGCAGTGCACCCGTCCAAGGGGGGATTTGGGGGCAGGATGGGCTCCCCCCCGCAGTCTTTTTAAAACAGGGATGGTGGACAGCAGAACCCCGCAGCCAGAGCGCACCCACCGGAGGAAGAGGACGAGGACCTGAGGCAGAGGGTCATGGTGCTGGAGCAGGCCATTCGCACCATGTCTCAGCAAAGAAGTGGTGGAGCAACTGGACCCATGGTGTTGATGGTTGGGCCACCCCCCCGGGTATGGTAGGAGTGGTGCAACCTGCACCGGTAGCAGTTGTAGGGGGCGTGGGGTACCCCATGGTAAACTGGGGACTGAACTCCGAAGGGGGGGGAACTGAACCCCAGTACAGGGACACAAGGTATAGGGGTCCCGCCGCCATCATGGGCAGGACAGGTGCAAGGAATGACAGCCCCAGGAGTGGGGCCCGCATTGGGGGGAAAAGGAAACGCACAGTTGGTGTGGTTGAACGGGGCCTGGGTACTGGCATACCGCCCTGCACCCCCAGGGGGGAATTGGCAGCCCCCGAGTTTGGTGATGCCCCCTGTACAGGCCAGTCAGGCACTCCAGGTTTGGGGAGGCATCGAGGCCCAGCCAGCCCTGGGTTCCCCCTCGCACATCAAAATGCCACAACACATGCCCCCAGGGGTAGGTTATGCAGCAGTGTTGACCCCCATTGGGGCCCACCTCCTGCCAGCCACAAGGGACAAGATATGGAAGGGAGAGTTCATAGATCTCTTCACCCTCCTCTTCAGGGACCCATTGGTAGACCCAGCGGATACTGAGGACAAGAAGGATAAGGAGCGCTTTAAGCGCCCAAAGGCTGACAGGAATTGGACCAATTGGACGGTGGCCTTTGCGATTTACCAAGGAGTGGTGATCCAGGCATACCCAGCCCGGGCTCCTGAGCTACTCAAATACGCGGACATCGTCCGCCGAGCATATGAGTTGGGACCACCAGGGGCCTGGCTCTGATATGACAAGGAGTTCCGTCATAGGGCAGCCTTAACCCCGGGTATGCGTTGGGACACCCATGCACCCGACCTGTGGTTGGACTGCATGGTAGATGGAGCGAGAGCACCAAGGTCGCATAGCGGGCATTTATTAGCAAAAGGAGGAGTGGCACCCGCCAATGATCTTTTTCGTGGCGAAGTCAGACGATCGCCAGCTAACCAGTCGAACCAATGCTT
>QEPC01010930.1:1799217-1811386 GCA_003113815.1 Sphenodon punctatus
TCCGCATCCCAGCGGGGGAGGTATACCCGCACCAAGGTGCACCCAATTTAAAATCAACAAGAGACCTAGAGGCAATCGTAAGGCAAAAGATAGAGAAGGAGTGTGCTGAAGGGCGAATTGCCGGCCCTTTTTCTGCCCCACCGTTTCCTGACCTGGTAGTCTCTCCATTGGGGGTAGTCCCTAAAAAATCCCGGGGAGAATACCGTATGATTCATCATTTATCATACCCGAGAGGGAGGTCGGTTAACGATGCCATCCCCAAGGAACTCGCCACTGTAAAGTATGCTTCCTTTGACACAGCCGTGGACCTGGTGAGGGGTCAGGGGCCTGGTGCCCTATTGGCAAAGTGTGATGTGAAGTCCGCTTTTTGCCTATTACTAGTGCATCTGGATAGTTTTCATCTCCTCGGTATAGTGTTTCAGGGGCAGTTTTACTTCGATAAGGCGATGCCTATGGGATGCGCAATTTCTTGCTCTGCATTTGAGCATTTTAGCACGCTAGTGGAGTGGCTAATTCGGCAGCGGGCCGATGGGGGAGAGATCACCAAATATTTGGATAATTTCCTCTTCATTGGTCGCGCAGGGACGGATGAGTGCCGGAAGCTAATGGACTCCTTTCAAGAGATGGCAGACGAATTGGGCATCCCATTGGCACCAGAAAAATCAGTAGGCCCTGCTACCTCTCTACAGTACTTGGGGATCAAATTAGATACGATAGAAGGGGTTTCCAGGCTCCCAGCTGACAAATTGACAGACTTGAGAGCAAAAATCGCCGATTGCAAGTTGGCCCGCAAGGTAACAGTGAGACAGCTCCAATCCCTGATCGGCAGCTTGAACTTTGCTTGTAGGGTGATTGCCCCGGGTAGAGCCTTTTTGTCCCGGTTGTACGCCAAGCTGGCCGGTTCCCCTCAGCCGCATTACCATGTGCGGGTGACCCGGGAAATGAAAGATGACTTGGGTATTTGGTCTTCATTTCTAGTGGACTTCAATGGGGTAAGCATGTGATGGGAGGAACTCCTAGTAGAAGCTGAATTGCAGGTCCACTCGAATGCGGCTGGGGGGATGGGATTTGGTTTGATATTCAGAGACCGGTGGTGCAGGGCCCCTTGGCCAGTAGAGTGGGTCGAACAGGGTGTGACTAGGGACCTCACATTTTTAGAACTCTTCCCAATAGTATTGGCGGTCCACCTGTGGACTGGTTGTTTCGCCAACCACACTGTAATTTTTTGATGTGACAACCAAGCCGTGGTTCACAAAGCCAATGCTCAATCATCACGTTCACCAAGGGTCATGGGGATCATTAGGACATTTGTTTTGGTGTGCCTATGTAACAACATTGTATTCAGGGTGCGGCATGTGCCGGGAGTGGACAACGGGGTGGCTGATGCCATAACTCGCTTCCAGATGGAGTGGTTTCGCTCGCTCGCACCTGGAGCCAGGCTGGAACCAGAACCCTTACCCCAGTGGGTGTGGAACCTTGGATCGTAGACCTCTATAACACCATCCAGGGATCCTTGGCCCCGCGCACCAGAGTCGCATATCAAAGGGCGTTCAATGAATTCCAGGGTTTTCGTTCATCCCAGGGTTGGCATACGGGTTTCCCTATCCCAGAACCGCAGATCCTCAGATTCATGCTTGCTATTAGGCAACAAGGGTTAGCTGTAGGTACCATCAGTGTTAAGTTGGCCGCAGTGGTTTTCATGGACCGCTTAGCAGGTCACCCTCCGCCTGATCAGGGATTTTTTGCCCGGCGTATGTTGGAAGCATGGGCCAGGGAACAGGGTATCCCACAAGACACAAAACCCCCCATCACCCCACAGTTGCTAGCAACAATGTGTGGAGTTTTGCCACAAGTCTGCTCCTCAGAAGGGGAAACTCAGCTGTTCACAGCTGCATTCACGGTGGCCTTTTTCGGAGCAATTAGGGTGGGGGAGTTGGTGGCTGATTCAGCTAGGGATAGGGCTAACTGAGCACTTGCCATTGAAGATGTGCACATTGGGGAGCATGAGGTGTCCCTGTGCTTGCGCCGTTCAAAAACAGACCAACGGGGGAGGTGTACAGGGCAGCAACAGGGGGACCCCCAGACAGCAGGATGAGGCCAAAACCAGGTAGCTCTATTGGCAGGCGAGCCGCTGTTACCTCCACAGTGGTCCATGGGATGACAATGGCGGGCGGGCACCTCCACGGAGGCAGGCACAGTGGGGTGAAGCCAAGCCTGATGGAACGGACCAGGCATGCTGGAGCCCCGACCTGGTGACCCATCATCCACATGTACCATGACAGGCGCTGGAAGCCATCCTCCTTCAACAGGGGGTTGCTCACCAACAGCTGTATGTCATGACTCAGCCAGAGGGCCCCCAACAGCATGTCCGCACAGGGCAACCACCCCTCCCCTACACCCCCGGCTGAGGAACACGCAGAACGACTGGCCATGGAAGGAGTGGGGTCCGCTCCAGTGAAGCAGCAAGCGGGAGATGGAGGAATGCAGTGACCGGGCCGAGCACAGAACGCGTGGCTACCCTCACCCGCAGGCAGCCTTGCATGCCAGAGCTAGCCCAGCACTCTGGGGACTGGGTGGCACAGCCCACAAACAGTGAAGAAGGGATACAGCACAGGTGCCAAGAGATGAACGAGGCCACGGCCGGATACAGCGCCAGGCCAAGAAGCCGAGCCAGGCATTGTATCCACACTGTGTACAGCTGCAGCAGGCAAAGTCCAGCCCTGAATGGCGGGACTGTAGTGTGGTTGGGGGGCAGGGATACCCTGGGGTGTGCGAGGCCCCATCCCCCAACGGCAGACATTCGGCCGGCACACGTGCAAGGGTGTGCACCTGGATTGAGCACCTGGCTGCTGCCCCAGTACACCCCCAGGGCATCACCTATCAGTGCCCTGCCCACACTGCCCAACACAGTACATAAGGGACCTGCTGCAGGCGGTAAGGCATGGGGCAGAGGGTCTGTAGCATGGGAGTGAGCAGCACACAGCGTACAGCGACCCCGGGCTGGGTGGACACAGAGGAGCTCCTGCACCACCAGGGGAGAGCGGGGTGTGGGCACAGTCCATAGAGAAGAGCACGCTGCCGCCATGGCACGTGCCAGCATAGGTATGCACGGCATGGGGAGCTGCAGAACCATGCTGCCGGGGAACGAAGACCCACATCCCAGGGACGTGCTGCTGCACCTCCTGGGCATGGCCCTCCTGCTTATGCACATGCTGCTACAGCAGATAGCCCTCCTACGGCTGCATGGTCAAAGGACCATCCTCCAGGGGGCATGGAGGCAGAGGGCACCTAATCTCCGGAGGGCAGCGATTGTGCAATGAGCGATGCGGGCAGCCGTCTGACACCGTGCCCTGTTGGGTTCTGTGGTGTCCCAGCAAGGACAGCTCGTCCTGGCCCAAAGGACCCTCAACGTCTACGCCCGCCGCATGACCGTACTGACCCTGCAACTGCACTGGTCGTGCTCCCACTCAGACAACTGGTGGGAGAACATGTTGGCCACCTGGATGGACAGGGAATTGTCGTACCACTTCCGGATGCCCCGCTCCCTCCTCAACCCCCACCTCTGGAGGTGGGAGATGAACATGCGATTCCCGCTGCCACCCAGGATGCACATGGCCATGGCAGTGTGGCAGCTGGCCACCCCTGATTCCCGTAGGAGTGTGGGGGAGCAATTCAGAGTGGGAACCGCCACCTTGAACAGTGCCCTGCATGATGTGTGTGACCTGCTCATAGAGCTCCTCTTGGAGTGGGTCATCCAGCTCCATGACCCCGAGGAGGTGATGCGTGGATTCAAGGAAATGGGGTTCCCTCATTGCATCGGGGCCATTGACAGCACCCACATTCCCATCATATGCCTCCCTCATGAAAAGATCGACTACATGAACCGGAAACAGGCCTTCTCCATCAATCTGCAGACCGTAGTGGATCATAGCGGCCTGTTTATAGATGTGTACACACAGGCCAGTTGGGGCAGAGCCATGACGTGCATATTCTGCGTGCCTCCCCCATCTATGCACACATGTTTGACAGGGAGGTCGCCCCCAACCTGTACCGCATGATAGCGGGGGTTCCCATGGCCCCTATTGTGATAGGGGATCCCGCCTACCCACTCAGCCCATGGCTCATACCAGTGGCATGCAACACTGACCACCGCCTGTTCAATGAGTGCTTGTCTTCCACACGCAGCATGGTGGAGCGGGCCTTCAGGCTCCTGAAGATGTGCTAGCGCCTCCTGATGAACAGGAGTCAATTTGACCTGGACCACACCCCCATCCTCATCCTGGTAGCATGCATCCTGCACAATGTATGTGAGACAGGAGGCACTGCCCTGGACAACCCACCACCGGTGCACAGGGCCAGCCCTGTGCCCCTGTACAAACATACCCAGGGAGGGGCGTTCCGGTGGATCTCAGAGGAGAACAGGGACGCTATCTGCCGCCGCTTCATTGCCCAGGCAGCCGAACACCAGGCAGTGTCCAACCCACACCCATGTCCATAGTCCTGTGAACCCCTTCAATAAAGCTGGGTAGTACCCGTGAACCGCAGCCCTACCTTCGTGGTGTGTGTGTGTGACAGGGGTCCCGGGACTGGGTACTGTGGGCTACAAGGTTGCGTGTGCACTCCCCTTGCTGTCTGCCGTGGGGTGCTCGGGCCCCGCGGTGCCCTGCCTGCCGCCCCTCGCCGGCCCACCAGTGTCCACCTGTTCCAGTCACCACAACTGGCAACTGGTGAGTGGCATCCACATCAAAGTGGCCCAAATGGGATATAAGATTTAATGTGGACAAGTACAAAGTGATGCACATAGGGAAAAATAATCCAAACTATGCATACACAATTCTGGATACTAAGCTAGGAGTTACGACTCAGGAAGAGGAACTGGGGGTGGTTGTGGACAATACAATGAAATCCACAGCGCAGTGCACAGCAGCAGTCAAAAAAGCAAACAGAATGTTAGGAATTATTCGGAAGGGGATAGAGAATAAAACTGAGGATGTCATAATGCCTCTATACAAATCAATGGTGCGACCGCACCTCGAATATTGTGTGCAGTTCTGGTCGCCCCATCTCAAAAAAGACATAGCTGAACTAGAAAAGGTACAGAGAAGGGCAACAAAAATGATCAAGGGCATGGAAGGGCTCCCGTATGAGGAGAGGCTTGGTAGGTTGGGGCTCTTCAGTTTGGAGAAGAGACGACTGAGAGGAGATATGATAGAGGTCTATAAAATCATGAGTGGTGTGGAACTAATAAACAAGGAGCAGTTATTTACCCTCTCAGCTAGTACTAGAACTAGGGGACACTCCATGAAACTCATGGGTGGCAAGTTTAAAACAAATAAAAGAAAATATTTTTTCACTCAGCGTATAATTGGGTTGTGGAATCTACTGCCAGTGGCCATGGTAAGGGCCAGTACTATAGCTGAGTTTAAAAGATGTTTGGACAAGTTTCTGGAAGATAGGTCCATTAGCAGCTATTAGCCAAACAGGTTCAGGGAACATGTCAAGAGCTGGAGGAAAACAACAGGGAATGGATCCCCCATTGTGACCTGTTGGGTGCTTCTCCCAAGCCACCATGATTGGCCACTGTTGGAGATAGGATGCTGGGTTAGATGGACCATTGGTCTGACCCAGTATGGCACTTCTTATGTTCTTATGTCCCTAGTGCATCCCTTTGCACTTGTCCACATTAAATTTCATCTGACACTTAGATGCCTACTCACCCAGTCTTGCAAAATCGTCCTGAAATTCTTCACAGTCCATTCTGGTTTTAATGACCTGAATAACTTTGTGTTGTCTGCAGATTTGATCACCTCACTCTTTAATCCCTTCTCCAGATAATCTCATGTTTTTCCCACCCCTGAACTCATCCGAACTCATTCCAAATTTTCCAAACTGTTCGGAAGTTCGAGCGTTCGGTTCAGAAGTTCATTTTGGTCGTCCGAACAGGCCAAGTTCGGGCCGAACTCCGAACTTCCAAACCGCGATCGCCCTCTTATCTCATTATATTTTAATTTCCCTCAAGAGTCTCTCAGGAGAGACCTTATCGAAGGTCTTCTGAAAGTCCAGGTACACTATATTGACTGGATTATCCTTATCCACATGCTTATTTACATCCTTAAAAGGTCCCTTCATAGAGGTCCCTTGATTCAAGGGACATCGTCCACCCATGATGGATTTGCACATAGGGTGAAAACAAATGTACAGCCCGTGTTCCAGCTGCACGCTTTTTTGAGTCGGGGGGGAGGGGAGGTGGTCTTGGAAGGTGGTCCAGGACACGCAACAAATGTGCACCAAGCCAGACTGGCTGGTGATCCCTCCCCCACCGCCTAGTGGGAAAACAGAATACGTGAGCAGCCAGGCGGTCCTGCCCATAGTGCTAGTCCCATGCCTCGCCCCACACTATATTGGGCAGCCAAGGTGACCCGATACCCAGTGGGGGATGGGGCCGCTAAAAAACACGCAGGCCCACTATAACCCACATTGGCCAACCTGGATGGCCCTTGGCCTGGGCTGTGGGACCAGAATAATCCGGGTGACCACATCCGGGCCATACACCTACCTGAGATAGGGCAGCAATGGGTCCACATTTAATAGATGGACTGGGGAGTCCCTGGCCCAAGCGGGCCATAGCATAGCGAGCCCTCTTCATGTCTGCTTTCACCCACGGTTATTGTTAAGTCTGGTAACACCCACGGATGACATGGCAGTCTAGGATGGGTGGGGTGATGAATTTCAGGAATGATTGCAAACAGTGCTGAAAACTTCCACAGCTGAAACTGAAGAAGGTCAGATGACAGTTTCACATGACTGAAATCACCTACATAGGAGAGACTAGGAAGGCTATAATTCTTGATAGCACAGAACATACAGAGGACAGAAGGTGTACAAACTGTACTGTTGCTACCTTCCCTTGTACAGTGAGACATTTAAAGTGCCTTTCAAATGCCTATATCCTTTCTGTACTTCTGTCTGGAGCACAGCTGAAATTAATAGTAGTTTTTGAATTTGCAAATATTATTTGCATTTTCTGAGAGCTTTCCTAATAGCCATATTTGCAACCCAAATTCACATGTCCACTTATTCAGGCAATTCAGTTTGGATACGTTATTTCAAGTAAAATATTTCAAGGTTCTGGTGGTATTTTGTATATTTTGCTTTGGTTCTTTCCAGTTATTTTGGCATTTTATTTTATTTTTTATTTATTTATTTTAATATATTTACACCCCGCCCCTCCTGCAAACAGCTCGGGGCGGCTACTTATCATCCATTTCACATGCTTAATAGCACTAAAATACTGAAAACCAGAAATACCAAAATAACTGAAGTATTCAAATGGATATCCAGAGTAAAACAGATATTTGCTATGGGGTAAATCCAGCGGTCCATGCATTCTGTGCACACTTGTGCGCGAGCACACCCATGCAGGAACATCATGCCCCTCTGTTGCAGGCATGCTGTTCTTTGCAGAAGCCGTGTGCTTGTATGTGTGGGCAGAGGATCCGCAGGCCATTGGTTCACACACTTTGTCTGATCTGGATCAAAGCAGTCAGATTTGCTGGATACCATACTGATCGCTGATATTTGTCTCAGCTCTTATCATGAATCTTCTTATGTGTAGTGTAGTTCTGATCATTTAAAACTTGAGGAGGAATGGAGTAGGAGACAGGCACTGCTCTCCCCAAAACAAGTAACTGCAGCTCAGTCACACAAGCAGAGAGTCACCTAAGTTGCATCTGCCATGCAGAATTTTCCCAGCAACCTTCTGTTAAGTCTGGTTCTTATAACCTTAGTCCAGCTGGCCTTTTCTAACACATGCACAAAGCCCCCTCACACCCAGGATTAATGCCCTGATGATCTTGTGAAATTCTCAGTCATTAGAGCTTGAGCTTGTATCCAGACTGCTCAGTATTACAAGGAAAAGGGCATACCCTCCAACATTTGACAAGAGAGAAGTAGGTACACTTTGTAACCCCTAATTTACATTCATTTGCATGCATTTGAAAATTTGTAATAGGCCAATGACTAATTTTGGAGCTGAGCAGGAAAGGATGTCTGTGTGAGAGGCTCTGTATTATGGCTGAAATTCAGTCCTCAGAAAACCCTGAGTTTCATGGTACTCGACTAGAGTTTCCAAGTTCTGAAGTTTCAAAGACTGGCCCCTGAAACATTGGAACTTGGAAAATCCTTGGCCGAATACAGGGAAGGGGGCTGGAGGCCGGTGCTAGACCCCTGCTCCTCCTTCCCTGTCCCCCACTGGCCAGGGTCAGTGAGGGCCAGCAAAGGGAGGGGCAAGGCCTAGCAAGGGCTCAGGAGTTGGGTGCTAAGGGTGTGGGGACCTACTGGGGATTGAGGGGGTAGAGTACTTACCATCCAGATTGGCTCGAGTGATGCATAGTTTCTCCTGACTGGGTAAGCTTAAAAAAAAAACAAAAAAAAACTGAGCATACTCAGAAGGACCAAATGGCCCCTTCTGTGCATGCTCAGACCTTTCCAAGATGGCACTAGCAGCGTCGGCATGCTGCAGGAACCAACTTGGAAAGTTTTGTTTAAAAACTTACCCAGTCTGGAGAAGCCGTGCGTCTTTGGAGCCCCTCCGGAGAGTGGGTACTTAGTCCCATCTGGGCCCCCACCCCCTCTTCCCTAGCCCATTTCCTCACCTCTGGCCCTGTCCTCAGCCCCTGCCCTTGGAAACTACTTGGAGTATTCTGCCAAGGGTCCACAAACTTGTTGGAGCACTTGGGCCAGTCCTCGGAACTCAGACAAATGTTCGCGAGTAGTTTTCTGACTACTCGATTCAGCCTTACTCTGTATACACATATGTTTATATGTACAAAGCTGATGGTTTAAATTAAAACACGGACTATAAAAAAGTCAAAATTCTCAAATGTGTGCATTGACTGATTCTAATGTTTTAGTTTTAAAGACACTCAGAGGATCACAGGTGGAAACAGTGACAGTCCCTTTCAGCATGCTAAAGAATCATCTCTCTCAAAAACACACCCCTCCTACCTTTTCAGCTTCCATCTTGATTGCAGGCACATAGTTCCGTCCTGCCTGGGTTCTTGCTTTGTTATTTGAGAGCAGTGCTTATTCCAAGGTTCTTAAAGTGAGAAGATGTGCCCCAGCATTGCCCACCACCAATGAATAAACAGTATTTTGCATTTCGGAAAGTGGGTCAGCCAGCTTTCTCCAGCTGTATTAATGACAGGGGTGAAGCTAGCTTGGGATGGGCCCAGGGACAAGAAATGCCCATGCCCCCTCCTTTTTTCCTGCTGGTGGTGAAGCCGTCAGCTGGCCTAGGGGCGCTGGGCTGCTGGTGCTCAGCACTTACTTACTCTCTACAGAGTCTGTGGCATGCTTCTGGTGATCTGCTGCTGGACCCATCCATCTTCTGGACTGGCGGCAAGCTGGTTCCATGGTGCACTCTGTCCCTTGCAGCTCACTGCCTGCATATTGGGGCTGAGCGTGGCCAGCAGCAGCAGTGCCATTGCTGCCCTGGTCTACCCGATGAGCCCTGAAGTTCGGGGGCTCGTTGGGCAGGCCAGAGCAGGATGGGACAGTTCAATGCGGGGAGCGCTGGAGCAGGAAGATATCCGACTGCTCCCTTGGATATTGGGCCCCCAGTCAGTATGTGCCCCGGGACGAATGTCCCTGTTTGTCGAATGGTAGTTACACCCCTGAAATGAGTTGCTAATGACCCTCTTTTTTGCTGAACCCCATATAAACCTTACACTGCTGGGAAGGTGGTACAAAATATCAAAACCTGATACTGTACCAGGCAAAAAGGGAGGTGGGGTGTTCATTATTTTTCATCATTGAAACATTACACCAACAAAAAGCTTCTTCTGAAATAAGCCCCTTTCTGGACTTGACTCTAGCAGACCCTGGTTTCTGACTTAACAAGCTTCTTTCTTTCTCATCCCCCATTCAGCTTTCCATGGTGGTCAAGGCAGCTAGGCCTGAAGCTCAGCCTTATGGAGGCTCCTACTTCACCCTGTTCAACTGGAGCTTATTAGGCTCAGGGCCAGGGAGTTTGGGGTGCAAACCCACTGAAGACCAGCCCCTGCAGAGAGATAGCAGCAAGTCCTGCCACAATTCCTCATTGTAACATCTGAGCATTAACTAACTTCAGTTACCTGAAATGGGAGCATGTACTTTACCACAATGTATTGGGTTTTATGAGCAAGAAAGCATCCTTTGAGGTAGTTAAAGTAAATAGTCTTAAGGGCTGATACAATGAAGAACCTATGTTTTAGAGTATTTGTTCACTGCGATTTACTAGGGTTTTCAGGTTAAGTGGTACTAAAGTGTTGAAGTGAATTAAATTCCTCACTCAGAAACTATCTCGGTAATGTAAAAGAAGAAGAAGAAAAAATTGGAAAGGCTCAATGATTCCCGCCCCCCTCCCTTGCAAGTAGTGATTTAACAGCAATGGAGAATCAATATGCAAAGCCTCAGGATGATAATTTAAGTGTTTGAAGTCTATATGTGGTAATTGAAAATTTTGAGGCCATTTAGGACTGCTAATAAGTTTCCTGCAACTATACCCCTGTTGATGTGGACTATTGCCTTTTCTCAATTCATAGCAATGTACAGAAATAGATGTATTGCTTTATTGACTTTTATTCTTGGACCTAAGGTCCAACTTAAAGGTTTTGACCTTTAAAGCCCTAAAACAGTCTGGGATCCCACATATCCATGCCCCACTGTGTCCCCAGCAATCGGCTGAGAGTGCCTCCCTATGGGTACCGCTAGTTAGTCTTGTTCAGACAGCGAGAGCCTTCACGGGAATTCTCGGATGCTGCGCAAATGCTATGGAACTATCTTCCACCAGAGCCCGAGGTTTGGTTGAGCCCAAGGATGAGCATCCTGCAGAAGCAGTGTAAGACATTCTTTTCTGTAAAGGCATTTGGCAGGAAATGGGAGTTTTCTGGGTGGGCTGGGGTAAGGTTGTGAGGGGGGTTCGATTAGGACATGAGGAGATGGTACTGGACAGTTTTGTCGGGGGATATGGGATGGTTGGAGGTTATGGCGGGATTGTATTCTGTTTTTATAGTTTTTAAAAATGTTTTATATATGTTGTTAGCTGTCCTTAGCCTTAGAGAAGAGTGGAATAAAAATTTAAATAAATAAATAATTCTCCCCTTGGTTATAGAAATTTCCCATATGTATTCATATATTTGATACACGTGGTCTACTGGAATCTATGTGACAGAGTAAAGGACACCACCCCATTCCCTGCCACTCTGATAAGCTTGAGATGCTGAAATAGTAACTTACAGCATGATTATTTGGGCAAATAAAACCAGTGATAGCACTTAGGGACAACAATATAGAGATGAAAGTGTGCCCTCCCCCGCAAAAAAAAGTGAACTGCCTGTCAAATTCACACAGTACCAAGATGGTTATCAAACAGGTACTGTTCGATTACCATTTTTACTATTAAGCCCCCTTTCTGTTCTTACCACGTTTAATCTGTATGTAAATAGCCTGATTGAAGAACACAGAGATACAGGATACTATATGGCCCCTAAAGTAGGAGAGAAAATAATCTCTATTTTGCTATATGCCGATGGCACTTTGTTGTTGTCAACAAGTAGGCTAGGTTTGATTAGGTTGATGGATGATTTTAGTGTAAAGAACAAATGGGATGACCTGCATATAAATAACAAAAAAACAAAAGTAATGGTGTTTTCGCACAGGAGGAAGGTATATAGCTGGTTTTTGGATAAATCTAAAATAGAGCAAGTGCCATTTTTCACCTATCTTGGGATAACATTCTCCAAAACTGGATCCTGGCAAGTGTATTAGGGATGGGCAGACACGGTTCGGAAGTTTGGAGTTCGGCCCGAACTCGGCCTGTTTGGATGAACCCAAACCCGAACACAAACATACCGAAAAGAACTGAACACCGAATGGCGAAATGGCCGAACAGTTTGGTCAGTTCGGATCGTGTTTGAGTGAGTTTGGGTGGCAAAAAAAGGTTCACTGTAAGGTGACAGGGAGGGGTAGTACTAGTCACTGAGGAGCAGACTTCCAGGCACCAGGGGTGGAGAGGCTTGCAAGAAATGAAACTATCTGCCTCCCCCCTTCCCAACACCTTCTGAGCTAGTCACTGTTCCTGAACAGCAGGCGTTGAGTAGGATTATTAGATTGCTTTAAGTTTCATTTC
>QEPC01010930.1:1811545-1843941 GCA_003113815.1 Sphenodon punctatus
TAGGCCTGTGTACTTATTAGATAATCCATTTTGTTCATAGCATTTAGAATAGTTAATAGCAGTTAGATTTAGTGTAGATAGATATATATAATATTAGATTAAAAAAAACAAAAACCATATAAAAACAAAAAAACCAAGTAAAAAACAAAAGAAAACCATATAAAACCCAATAAAAAACCATATAAAAAACAATAAAAACACCCATAACATTTCCTGAACGGTCGAACCGAACGGCCGAACCGAATGGCCGAACCGAACGGCCGAACCCAAACCCGGCGAACTAACCGAATAGCCAAACTGAACAGACGAACCAAATGTAGCCGAACCAAACAGACGAACCGAACGCAGCCTAACCGAACGGACGAACCTGAACCACGATCTGTTCGCCCATCCCTAAAATGTATCTGAATACAAAAAAACAGGCAACAATGCCAGTATTAAAGGCATTGCTCAAGCTTTATTATATGAAAGGTGGCCTTTGTGGTGAGGAGCTGGGAGCAGGGATTGTTGCTGCTGGTCTACTTCAATTACCTACCTGCCATCAGCTGTTCCCTTGGGGAGGAGGCGGAGCCTGGACCTAGGGGGAGAAGAAAAGCCCAGTCAGCCTACGGCAGCGCCGCAGTACTAATACAAGGGCTGGGGCACCCTTTGGGCGTCGGCCCTTGGGCACCAGCTGAAGGGCGACACCAAAGGGTGTTGCCCGTTGGTGGGCCCGTTAGTGGGGCCAGGAGTGGGTGTGGGCGCCCCCCCCTTGAAGTTATCTATGTGGAAGCAAAGGCATACAGTCAGCCTACGGCCACGCCCCGGAGCAGGAGCGTGAAATTCCTTTTGCTGGGAAACCAGAGACACAGTTGTACCGGGGAGGACGCGGGGCGGAGCCGGGACCTGTGGAAAGGAAGAAAAGTCCTTTTGCGCTTCCTTTGGCGCGATCAGGAGCGGGAGCCTGGTCTCTAACTTTTGATTAGTCCCAGCGGTTGTATTAGTGGGAACACTGTGCGACTGGGCCTTGCTTCTGTCTTTCCCCTTTTCCAGGTGCCTGTGGCTGCCAATCTAAGGGGCAAGCCATAGTAGCCGGCGAATTATATTGGCTGTTTGTTTTAAATTATTAATGGAGAAAAAGCGCCATAGATCTGAAGACCTACTCCCCCCATGCAATTTGCCGGCCCAGAAACTTCAAAAGCTGGCACTAGTCTGTGCCCAGGTTTATGAGAGGGGGTCAGCCCCTCGGGACTTGGGGAACTTGCATGATGGGAGAATTCTGTCTGGGATGTTGGATTGTGGTGCTGGGGCAACAGCCTCTTCGTGCTTGGAACAAGGGACCGAGGGTGTAGAGGATTCGTCCCCAGACCCTGCCAGCAATTCATTGCTTATTGGAGACTCTCTTAGGATGCAGTGTCATTTGATTTCAAAGACCATTGCTTTATTATTTGGAAGTATTACAGATATGAGCAGTTCCTTACTTGTTGTTAGAACGCAACTACAACAGCTATTAGTAAAATTTAACTGTTTGCTTGAAGGTGATGCCAGAGTTCCTATGACTCCCTTAGTTCAGAACCATAGAAATGAGTCTGCTGGATTGCAGAAAAGGTCTTTTGTTCGAGTTAGACATAATTCTAGCAGTCAGCAGACTTTACCAATGTCTGTTTCGACTTCAAAGATGGATAATAATGTGATTTGGTTGGAAGCTAGGGCCTCTTTTAATGGATTTCTCCCTACTTGGGACAGTGTGGAAAATGCCTCTAAAAATTTGGAGTGTTTGCTTAGAATCAAGCGCTCTAAAATTGATATTGCGAAATTGTCCCATTTTGTCTCTGGGAGAAATAGGGTGCATTTAAAGATTTCTTTTTTTACTCCCCACCTCACCAGGAAACTTTTTTTGGCTAGGAAACATCTTATTTCTAAGGGTGTCTTTATTGATAGAGTCTTTTTGAAAGAAGACTTGGTGACTAATATATCTAGGACTGGTTTGGCTCAGTCTGTTCCTTTGTCCTCCCCCAACCTTACTGCATTGGGAGAGTGCCCTATAAAAAAGAGAACCTCCCTGAATCACTCCAGCAGGGAGAACATAGTGTCAGTCCAATTGAAGACCGGTGAAGGGAATAAAAATTCCCAGAGTAAACTAGTAGGGAGGAACCCCTGGCTGTTTAATGGAGACAGCAGTAACCGGTCCTATCCTTCAACCTCCTGATGCTGTAGGAGATGAAAGCGATCCAACTACTCTATCCTTGGGATTAGGGAAGGAGCCCTCTCAGGGTTTACAAGGGACAAAGGTATCTAAAGATTTAACCCATTTTTTTACTATCGTTGGTGGATTCCTGGAAGAGCATAAAAGCGAGGAGAGTATTCTCCCTCTGTTAGCCGCTTTTGATGCTCTTCCGGTTATGGACCAAGACTTATATATATTCAAAAATTAGATTTTTTAAGAAGCAAATTGCTGCACGCTTCTATTGAATGTGTACTTCCAGGATTAGAAGCAAGGAAAACCTCTGACTTACCGGTAAATGATACAGAGACATGGACAGCCATGCGATATCTATCAACCCAGGAACTGGGAATTGACAATTCATTTCAGGGACAGTCTCAGGTAGTTACTGCCTGTGTGGAGCCGAGGTCAGATGCCCAGATGAATATAGATAGCTCCGCTGGAGTGCTGGTATTTGGTTCGAAAATGGCTAATGAGGCTGGTTTTACGTTTACGGCTGAATTGGAGCACGCAACTTCTAGTATTAATTTGGACTGACAGAAGGTTTATGAGAGTTCAGAAGGGGACTACCCTCAGGGAGGTCCATCTCTACTTCCACCTTGTTCATCTCCAACCTTGGCGATCCGGGAGGGTTCTCACTTTCCCTCCAGTGATCTGAAGGAAGGAATCTTACGTGTGCCACCCAATGGGTCAATTGGGAACAATCACCAGACCTTACTGAGACTTTTATCTTGGAACATCTCTGGGCTAAATGTAAATCCCGAGACCCTGATTGGACAGCTTTCCTGGCATCTTATGATGTGTTATTTTTTCAGGAAACATGGTGAAGGGAGGGTGAGTCTATTACTGTTCAGGGATTTCGGCCATATTTTTCTCCAGGTATTAAAACTAAAATTAAAGGTCGTGTTTCTGGAGGCTTGGCCATA
The DNA here is from genome assembly GCA_003113815.1 of Sphenodon punctatus. NCBI lineage: Eukaryota > Metazoa > Chordata > Lepidosauria > Sphenodontia > Sphenodontidae > Sphenodon > Sphenodon punctatus. The sequence goes on from QEPC01010930.1 coordinate 1,814,675, forward strand.
CTAATAACAGAAAGGTTTACAGAACCTTTGGAATTATTACCCTTTCAGCGATCTGAGTTTCAGGTTGGACTGTGGAGGTCGCCTTCTGGGACCCAGCTGCCATTTTTTAATTTATATATTCCTCCAGTCTCGTCTGTGCATTATAAAGCCGATGTTTGGGGGGCTTTTGATGCTATGTTGGAACAGCTATATGAGCAATTCCCCCTTGCATTATATGTCATAGCGGGGCATTGGAATGCTAGGATAGGGGTCTCTCTAGACCCCGACCTGGGATCTGGACCAGAAGAGCCTTTACCCTTAGTGACAAGAAAATCTAAAGATTCAGTAAGGAGTGATACAGGGGAATGTTTCCTGGAATTACTCCTTACCAACGGGCTGAGGGTATTAAACGGACAGGGGACCCAACTGGAGAATTTACCTATGTTAGCAATGCTAGACAGAGTTTGATAGATTATATTGTGGTGCAGGCCCATCAGTGGGCATGATTTACAAAATTCACATTGATACCACGCCCAGAAAGTGACCATCTGGCCTTGACAGTTGAGGTTACTCACTGTCTAAGTATTAGTAAGATCCCACTTTCAAACTCAAGTAGCCATAGGGCTCGGGTTAAGTGGAGAGATTCACTCCTGCCCAAAACTTTAAGCTTGCTCTGGGGCTCAGAGTTAAACCAGTCTGTAGGCGTACTCAAGTTAACTAGTGACCCAAGCCGGAATATTATAATCTGGGAACGACAATATTCTTTGATTGTGTCAGTGTTGGCCCATCGAATTTTGTCTCGAGTTCTGAGTACTTTTCAGCCTAAGTGGTTTGACCAGGAATGCAGGCGGGTCAAGCACTTATTGATTTACGCCCGGAAACTGTGGGTGTAAGGGAGCCCACAGATTTAACTAGATTGCAATTTGGACAGATAAGGGGACAATATAAGGCTCTGATAAAGGGGAAAAAACTGGGGTATAACCAGCTATTATGGGCTAAGCTGCTTGCTGCTGCCTCTATAAAGGACTCGAGATCTTTTTGGGCAATACTTAATGCCGAGCTCCTGCCACGTCCAGGCACCAGCACTGTTTTGATAGAGGCAGAGAGATGGATCTCCTTTTTTGGAGAACTCTTTGGACAGAGCGGAGAGGACGAAGAGGAGTTCCTTTTGAACCCCGTCAATCCTGTGTTACCAACGCAGAATTCCCATTATAGCCCTGACATTTCAATAGACCAGGTAGTTGCAGCTATTAATTCTCTGAAGCACAACAAAGCTCCTGGTATTGACTTTATTGTTTCCGAGGCCTTACAGGCCTGTCCAGAATGGTAGGCTGCCTTTTTGGCACCGTTCTTCACATTGGTTAATATCACAATGAGAATGCCCCAAGATTGGGGTACTTCTATTATTATTCCTATCTTTAAGAAGTGGGACCCAAATGACCCAAGTTGTTATCGGCCCATAAGCCTATTACCAGTTATAGCCAAAATTTATACTAGGCTACTGCTTGACCATCTTGAGGTTTGGGCATATGGGCAGAATTTGATTCCCCAGGAGCAGAGTGCTTTTCGGAAGGGTTTCTCTGTTATTGACAATTGCTTTATTTTAACTCACATAATTGCAAAATATGTGAAAATACGGGCAGGGACTTTTTTTTGGCTTTCATTGACTTCCGAAAAGCATTCGACTCTGTACCCAGAGTTAAACTTTGGAAAAAGCTTCAAGATTTAGGGATTAATTACCATCTTTTGTCCCTACTCATGCATGTATATGCAGGGAATCAGGCTAGGGTCAGACTGAATGCAGACGGCACCTTGTCAGATCCATTCCGAGTAAGGAGAGGGGTTAGACAGGGGTGCATCCTGGCCCCTCTTCTCTTTAATTTATATCTGAGTGATCTTCCGGCCAGGTTGGCTTTGTCAGACTTGCATTCTCCTAGGATTAAGGACAGGAGTCTCCGCATACTAATGTATGCGGATGACATTGTCTTACTTTCTCAAATGCAGAAAGGTTTGCATAATCTCCTGAGAATGTTGATCAACTATAGTGCTGAGAATGAGCTAGGCATTAACTTGTAAAAATCTCATATTATGGATATGGGGAAAAGAAGGGGCCTTAAACGTAGATGGATAATCAGGGGAATGAAATTTCAGCAGGTATCTTCTTATGTATATCTAGGCATTACTCTCTCTGATAATGGATCTTGGGCAAGACATAGGAAGCTTATGGCCTTGAAGGCTAAAAGGGCTTGTAAGGGAATTCTGCACTTGGCATCTACTTCACTTGGAATTAAGATCTCCCTGATCTTGGAAGTGTTTCGAGCCAAAGTACAGTCCTTGCTGTTATTTGGCTCTGAAGTGACTATATCAATGAATATGCAGGCTCTGGAGACAGTTCAGAATGTCTTTTTGAGAAGCTTGCTAAGAGTATCACAGGGAGTTCCAGCCCCAGTGGTAAGGGCTGAGACAGGCATTATTTCCATCGATTGCCTCAAGAAATTACGGGCTCTGGTGTACTGGCTTAGGCTGATAAACCAGGATGTCCCCTCTCTGTCAGCTCAGTGCCTGGAGGAAGAATTAGAGCATACAGGGGCGCTCTCATATCCATGGATTACCCAAATTATGGTTTATTTGACTAGGGCAGACCTTTCAATTCCTTGTCTGCAAGGAAAAAAACTGTCTCTACAAAAGAACTTGGTCAAATTAAGGCTTACTGATATATTTAAACAGGACAGCTTTTGCATCTTTGGCAGATCTGGCAGCTTTGGCATCCTGGAAGGCGGCCCCACAATTAGGTAATTTTAAGCAATTCCACAGGTTAGAACCATATTTGGATAAGTTAAACGATATTACACTGCGCAGGGCTTTTACCTCTGTATGATTTGGTCTTCTCCCCACTGCTGTTGTGGAGGGCTGATTTAAGAACGTACCATATCCACAAAGTCTTTGGCCTTGTAGCAGCAAAGTAGTGGAGGATGTGGAGCATTTTGTTCTTTCCTGTCCTTTATATGAGTCTCTTAGGCAGGTCTGGATCTCACCTTTGTGGGATCGGAGCTGCTCATTACATAAAGGGAATATAGCAGCTCTATTAGCATACCATGATGAGGAAGTTATTAAGGCAGTTGCCTTATTTGTTGTACTGGCTATAAGAATCCATACTGCCTCATGCTAAAACTGTGATTTTTTTTCTCGTTTTTTGGATTTCGAGGTTTTATCTTTATGGTTTTTTAATTGTGAGGTTTACCTTTTTAAATATATGTTGCATGACATGCTTGTCTATGTTTATTTATGTATTCATTTATTATACGTTTTAGTCTACTGTCTTGTAATATAAGTGGATGCTTCTTATGTTTTTATCCTTTGTTTGTATGTTTTTTATTTTTGACCATGGAGGAAGCTAGTGTCTAATAAAAGTATTGATTGATTGAAAGGTGGCCAACAAATTACTCCAGCATTGAAGATATTTGATGCTAAAATTGGAGGCATGATTACATATGGGGTCCAGATGTGGGGTCATGAGATGTTTATGGGAAAACAGCTGGAACCCATACAGAATAAATGTATGAGAGCCTTATTGGCAGTCCCAAGATGTATATCTGCAGCAATACTGAATTTGGAACTGGGGCATTTGCCACAGACATCGAAATTGGATAGCCTGATATTGACATTCTGGCTTAAATTATATCACAAACCAGGACATAAGTTAGAGAGGTTTTTCCTAGAAGAAAAGTATGATGGAGTCAAGATTTAAAAAAATGTGGTGGGCTGGGATAAAACAGAAACTCAATAATTTGAGATTTTCAGAAAGTTATATCGTAGCGCTCCCAGAGAAACAGGCTTTGAGAGAGATTAAAAAAATAATTAGTGGTTAGGGATGGGCGAGCAGAACGTGGTTCGAATGTTTGGACGTTCAGTTGTTTGGTTCGAACCCAAGTTCGGGTTCGATAGTTCGGTTCAACTGAGTTCAGTTTGGCCGAACTTGGCCGAACATTCAAAAATAGCACTAGCAAAACCAAAACCAAAACGAAACCGAAACATAATTTTTGGTCCTGAAAAGACGTTTTTCCCACCCCCGAACTCATCTGAACATGACTGAACTATGCAGTCGTTCGAGAGTTCAGTTCGGACGTTCGGTTTGGATGTCCGAACAGACCGGGTTTGGTCCAAACTCTGAACATCCGAACCACGTTCGCTCATCCCTATTAGTGATATTGGGTCATTCACGTCTGTCACCATGGTATAAGTACTGGTTGCTGGAGAGAGAAGGATCACAGCATGTCAGGAAGATGGCACACCCAGGGGAGAGGAAAGCGTTAACAGCACTGAGGCTACAGTGTATGTAAACGGAAGTACGGAGAGGTAGGATTCAAGGGATACCATATGAAGATAGATTATGTCCTTGTGGGATGGGGAAAGTAGAAAATCTACCATATTATCTTTTGGAATGTCCAACCTATAGGCAGTTAAGACCAAAATCCTGGATAATGAGTCAAGGACGAGAAGGATGGTCAACAGAGAGACAGCAGATTTTTTTGCTATCAGGCAAGAAAGCAGAAATAAATAAATCAATAGGAAGATATGCCAATCAAGTAGCAAAAGTAAGGGAAAGACAAAGTTAGGAAGAGATGTTACAAGACTATGAGGAGGAAGACGAGGATGATGGGTGAGCATCCCTTATTGGTAAGTAGGAGAGTTCACTGTAAGGTGCTGAGATAGATAGGGGACTCAAAAGGTAACTGAGAGTATTCTCCATGAAGTGTCTCCCGGTTTGGCTAAGCGGTAAGCGCACGTAACCTGCTTGGCAATAGGAAAGAAGGAGTAGCTGCCTGTAATAATTAGAGTATATGATAATTGTTTTTCATGTATGACTTAGATAAGATATTGTAGTTTGAACAAATTAAGTTTTAAATTTTTATATTTTACCGTCTAGCCCTTACCCCGATTACGCTATTTTGTTGTAATGAGATGTGTTTGATTCATTATTGTTTGAATATTTCATATGTGGTCCTGTGTTGGGCAGGTTTTTTTAATAACTGTATTTAATAATTGCTACGGCCATAGGCCGCCATAAATTTATACTACTACTACTACTACCTTCTTACCAAGGAGGCAGGTTAGAGGGTACTTGGGGCTGGGTGGTGGTAGTGGCAGTGGAACATGGGGTCTTGGCACATACGCACATCTAGCCACATGCGCAATCCACCCAATGTGCACACGTCCCAGGTCTCCAAGGCCCCATATCCTCCACCACATGGCCATGTCCTCCGAGTAAGCAAGAAAAAGGGTTACACGTTAAAGTAATTTTTCATCCAAGTAATTTAGCCCTTCAAGTTATCCACATATGTGGACGGATACTAAGGGATATGGGAGGTTTGTTTGGTGAGGGACGTGTCATCTATGCCCTTGTCATGGACAGAACATTATCTCCTGTGGGCCAGTCTCCAGGTGCATGTCTTCCCCTGGCAGGGCATGGAATCTAATTGACTGGTTTGCCCCCGGAGACTTATGAAATCTGAGAGGTTCCGGAATGCTCTGGGGTATATAGCTTCTGGCCTTGGCAGCCAATCTCTTGATGACCTCGTGGCCCTTTGGAATACCTGTTGGCTGAGGCCATCGACTGGACAGCTCCCAGGAATCCACTTTTCATGCATAGCTGACAGGATTCCGTGGTTTACAGATGACCTGCATCAACTGAAGCAGGAAGGGAGGCGGTTAGAGAGACAGTGATGATGTAGTTGTACTGAAGCTGACTGATTGCAACATAGAGCGGTGTTAAAAGCCTATGCCAAGGCTATGTGGGCAGCATAGAGGAGTTTCCTTCCTACCCTCATATCTTCTGCAAAGTCACATCCAGCTGAGCTTTTCTGAGTGGTAAAGGGACTGATCAGTCCGGTCTCTCTCCGTCTGGAACTGGATTCTTCTAGTGCTTGCTGTGACATGTTTATCGACAATTTTGCGGATAAAATAGCTGTTTTTTTCAGATAAAATCGCTTGGATCCATCATTATTTCGCCACTGTGATTGATGCAGTGGAGGTTCCTGAGGTTTTGTGGGATCAGTTTCAGATTTGGAGGAATGGGGGAGGTGCAGTGGTGATTCTTGGAGTTGTTTGGACCTCAGCTTGCAAACCTATGACCATCCTGGCTGGTGAAAGCCAGCCGGGAGAAATTGGGGCCATTGCTGGCAGGGGATGTCAATGCCTCCCTTGTGGAGGGTAGGGTCACAGGTTACTTATAGAAGGCTGTAGTGTGACCCTTGCGCAAGAATTCATCTCTTGACATTGACTCCCCATGCCAGTTATCAGCCAGTCTCTAACCTTCCGTTTTCAACAAAGATTGTTGAATGGCTGGTGGCTCGGCAGTTCCATGGGCATCTGGAACATGTTGGTTTCCTTGATTCCTTGCAGTCTGGCTTCCATCCGGGTTATGTCACAGAGACTGCACTTGTGGCCTTGGTTGACAATCTTCTCTGGGAGTTCGACCAGAATCGGTCCACTCTCTTGATTTTATTAGATCTGTCAGCGGTTTTTGACACTGTTGACCATGAGATGTTGTCCACTTGCGGGACCATGCTGGGGTGGGTGGAATTGTTCTTGAATGGTTCAGTTCATTTTTGGCTGGAAGAACTCAATGTGTACCCCTACACGAGGCCCCTATGTCATTTTCATTTTTCGTTTTCGTTATTAAAAAATGTTATTTTCATTATCGTTATTACCGACAATGTCATTTTCATTTTTGTTGTCATTATCATTTTTGGTATCGTTTTTGATATCATTTTTGGTATCGGTATCAATATCGGTATTCGTTACCATGATTGATTTAGTTATTGATATCGGTACCATTTCAAACAAAATTTTATTTTTGCTATCAGTATCATTATTGATTCTTGTGCATAACTAATATTTATCTAAATCTAAGGGAGACGGGAAAGGGAAAGGAAAACTATCTATTATCAATTATCTATATAACTATTCTAATCTAATCTATATGTCTAATAATATATATCTATATCTAATCTATACTACCTATCTCTATATAATGTACATGGGGAGAAGGGCAAGGAAAGGGAGAAGGTAAAATGTAGGGTATGAGGAAGGAAAGGTATTGGTGGGAATACCTAATAAATAAATAAATAATACAATGAGGCTAGGGAGGATTTTTTATGTGCAAGCACCACAGTTCTGAAAACGCAACCTGACAAGCGGAACTCTCACACAACAGAGAGAAAAAACCTGGCCCTCCCATTATAAAGGGTTGCAGTGCCCTCCCCCAGAGCCCCCCTGATTGGTTGTGGGAGGCAGCAGGCATTGAGCAATCACAGAGTCCCATGAGACTGCTGGGGCCTGCTTGTGCTGCTCATTGGACAGGGATACATCCATCAGATACTGCTGAGCTGCTGGCCCCTCCCAACACAGGCACAGTTCAAGAGTTCAACCCTGTTATGACTCCAAGATGTCTGCTCCCTCCTCCTCTCCAATACCCAACTGCCACAGCACTAATAATAACGACAATGATAATGACATTGTCGTTTTTGTTTCTTGTTATCATTTTTGTTATTGTTTCTGGTATAGTTTTTGCTATCGTTTTTGATATCGATATCATTACCGTTACCATTATTGGTATTCTCGGTTGTTTTTGATATCCTCAGTTGTCATTTTCATGACTGCAATTGAAAATGATAATTTTCATTATTGTTATTGTAATAACGAAAACAATCAATGTGTGATACTTGGAGATTTTTCATTTTCTCCCCAGGATCTTGCATGTGGAGTCCCGCAGGGATCCATTCTGTCCTCTTTCCTGTTCAATGTGTACATACAGTCCTTGGATGAGATCGTGAGAGGGTTTGGAGTACAGTGTAATTAATATGTCATCAGACCCAGGCCCCGCAGTCTAGGTGCTTACCCGGTGCCTGGCTGCGGTGCAGGATTATATTATTATTATTATTATATTATATTAAAATTTATATCCCGCCCTCTCCTATCAACAGATGACTCAGAATTTGCTGAAGTTGAGCTGTCTGGAGATGAATCCCGATAAGATGGAGGTGATGCTGGTGGAAAAGGATGGAGGAGTGGAGGCCCCCATCATTGATGGGGTGCGTCCCTCCCTGGTCCCTCAGGTTCAGAGTCTGGGCATACTCCTCAACTCACGCCCAGGTGACAGCTGTGGTGAGGAGAGCGTTTTGTAAATTACATTTGGCCTGGTGGCTTTGGCCTTACATCTTGGGCTCCAATCTTGCTACCTTTATTCACGAATTTATCACTTTATTATTGAATTACTGCAAAATGCTCTACATGGGGCTAGCTGGTGTAGAATGTGGCAGCCCGCCTCCTGACAGGGATGGACTGTCATCACTGAGCACATAACACCAGTGCTCTGTCTTCTGCACTGGCTTCCTGTAGTCTTCTGAGCCTGATTCAAGGTGTTGGTTATTACCTTTTAAAACCCTATATACCATGTGCATGCACATGCACACGGCTCTGCATGGGAATCCACAGGGCATAGGATTGCAACCATTCTTTTTACTTATAATCCATATACAAATTCTATCTCATATATACACAAGTCCCAGTTTACTCAGTATCTCTGTGTGTTACAATCCCCTTAGCCAGGCAACTGCCTTGGCTCTGGGCAGAACTCTTCCCCTCTGCTCCTATTCTCACAACAGACTCCTTAGCACTAAGTCTTACCCCAACATGACTCTCCCTCTAAGCTGACTAATGCCAGGCCCTTACACAGGTTCAGTCCTTCCTCTATTGGAGTGCCTGAAACCCACTCCCACTCATGCCACCTCCATGCTGGTGCTAACCCTCTTAAAGGGACTGTAACCCTCAAGCCCTCGGGCCTGACATAAAGATTATAGTAACTCCAGCCCTGTGGGGTGTGAGAGAGCACAGTTGACTGACTCACCAATAATGGTTGGGTACAGAAGGGGAAACAGGAAGTGCAAAATAGAGTTCTGTTTAGGTCGCCTATTGTGGCTGGTGTCCAGCTCAAGTGCAACTGTATTTGGTCCGATCCAAACCTGGGCGTGGTACAGTCAAGCTCTGCTGAGACCAGGCCCAATGTGTGGGTGACCTCCCCTCCTATGGACATTGTGATGCCATGACACTCCATAAAGAGTGGGGCTATGTCAGAAAGGGTACAGGGCGAATATGTTTCTCTATCACTTTTTCAATGTGGACATGCCCAATACAGAGTGTTGTGACATCGTGGTATTTTTCAGGGGACAGGACCTCCCACCACTAGGGAGCTTGCTCCTGCCTAAGTTCAATAGACTTTGACAGAGAACGTAATGCCCAGGAACCAATGGGCTTAATTGGGCTCTGACTAGGTCATATGGCATGACTCTACCCTATAGTGCTGTGGGGTAATAATGAAATGTCCACATACACGCATACTGCATACCCCCAGGAATGTGCTGGAGAGAATGATACCTACAGCTGCTTTGTGGATTTAGAATGAGATACCCTTTTAAACACCTACTTTCCAATACCACTGGCATTATGGTTTTCATAATAGAGCCGCAGGAGTCTGAAACCTACTCATATCATATTTATTGATTGATTTATTTATCTATTAGTTTTGATTTTTAGCCTGCCCTCAATGATGGGGGCCTCCACTCCCCCATCCTTTCTTATTGTGGTCAACAAATAGGGAAACCTATAAAATACAAAAATAAAACCCATAAAAAAGGCAGTATTAAAACTATGTAAGTATATAAAATCTCCAAAAACAATGCCTCAAATCCTATCCCTGCTTGTTAAATGACTGCCCCAAAAGATAGGTTTTACTTAAAAACTGGAAAATTCTCAAGCTCAGGCTTTGGTAAACCTCTGAATGAGCTGTGGAGCAGTCAGAATGAGTGTTTTTACACACACATTTCTACTGCATGTTTGCTGTTACATTCTGAACTTTCTGTATCTAAATCACTCACCCAGATCTTAAACATCTGCCTCTTTGAACGTCTGCATAGAACGTCTCCCAGAAATTTTGTTTGTAAAAAGTTCTCCTGGTAAACTGCTTTGCTCCAGGCAGCTGTGGTCACTTGGTTTCCATGGCAGCCCCTCACATCTACATCTGCGGCTACTTTAGGTTGCCTCAGGGCAGCATGTGTGAGTGTGAAGAATGCATCCATAACTTATGTGTGGACTTGTAAACCCAGAAGATTGAAAGACCAGCACTTTAAAGTGTGGGTAAAAATGTCCAATGTCTTTCTTGGCACTTGTGCTGTATGGAAATGAAGCAGTGTTTGAACTTGAAGAGAGTGCCTCTAGCTGAGTCCAGCAAGTGTAGTTGGGCATAGGGGAGGAGGCAATATTTTAGGGAGACAAACTTTTTTTAAATTTATTTTATTTTTAAATATGAGTTTTATTGTTTTCTTATTCAAACATTCAGTCATTACACATTAACACCCTCACAGTGCATGGTGATTCCATTTTACAATTCTATAACTATTTGTGAAGACATTCAAATCAAAGCAAGACCTAAACCCTGAAATAGAAACACTTTATACAAAGTCAAATTCATCCATGTAGTATATTAACCAATTAACATCCTAAGGCTTCTATGATTTTGCTGTCCGCATAAAATTTTAGACAACAAATTATGTCCTTCTATTTAATATTCAAAGAGTGTCTGAATATCCTTACTTTCCTGATGCTTATTCTCTAAAGCACTTACCATTGGTATCCATGTCTCTTTAAAAGGCTTGTATCTGTTCTGTAATTTCACGTGCAGTTTCTCCAGATGAAAGAGACCAAAACCTTTGTGTCCATTCTGCCATTGGGAGTTCCTCTTCTGTCTTCCAGTGTCTGGTAATTATGTTCTGGCCAGCAAGAAATAACACCTTACATGACTTTTGATATTGCTTAACATTTTTGGACTCTGGAAAAAAACCCAAAAGACAAATTTCTGGCCTAAAGGGTATTAACTCTCCTGTCACCTTATTTGCCCATTTCCAGATCTTCCCCCAGAATAACATCACTTTGCTACAGTACCACCAACAGTGAAAATAATTGGCTATCTCCCCACATCCTTTCCAACATAGGCCTCTCCCACTTGTCGTCAGGTACCTGACCCACGTAGGATTTAAGTAGAACCTTATTGTGAGCTTAATTTGTATTTCTTTAATTTCCATGGAGTATGCACATTCATGCATATGTTTCCAGATTCTTTTTTCATCTCCCTCCCCTAAAGGCAGTGCTAGATCTTTCCTCCATTTCTTCACGTATGTGACCTTTTTATGATAAGTCTATCTTTTCAATTCCTTATAGATTCTTCCTAGTCTTCCAGTTGACTTACTTTTTTTGAAAAGGAATTCTTCTAATTTGAAGGGATCTCTACTGAAGTCCCTACCTCCTGTGGAGGCAGACAGACTTCAATTGTAAATATTAGAAGATATCTATTTTATTCTTAACAATTTGTTCCAGCCTTTGCAGTGATATAAATTTACCTATCACAATTGCCCTCCGCCGTCATTTCGATGGTGGGGCCTTTGTTGGGCTCCTCCCCTCCTCATAGAAAGGAGGGCAGGACGATGGGGGGTTGGACGCAGCTTCCAGCCACTGCAAGCGCCACCGAGAGCACGGAGCTGTCAGCGAGGGTTGCTATGCAGCCCTCGCTGGCAGCGTGAAAATGAAGGCCGTTGATTAGCCAGGAGGGGGTCACATGTCTGTGACTCCCTAGCACGAGCATTCCCCGCTCATTCTAGGAAGAGCGGGAAATGGTTAGCAGCAGCGCCCAATTCCCCATTGTCTTTGTGTGGCTCGGGGGAGCACCCCTGCAGCAAGGGACCGACCCCCCCCCTCTCTCGCATCAGACCAAGAGAAGGGAAAAGGCGGCATCCCCAGTATCAGGGGCTCTGCAGCGAGGACTGGTGTCCCCCCCCCCTCTCATTAGGACAAGAGGGGAAAGGTGGCTGGGCCCAGAAGTTCAGGGAGTGATCCCCCATTATCAGAGGAGCGGCGATCGGAGCAGGAAGGATGGGGCGCACAAAGAAGCGTGGCCCCAAGAAAGCAGGGAAGTTGGGGGCTGGGAGTGAGGCCCAGCCTACAGTGGCTGGAAAAGGGGGGAAGCAGGGTGGAAAGGAGGGTGGTGGCCCCAAGCAGGCTGGAAAGGCTGGGAAGAGGAATGAGGCCCAGCTTGTAGCACCCGAGAAAGGAGGGAAGTGGGGAGCAGCGGCTGCTGTGGAGCCTAACGCCACCGGGCCTGGTGGAAAGCAGGGGTGAGAAGGTCCCATGGAGGAAGGGGGGAACCAGCCCCCCACCCACAGGGGGTCCTTAGGCATGGAGGGGGCAAGAGTGGGCAGTGTGATGCAGCCTCCACGGACCGCATCAGCCTTAGAGCGCCTTGTGGCATGTGAGGCATTGCTGAGGAGGGATGAGTAGGCAATGGCTGGGGTACCCCCCCAGGATGAGGGGCAAGGAGCAGAAGGATGGAATTGGGCCAGAGGCGAAGCAGAACAGGGTTCATTTCCCCTCCCAGAAGGCCATGCTATGGCAGAGGATGTGTCAGTTGTGCCCAGCACAGTGTGGGGCACAAGTGGGCAGATGGAATGGGCCCAGGTGCAGGATAGCATGGCGCCCATGAGGCAGAGTAGCAGGCAATCTGCCCCACCTTCCCGATACAATGAAGGGCACTGGTGGGGTGTGGGCCCAGAGGGAGAAGGAGTTACTCTTACCAGGCTCCTAGGCCTGATCAGGGCGACAGCAGAGGGAGCGAGGTGCAAGGCGAGAATGACCCTCTTGTGCAGTGTGCTTATAGGCAGGGGGAAGATGGTGGACGCGAGGAAGCGGATGAGGATGAACCCGATATGATGGCCTGGATTGAAGCACTCGAGCGGGTGTTGGCAAGTAGGAACCCGGGTGGAGAGACAACTTCATGGACGGGGGTGGTGGTGCCAGGTATGGACATGATGGGGGGATGGTTGCCGGCAGGGCACGGGATCGCCAGGGGCGGTCCGGGGCTCCGTTCACCCTCCCTGTCACAGGAATCTCTCCCGTGCTGGGATCCTGTTTATCAAGGTGAGGAGGTAGGTGGCGGACCCGCTGGCCATCAAATTTGTCAAGGGGGGGGAGAATCCCACCCGCTAAGAAGACCCCTCAGTACTTATGGTGGAACGGGGTGTGGGTACAAGTAAGTGCGCCTTCCATGGCCTGGGCCAGTACGGACCAGGTACAAGGGCAGTTAGGAGGGGAGGTGGCAGACGTTCGCGTGGGTGAAGGGACCAACCTCAGCACGCCTTACATGTGTGGGCCCCCAGAGCGGCTGGCCCAGTAGGTATGGCCGTATCAGCTGCATGCCCCCCCACTCTGCTTGGGGGCACATATGCCAGCTTATCCTCACCTATTGGGGAGCATTTGTTATCCACCACAAGGGAGAAAATATGGAGAGGGGAGTACATTGACCTCTTTGCGCTCTTATTTAGCGATCCGATAGTGGAACACGGGGAGGGGGAGGAGAAGAAGGACAGGAAGAGATATAAGTGACCCAAGGCAGATAGGAACTGGGCCAATTGGACGGCAGCCTACGCAATCTATCATGGAGTGCTGCTGGAAATGTTCCCGGATAAGGGAGCAATTTTGTTGAAATGTGGGGAGATTATCCGTAGGGCCTACAAGACCGGCCCCCCTGGCGCCTGGTTGCGATATGATGAGACGTTCCGGCAATGGGAAGCCTTCACACCTGGTCTCCGGTGGGACACTCATGCGCATGACCTGTGGCTAAATTGCATGAGTGACGCGGCAGGTACACCAAAGGCAGACAGTGGCCACCGCTTTGCAAGAGGGGGGTGGCCACCATAAATGACCCGACAAAGGCCTGGGGGAGGCAGGCCACAGTGGGGAGCACAAGGGTGTGCTGGGTGTTTGACCATTTTGGCAAATGTGCCCGCCCGGTGTGCAGGTTTTGGCATACCTGCTCCTCTCTGCCTGAACCAGGCATAAGCCAGGGAACAAGGGTAAGGGACCAGGAGGACAGGGGTCTGGAGGGTCTGGGTCTGTGGGAAAAGGCCCTATTGCCAATTAAAGTGGAGAGGCTGAGGGTTGCCCTGCTGGCACACCCCAACCAGCAGGAGGTGCAATATGTTGTTCGGGGATTTATGGAGGGGTTCAGAATACCGGCGGCTGCTGTGCAGCTGGGTAGGATGCCCCCCAACTTGAAATCAGTGTCAGGAATGGAAGAAATAGTGGCCAACAAGATTGCCAAGGAAGTAGCCGAAGGGCGGGTGGCCGGCCCGTTTGGAACCCCCTCATTGCCCGGCATGATCTTTTCCTCGTTGGGTGTGGTCCCCAAAATGGCGCATGGCCAGTATCGCCTTATTCATCATTTGTCGTATCCACAGAGTCGGTCGGTCAATGATGGGATTCCAAGGGACCTGGTGTCGGTGCATTATGCAACATTTGATACAGCGGTCGCACTTGTTCAGAATTTCCGCAGCGGGGCTTTGCTCACGAAGTGTGATGTACAATCAGCATTTCGACTTTTGCCTGTGCACCCTGACAGTTTTACCCTCCTAGGTTTCCATTTTTAAGGAAGGTACTATTACAACAAGGCCATGCCCATGGGATGCTTGATCTCCTGATCGGCGTTCGAGCGTTTTAGCTCCCTGGTCGAATGGGTCATGTACCACGCGGCAGAAGGGGGAGTCATCACAGAATATCTCGATGACTTCCTCTTCGTCGGGCGGGCAGGGTTGCATCAATGCGCCAACTTTGTGGGGTTTTTTCAGAGGGTGGCTCAGCACTTAGGCATACCATTGGCGGTCGAGAAGACAGAGGGACCGAGGACAAATTTGATGAACCTAGGCATCGAGTTGAATATGGTACAGGGCATGTCTCGGCTGCCGTTGGACAAATTGAAGGCACTGATTAGCAAGTTGGAGGAATGTATGGGAGTAGTCAAGATCACAGTTAAGCAGCTGCAGTCATTGGTGGGCAGGCTGAATTTTGCATGCAGGGTGATAGCACCAGGCAGAGCAATTATGTCCCGGTTGTACAGCAAATTGGTGGGCAATCTGTTGCCGCATTACCACATTAGGGTTACACAAGATATGAAATTGGATTTGGGGGTGTGGCAGAAATTTTACTTCAGTACAATGGGGTGAATGTGTGGAGGGACCAGCTCCTGTTGGCAACAGATCTCGAGGTGCACTCAGATGCATCGGGGGTGCAGGGGTTTGGCCTGTATTTCAGCGGCAGGTGGTGTGCAGCCAGGTGGCTGCAGGAATGGTGGGTTGGAGGTATTATGAGGGACCTAACATTCTTGGAGTTGTTTCCAATAGTAGTAGCGGTGCACCTCTGGTCCGAGCAGTGGGCAGACAAGACGATACTGTTTTGGTGTGACAACCAGGTGGTAGTGCACATTGTTAACACACTATCGTCCCGCTTGGGACGTGTAATGTCGTTGGTGAGGTCATTGGTCCTCGTTTGCCTACAGCACAACATCGTATTCCACGCCAAGCACGTTCCTGGACTTGAGAATGAGATTGCTGATGCTCTTTCTCAGTTCCAGATGTAGCGTTTCCGCACGTTGGCATCTCAGGCTTACCCGAACCCAGAACCCATGCTGCAATGCCTGTGGAGCCTTGGATCATAGAGCTCTACACAACAGTCCAGGCTTCGCTGGCACCTCGCACCAGAGCAGCATATGCCGGAGCCTTTCAGGCATTTCAACACTTCCGTGCCCAGCACGAATGGAGCCTGGGTTTCCCCATCCCCAAAGCGCAAGTTTTGAAGTTCACCATGGCCCTTAGTGGAGAAGGTTTGGCAGCTAGAACAGTTGCTGGGAAGCTAGTAGCAATTGGTTTTATGAACGAGTTGGCGGGCCACCCAACACCAGCGAGGGGTTTCCTTGCTCGCAAGTTAATCGAGACATGGTCCCGAGAGCAGCCACCCATTAGAGATTCGAGGCATCCCATCACCCCACAGTTGTTAGGCAGAATAGTTGGTTCACTACTGGTGGTGTGTTTTGATGAGTTTGAAGGAAACATGTTTTTGGCATTGTTTAAAGTAGCATTTTTGGGGGCATTTAGGGTTAGTGAGTTGGTAGTTGAAACAGTTAGGGATAATTCGACCAGGGCAGTAGGAAGACAGGATGTTACACTTGGGAACCACCAGTTAATGATTTACTTCAGGAGATCAAAGACGGATCAGAGGGGATATGGGCACATTGTTAAATTGGCCAGATCAGGGAATGGAGCTATCTTCCCAGTCTTATCTGTCTGTCTTTACATGGGAATATGCCCAAAGGTGGTAGACCCCTTCTTTTGTCACCAAAATGGGGCACCTGTTACACGGTACCAATTCGTGGCCATCCTCCGGGCAGTACTTACCCGGATTGGCATGCCAGCCAGGGAGTATGGATCCCATTCATTCAGAATCGGGGCAGCCTCATTTGCAGCCCAAATGGGTATGAGCACCAGGGAAATACAGAGGATTGGGCGGTGGTGGTCTAGGGCTTACCGCACATATGTGCGTGGGGAACCAGGGGGGAGTACTCAGTGAATTTATCTGTGTTTTTTCTGACAGATCCTGTCCATGGGCACAGATCGATAATTTGGATCATGGGGCATAGCCTGGTGCATTGGGCGGCAATGACGGCAAGGAGCAGCGGCCTAGGAACCCAGCTGGGTTTGTCTGCAGTGGCAATGATAAAATGGTTTGGCCAGGGCGGCATGCGGTGGCAACAGCTGATTCCGAGCCTTGCATCGCATATAAAAAGGGGTAGGCCAGACATAATGGTGGTTCATTTAGGGGGAAATGATTTACCGGGGTTAAAAGGGGTACAATTAATTAAGGACATGAAGTGGGATCTCTGGGTAGCAAAAGAAATGTTTCGGGGTGGTAGGGTGATCTGGACTGAATTAGTTGAAAGGGTTCAGTGGGGGGATAGAGTACCACCAAAGAAAGTAGATAAGACTAGGAAGACAGTGAATAGGGAAATCAGTAAGTGGTGGAAGGGAATTGGTGGGGACACAATTAGGCATGGGGAAATTTCACATAGGAATTTAGAATTATTTAGAAGGGACAGTGTCCACCTGTCCCAGGCCAGTAATGTTCTGTATTTGCAAGTCCTACAAGATAGACTGTTAGAAGTTATGGGTTAGGTGTGGGGGCTGGACCCGCACTTTAAGCGTGTGGTTCCTGGTGGCGGGGGTTCAGTATCTGTTGGGAATTAGAATAATTTGTTTGTAGGAGGCATCTCCTTAAGAGATGGGGGAGCCACGCTTAACACATTGCAGGTTATGGCAGGCGAGGCGCTGGTTCTCGGGGGTAAGGGTGACCGTATACGGTGGTAGGGCATAGTATGGCCCCCACTGACGGGTACGTGATGCCTTACTCAAGTTCTGAAGGCCTGCATCCCCTTTGGCCCCACGCTTAGCGATGGGCGAAGGGGAGGCCTTAATTTGGGAGGAGGTCATCGAGGGTATATCGAGACCTCCTCTGTTTGTTATTGAGTTCTGAATTTATAGTTGATACTGGACCCGAATCATAATAGGCGATCTTACCCCCTCATCTAAATTTGATTGTTGTAATCTGGATTAATAAAGGGTGCGGCCATGCTCAATCCAAGAACTGTGTCCTGTCTTCTTTCTGGGGGGGTGCGTCGACAAAGATCTGCTGCATTCTGGTTAACCCACCCGCCCACTCAGCTGTGCTCTTATTGTGTTTGCCAGATTCTTTTCATTCATGTATAAAGGATCAATGGGTGTGAATGGTGAAGTACCGATTCGGGTCCCCATTTTTCTTTGTGCTGCTGTCCAAAATTTTATCAAGGTTCCTGCAAATGGGTGATCAACCTTCAGCTGTTTGCTAATTGAGCCTTTATCCACTACCAAAACTTTTAGCTAATGTACCTGGAGGATTTTTCTCTGCAGGTCCACCCATTCAGATGCATCCTGTTCTTGGAACCAATCATGGACTGCAGTCAGTGAGGCAGCCCTGTAGTACAGGCTAATATTGGGGAAATTTATACCCCCTCTATCATAAGGTCTCAGGATGGCCAGTTTTTTTATTCTTGATTTCCTTCCATTCCAAACTATATCTTTTATTAGGGCATCTGTATCCCTAAAAAATACCTCAGATAAATATATTGGAAGAGCCATCAGTTTATATAAGATCTTGGGGTGTTCCATCACCTTCAACAAATTTACTTTGCCCATCCACGACACCAATAGGCTCTGCCAGGGCCTAACCTCTGCCTTCAGCTTTTTGAGCAAAGGAGGAAAGTTTTTCAGGTAAAGGTCTTTTAACTTTTGGGGTATGTCTACCCCCAGATATTTAATTTCTTCACTGACTGGAAATGGCGAGATTTCTTTCAAATGCCATTCCTGTTCTTGATCTTTACCAAATACCATTGTGTGAGATTTACCCTTATTTATTGTGTACCCAGATATCTTTCCAAATTAGTCTATTACTCTGAGCAGTTCTGGGAGAGATCTTTCTGGCTCTGCAATATACAGTAGAAGGTCATCAGCATATAATGATAACTTTTGCACATTCCCCCCCATATGAACTCCTTTTATAAGGTAATATTGTCTAATTGCATTGGCCAACAATTCTAACGTCAAATTGAAAAGTAAAGGTGATAGCGGGCACCCTTGTCTAAACCCTCTTTCTAATTTAAAACAATCTGTCAGGTTACCATTGATAATCAGCCTGGATTGTGGATCCTTATATATAGCCTCTAACCATCTAAAGAAATTACCTTGAAATCCTATTTTCTCCAGGGCAAGGAAAAGACCATTAAATTCAAGAAAATCAAATACCTTCTCAGCATCAGCCGAGATGACCATTGCTGGAATTTTCTGTTGCTGAATTGCATAAATTATGTTCACTGTCTTTCTAATGTTGTCCCTTCCTTGCCTTCCAGAGTTGAAACCAGTTTGATTTTTGTGAATGATTTCACGGATTATTGCCTTCAGCCTAATAGCAAGGATTTTAGAAAACATTTTAAAATCAGAATTTAAAAGGGAGATTGGTCTGTAACTGCCACATTGGTCAGCTGGTCTTCCTGGTTTAAAAATTAAAGATATCACTGCCTTATAAAACTCCTGAGGCATTTTATCCTCTACCAGAATATTGTTAAGCACTGCAGTTAAATGAGGGGTCAGTGTATCCACAAAGGCTCTATAAAATTCGTTCAGGAAGCCGTCTGGGCCACATGCTTTATTTTTCTTAGAAGCCAAGATGGCCTCTCGCACTTCCTGTTCTGTAATAACATTGTTCAGAAAGGCTCTCTGTGCCTCATTCAACTCCGGAGTCTGTATTTTATTCAGAAAAGCCTTTATTTCCTCCTCCTCTGGGTTTTGTGTAGAGTATACTTTTTTATAGAACTCCAGAAAAGCTTTCCGGATTTCTTCCGGATCCTTACACAAACTACCCTGCGTGTTGGTAATTTTAACAATGTGTGCTCTTCTTTGCTTCACCTTCACTATGTTTGCTAAAATTTTCCCTGTCCTGTTATTGCCCTCAAAAAAGTGTAACTTCATTCTTTGTATTTGGCCCTTAACCTTTTCTAATTCTATTCCATTTATCATTTCTCTAATCTTCACTATTTTCTGTTTCAAATAGCCTGATGGGGATTGCTTATTCTGAGCCTCCAGTTTTTGCAGCTCTGCATAGCGCTCTTTGATTACCTGCTTTCTCTCCTTTGTAATTTTAGCTTGCAATGCTATTACTTTGCCTCTTGTAACAGCCTTGGCTGCCTCCCAAAGAGTTGCCGGTGAAGAGACCGAGTTTACATTGATTTCAAAATATTCTATTAATTCCCTTTGCAACTGCTCCCTATGTTTCTCATTTTTTAAAATGTCCCTTCTTAGTTTCCATGTATTATTTCTTGGCCTCTCCTCCACCCCTAGCTGAAAGCATGAAACTACTGCATTATGGTCAGAAACCACCACTGGGTGTATATAAGCCCTCCTGCATTTATATAGATCAGATTTGGACACTAAAACCATGTCTATTCTTGTGTAGCTATTATACTTAGGTGAAAAGAAAGTGTAGTCTCTAGACGAGCCATTTAAAGCTCTCCAAGCCTCTATCCATCCCAGTGCCTCTACTAGGTCCGCCAGCCCTTTCTGAACATTTCTGGGTTCTCCTTTCCTTGAATAGTCTAGGTCAGACATAGTTGCGTTGAAGTCACCCTGTATAATTACTATCCCCTTTGCACTGTCTGCCACCATATGTAAGTACTTTTTGAAAAATGCCATTTTGCCCTCATTTGGTGCATAGACATTAACTAGAGTTACCAGCACATCATTTATCCTACCTATTAGACATAAAAATCTTCCTTCCTTGTCTTTGAGTGTTTTATCTAATTTAAAATCCTTATTTTTATTAAAACCTATCAGGACTCCAGCTTTTTTCTTCTTCGCACATGAGGCATACATGCTCCCTATATTCCTATTTGCAAATCTATACACATCTTTCTCCAATAAATGAGTTTCCTGGAGGAAAAATATATCTGCTTTTAACTCTTCTATCATGTCCCTGATCCTTCTTCTTTTTGGGGGAGAATTCAGCCCTCTGACATTTAATGTCATCATTTTATATTCACTCATTGGATATAAGTGGTCTAGTTTTCATTGCCAATGTTTCCCAATTTAGTATGTTTCCAAGTTGCCCCTCTGTGCTTCTATACTCTCTGAGTTTTCTATCAGGATTGACCTTCCCTGCTTGTCTTTTGTCCTCCTTCATTGTGTTTATCTGCCTGCTACTGCTAAAAGCCTTCTTAATATTCTGCCATGGATGTTTATCTATCTGTCTACCCCAACTTTCCCATCCCTCCCACCCCCTCCCCCTCTTTTACCCCCCTCAATTCATACCTCCCTCTGATGCGCATTGGGGATCCTCTGGGGATTCTGTACCTTAATGGGACACAGTTGTGCCCCACCAGCTCCCCCCCCCCCTTTCACAAAAATCCAACATTAAAACCTTATTTTTAGCCATTTAAACAATTGGCCACCATTATCCCAAAGCCCAAACTTTCACCATCAGACAAATGGAGCTACATCAGGTCTTAAAACTCAGCATAGCTGTGACACAGTAAAACTTCCACAGGAGAACATGCAAAGCTGAGCTAGGCCTCAACACTAAGCTAACTGATATTTTCTCTCTCATCTCTCTTCTGACTGTATGTTGGGTGCTGCAGACCTCGAAACTATAAAGTCCTCCAGATCCTCCATGCAGTCAAAAATCTTATTTTTTCCTCCCCAGGAAATTGTCAGGCGAGGTGGGAATATTAGCCTTGGTGCAAGCTCTCTTTCAATCCAAGTGGAAAAATATTTTCCCCACTTTAAATGCCTTTTCATTGTTTCAGCCGCATAACCTGGTTGTATTTTGACTGTCTGTTGCCTGAACATTATCTTCTGCTTGAGCTGGGCCTGTCTCAGAATTTGTTCTTTTATTTGATAGTTTGCAAATTTAACGATGATAGGGCGAGGGGGGTCAGTTTCTTTAACCCCGGGATGGCCCACCCTGTGTGCTCTATCAATATTTACTGTGTGGAATTGCTCTCTCTCAGGGAAATTTTCTTTTAGCAGGGCCCATATCAACTTATTGCTCTCTTCAGCCTCCCTGTTCTCCGGAATTCCATTAAACCTTAAATTGCCCCTTCGAGACCTGTTTTCAAGGTCCTCACATTTATCTTTTAGGAAATCAATTGGTTTTTTTGCCTCAGTAAGCTGCTGGCCTGTCCCCAGGGCCTGGTCTTCTATAGAGGAGATTCTCCCCTCTGTTGCTTCCAGCCTTCTGGCCAGGCTTTCCAGCGTCCTATTCCCTTCATCAACTGAGGATTTTATCCTCTTCATATCCATTTTGATTTCCTTTCTCATTTGGGCCAATATCTTATGTAAAGACTTACCTGTTCCAGAGTCCTCCCCTGACTCAGAAGAAAGCAGCTCCCTGTCAGTCTCGTGGTCTGTTTCAGGCCCTGCAGGCCTCATGCTACTCCTGCTTGCCTCTTTCTCCACTTCTCTGGGCCTCACTGCAGATCCCCACTCAAAGAAGCGATCTAAGGCATTCTTTTGGGAGATCTTATGCCTCCCTTTGTTCTTGCCAGCCATCCTTTTTAATTCACCGCTTGGGCTTTTTTTTTTTTTTTTTGGCACAATTAGGAGCTCAGGGAGGGGAGCCTAGGCAGTCCCCAGCTCATGCTACTCCTGCTTGCCTCTTTCTCCACTTCTCTGGGCCTCACTGCAGATCCCCACTCAAAGAAGCGATCTAAGGCATTCTTTTGGGAGATCTTATGCCTCCCTTTGTTCTTGCCAGCCATCCTTTTTAATTCACCGCTTGGGCTTTTTTTTTTTTTTTTTGGCACAATTAGGAGCTCAGGGAGGGGAGCCTAGGCAGTCCCCAGCTACTCACTCTTGCACATGCGCCCCCTATCGGAGGTAAACTTTTCCATGTGAAAGTGTGGGAGAGAGTCAGATGATTTATAATGGATTCATCAAGGTCAGAGTTGTATTTTGCTGTACCTCTTATTCATTTATGAGCTAGATTGTGCCACTCTTAATCTTAGTGTTGAGTACTAACGAGTCCCACTGAGAAATCCCTGAAGTGAGTCTTGTAGGTAAGTACTCGCCACTTGCCAGCATTGCTAAGGGATATATAGTCTGTCCCAAACTGTATGAACCATATGGTAACTGCAGCTGGCATTTTTCAAAGGAGTCTAAAAGACATTAGGTTGCCCAGTTTCAACTGAAATTCTTGCATCCCTATCTGGATGCAGATTTGCACTCACATGGTTTTAAAACTTCATCAGTAGGTGGCATTTGACACCATCACAGCAGGTGCAATTTAATTTGGAACTGGAAAAAAAAACTTGAGTCTATCTATTTCAGCCTATAGTTGAATATTCAGCATAATGAAGCATCTTCCTTTCAGCCCTTAGTAGCAAAATCTCTGCATGAGTAATGATGATGTTGTTTGTAAATCACTCTTTTTGTACTGTTGTGTTTTATTTTCTGTTTTCTACAAGTTCTATAAATTAGGAATGGAGTCTCATTAGAAATTGCTGTGCAGACATTTTCTTTGATGCTTTAGATCCCCTTTGTTAGTTTGTAGCAGGAGAAAAATACAACAGAAGTGATCTGAGCAAAACATTCTACTACTAGTAGTCGTGTACTGTAAATATTTCATCATAGAGGGTGGGATGGCTATGTTATTCACTGGTGGGAAAGAAATAGAGTTTAAAGGGCTATCTCATTTGTTACTGACAGGTAATACCCACATTTTTTGATACCACATTAAGTATTCAATGGGCTACCTGATCACCAACCAGGTACCTGGATACCCCAATAATTAGTAATTTCCAGTACTGATTTTTTTATTTTTCAGTAACCAATCTGTAAATTGGGATGGAAAACCAAAACATTAAGATGGAAAAATGCAAAATAGGTAAGTCAACATTCTGAGACATTCCAGGACATCGGATACCCAAATCAGGTTGCAGTCATGTACTGGAAATTTGACTCAAGGACTTGTTTTTGAGGGTAATCATTTCAGCTCTAGAAAGCAATGAATGAGAAAGAAATCAGCATGTACGCCAGTTCAATCTCTGCTCAGAGAATCATGCTTTGAAACATTCCAACAGATGTTTTGCACCATACTATGCCAATACCTGCTTTCAAAATGCTCTAGGTTTTTCATGTATATTTTTAAAAGAAATATTAAGATATATTATTTATATTCCTCTCCCTGTAAAGTAAGGCATTGAACAGGCCTGGAAAATTAATCAAGGGTCTAGCAGAATACTGTAACAGCAGAAATTAGACTTTGTAATACAACTGTGTAGCTAAAAGCTGATTGGGGCTGTGAGAACTGGACTTTGGAAAGAGAATCACTCAGGACTAGAAGCATTTAAAATTTAGTCTTATCGAAATATACTGAGAATCCCACGATGAGCAGAAAAATCTAATGACTGGCAATGGTAGAGTAGGCCTGAAATGGATTAGCCTGATTGTATCTGTGGAGAATTTTGTAGATTTTGAACAGATCCAGTGCTGATTTCCCCTCCAACTCCCTGCCTCCTCCATGTCATATCTCCACAAACCATTCAAACAATGAGGGGGGGGAAACCCTACACAATGCTGTCTTGCACGTGCATAATAATAATTTTAATATAATGCGTGCAAGCACAGAAACCTATTTTGTTTCTTGTCAATGTGTAAGATGGTACTGCACTGGGGTGAGTGAGCCAGTGCAGCACCAACTTGCAAATGCATGGCAAATAAAACATTTTTTGGAACATGTTTTATGTACTGTGCATGCACAAAATGGCACAGTATTGTAGTGAAGGAGGAGGATGAGCCAATACAGTTTTCTGACATAATGGGAACCAGATCTTTGTGGGTCCAACTTGGTCAGTCCAATTCTGTTCACATTAATCAGTTTACAAATGTTTGAGTTTAAGAAATATTATTTCTATACCTCTGTTGGTAAAGCTAGGCATTGTAGGGTGCATCCTCATAATTGTTAGCAAATGGGGAATTTCTTTGGCTCTGGCAAGATGCCTCTTTGGAGTTTTAGTCATCATTGAGTTCTTTCACATCTTACAAATTGGCTGAGGTGAGATCAAGTGTTGTTGTTCCAAAGGGAAACATCAACCTTTAGGGAGTGCTTGTTAGTGTCCATCAGTACTTCAGTTTCTGGTGATTCTGTGCTCCTGCCATGANCGATCTAAGGCATTCTTTTGGGAGATCTTATGCCTCCCTTTGTTCTTGCCAGCCATCCTTTTTAATTCACCGCTTGGGCTTTTTTTTTTTTTTTTTGGCACAATTAGGAGCTCAGGGAGGGGAGCCTAGGCAGTCCCCAGCTACTCACTCTTGCACATGCGCCCCCTATCGGAGGTAAACTTTTCCATGTGAAAGTGTGGGAGAGAGTCAGATGATTTATAATGGATTCATCAAGGTCAGAGTTGTATTTTGCTGTACCTCTTATTCATTTATGAGCTAGATTGTGCCACTCTTAATCTTAGTGTTGAGTACTAACGAGTCCCACTGAGAAATCCCTGAAGTGAGTCTTGTAGGTAAGTACTCGCCACTTGCCAGCATTGCTAAGGGATATATAGTCTGTCCCAAACTGTATGAACCATATGGTAACTGCAGCTGGCATTTTTCAAAGGAGTCTAAAAGACATTAGGTTGCCCAGTTTCAACTGAAATTCTTGCATCCCTATCTGGATGCAGATTTGCACTCACATGGTTTTAAAACTTCATCAGTAGGTGGCATTTGACACCATCACAGCAGGTGCAATTTAATTTGGAACTGGAAAAAAAAACTTGAGTCTATCTATTTCAGCCTATAGTTGAATATTCAGCATAATGAAGCATCTTCCTTTCAGCCCTTAGTAGCAAAATCTCTGCATGAGTAATGATGATGTTGTTTGTAAATCACTCTTTTTGTACTGTTGTGTTTTATTTTCTGTTTTCTACAAGTTCTATAAATTAGGAATGGAGTCTCATTAGAAATTGCTGTGCAGACATTTTCTTTGATGCTTTAGATCCCCTTTGTTAGTTTGTAGCAGGAGAAAAATACAACAGAAGTGATCTGAGCAAAACATTCTACTACTAGTAGTCGTGTACTGTAAATATTTCATCATAGAGGGTGGGATGGCTATGTTATTCACTGGTGGGAAAGAAATAGAGTTTAAAGGGCTATCTCATTTGTTACTGACAGGTAATACCCACATTTTTTGATACCACATTAAGTATTCAATGGGCTACCTGATCACCAACCAGGTACCTGGATACCCCAATAATTAGTAATTTCCAGTACTGATTTTTTTATTTTTCAGTAACCAATCTGTAAATTGGGATGGAAAACCAAAACATTAAGATGGAAAAATGCAAAATAGGTAAGTCAACATTCTGAGACATTCCAGGACATCGGATACCCAAATCAGGTTGCAGTCATGTACTGGAAATTTGACTCAAGGACTTGTTTTTGAGGGTAATCATTTCAGCTCTAGAAAGCAATGAATGAGAAAGAAATCAGCATGTACGCCAGTTCAATCTCTGCTCAGAGAATCATGCTTTGAAACATTCCAACAGATGTTTTGCACCATACTATGCCAATACCTGCTTTCAAAATGCTCTAGGTTTTTCATGTATATTTTTAAAAGAAATATTAAGATATATTATTTATATTCCTCTCCCTGTAAAGTAAGGCATTGAACAGGCCTGGAAAATTAATCAAGGGTCTAGCAGAATACTGTAACAGCAGAAATTAGACTTTGTAATACAACTGTGTAGCTAAAAGCTGATTGGGGCTGTGAGAACTGGACTTTGGAAAGAGAATCACTCAGGACTAGAAGCATTTAAAATTTAGTCTTATCGAAATATACTGAGAATCCCACGATGAGCAGAAAAATCTAATGACTGGCAATGGTAGAGTAGGCCTGAAATGGATTAGCCTGATTGTATCTGTGGAGAATTTTGTAGATTTTGAACAGATCCAGTGCTGATTTCCCCTCCAACTCCCTGCCTCCTCCATGTCATATCTCCACAAACCATTCAAACAATGAGGGGGGGGAAACCCTACACAATGCTGTCTTGCACGTGCATAATAATAATTTTAATATAATGCGTGCAAGCACAGAAACCTATTTTGTTTCTTGTCAATGTGTAAGATGGTACTGCACTGGGGTGAGTGAGCCAGTGCAGCACCAACTTGCAAATGCATGGCAAATAAAACATTTTTTGGAACATGTTTTATGTACTGTGCATGCACAAAATGGCACAGTATTGTAGTGAAGGAGGAGGATGAGCCAATACAGTTTTCTGACATAATGGGAACCAGATCTTTGTGGGTCCAACTTGGTCAGTCCAATTCTGTTCACATTAATCAGTTTACAAATGTTTGAGTTTAAGAAATATTATTTCTATACCTCTGTTGGTAAAGCTAGGCATTGTAGGGTGCATCCTCATAATTGTTAGCAAATGGGGAATTTCTTTGGCTCTGGCAAGATGCCTCTTTGGAGTTTTAGTCATCATTGAGTTCTTTCACATCTTACAAATTGGCTGAGGTGAGATCAAGTGTTGTTGTTCCAAAGGGAAACATCAACCTTTAGGGAGTGCTTGTTAGTGTCCATCAGTACTTCAGTTTCTGGTGATTCTGTGCTCCTGCCATGATAGGGATACATTTAATCACATTTGGAGACTTTCCCCCAAATTTCCCCAGATTCCAGCTACCAGGTAGTTAATGCAACATGAAAAGGGGGACAATTTCCTGGTGCAGATCAGGTATACCAATCCCTGGCAGTAGGGATGGGAAAACACGTTTCAGAAGTTCGGAGTTTGGCCCGAACTCGGCCTGTTTGTATGACCGAACGCAAATGCGAACCTGAACCCAAACATACCAAACAGAACTGAACACCGAACAGCAAAATGGCCGAACAGTTTGGTCAGTTCGGATCGCGTTCGGGTGAGTTCGGGTGGCAAAAAAAGGTTCACTGTAAGGTCAAACGTGACAGGGAGGGGTAGTACTAGTCAGGAGCAGACTTCCAGGCACCAGGGGTGGAGAGGCTTGCAAGAAATGAAACTATCTGCCTCCCCCCTTCCCAACACCTTCTGAGCTAGTCACTGTTCCTGAACAGCAGGTGCTGAGTAGGATTATTAGATTGCTTTAAGTTTCATTTTAGTTTTGTACTGAAATGAAACTTAAACCTTAAACTGAAACCTTGGGGTTTTTGTTAACCCCCCCCCCTCCATCCCATATATATAAAGATAGAGAGATATAGATATAGAGAGATAGATAGGTTAGGGATAGTAGTTGTAGGAGCTAGCTTAGTGATAGAGATAGCGTTAGTGATTTAGTTTTAGTGTTTGTAGGAGTAGGCCTGTGTACTTATTAGATAATCCATTTAGTTCATAGCATTTAGAATAGTTAATAGCAGTTAGATTTAGTGTAGATAGATATGTATACTATTAGATAAAAAAAAATAATTAAAAAACCCATATAAAAACAAAAAAACAAATAAAAAACAAAAGAAAACCATATGAAACCCAATAAAAAACCAAAATACCATATAAAAAACAACAAAAACACCCATAACAACATTTCCTGAATGGCTGAACTGAACGACTGAACGGCCGAACGCAACAGCCGAACCCGAAGCGGGCGAACTAACCAAACTGCCGAACTGAATGGAAGAACCGAACGCAGCCGAACCAAACTGCCGAACCGAACGCAGCTGAACCGAACGGCCAAACCCGAACTGCGATCTGTTTGCCCATCCCTACCTGGCAGGCAGTGACTCCTTGCGCTAACGCTCTTCTGTCAACAGCAGCTTCAGTCAGGGAAAGACTTAGGATGCCTACAGTGGACTGAAAGAGGCTTCTGAGGGAATAATGTTTGGCTGTTGTCAATTCATCTTCGACATACATATGCTGCTACATGCTCTTGTTACAGGCCTGGGGAATATGTGAAAACATAGTGGGTGAAGCCACATGAGACAGAGTGGAGAGGCTACCACACCTTGGGTAGCCTTACCCCACTCTGGGCAGCTGACAATGCCCACAAGATGTTCCCCGCCTACCGAGGACATGTTATGAAGCAGCTTTACCTCAACTGGGGCTTTTAGCTGCAGGCTTTTTGCTGCAGGCTTGCGGGCTTTTTGCTGCAGCCACTGCCGCTTGTCACCTGGGCCCTGATCCTGCACCAGCCACTCCAGTTGCTGCTCCAGCTGCTCCTTTGAGGCTCCCCCACTATCCATCTTAGGAGAGGAAATGACCTGACTGTAAGGATTGGGGGGGGAGGGGGAACTTTAAAGCTGAGACACCCATACTGGGTGCCCCGGCCTAACCCAACCCCCCACTGGAAAAGGAAGTGCCTCGGGGGCACTAAAGGGAGTCGCCTGGGGCTTCCTGAACAGGACTCACTTATGGGATTTTTGCTGCAGCCGCTGCTGTTTGTCACCTGGGCCCCAATCTTGCACCAGCTGCTCCAGTTGCTGCTGCAGCTGCTCCTTTGAGGCTCCTCCACTATCCATCTGAGGGGAGGAAAAGACCTGACTGTAAGGAGTGGGAGGGGAGGGGGAACCTTAAAGCCTAACCCCACCCCCCACTGGAACAGGAAGTGCCTTGAAGGCACTAAAGGGAAATGCCTGGGGCATCGCAACAGGCGTGCACCAAAAGCCGAAGGGCCGTGACCAAATGGTGCGGCCCTTTGGGGCCCTTCGGGGGGCTAGGGGGGAGGCTATCACCATAGGGAGTCATCTGTAGGGGGGGAATTGGTTGGGATGATGGTATTGGGGGGAGGGAGGGTGGAAACTACCTATGATGCTGACTT
>QEPC01010930.1:1845127-1859486 GCA_003113815.1 Sphenodon punctatus
ATGGTTTACCACGGGGTTGCGGGGTATGAAGCAGGTAGGTAGGAGACTAGAGCGACGCTGGCATCGGACTTGCTCTGAATCTGACCATCTTCTCCATAGGGTCCATTTGAGGTCTTATGTTGAGGCTGTGAGGACAGAAAAGAAGGAATTCTTTGCTGCCCCCATAGCGTCTGCGAAGTCACGCCCGGTGGGGCTATTTCTGGTGGTCCGGGGCTGGTTAGTCCTGCCTCCCTCCGCCTGGATTGGGACTTGTCCCAGGCCCACTGTGAGCAATTTGTAACCTACTTCGCAGACAAGATTGCTCAGATCCAGAGCGACTTCGACACCGGATTGAAGCAGTAAGTGAGGAGCGTGAGGTTGCAGAGGCCCCATCTGGTCAATCTTCTTGGGTTGAATTTCAGGACGTGACGCCAGCCAATGCAGCGGATGTCCTGGGGTCTGTTAGGGACACCAGTTGTCAACTCGATCCGTGCCCGTCCTGGTTGGTGAAAGCCTCCAGGGAGACGCTAGTGCTGGTGAGGGTTATTAATGCATCCCTTCGGCAGGTTAGATTGGCACCCAGCCTTAAGCAGGCTGTGGTGCATCCCCTGCTGAAGAAGCCATCTTTAGAAGTGGATGTGCTCACCAGCTACCGCCCTGTCTCTAACCTTCCCTTTTTAGGGAAGGTTATTGAATGGGCGGTGGCACTGCAGGTCCAGCAGCATCTTGATAGCATCGGTTTCCTTGACCCTTTTCAATCTGGGTTCCGCTATGGTACTGAGACAGCGTTGGTGGCTTTGGCCAACGACCTCCACTGGGAGATGGACTCAGGACAGTCGACACTTCTGGTCCTGCTAGATCTCTCGGCCGCTTTTGATACCGTGGACCATGGGCTGCTGTTGAGACGGCTTCAAGATCTGGGAGGTCTGGACAGGACTGTTCTTGGATGGTTCCGCTCATTCCTCTCAGACAGAAGCCAGCGGGTTGTGCTGTGAGCTGAAACATCATGCCCCCGGGTCTTGACCTGTGGTATTCCGCAGGGTTCCATTCTGTCTCCACTGTTATTTAATATGTACATGCAGCCCCTGGGGGAGATCGTGAGATGGTTCGGGGTGTGTTGTCACCAATATGCTGACGACACACAGCTGTAACTCTCTTTTTCAACGGACCCAGGTCCTTCCGTCCGATACTTTCCCAGTGTTTGGAGCATGTGGCGGTTTGGATGAGGCAGAGAAGACTGAAGCTTAACCCAGATAATACGGAGGTGATGGTAGTGGGGAGGGCGAAGGAGGTGTCAGCTCCTCCTATTGGGGGTGGTCTGCCCTCCGGTTGCCCAGCAGTTATGGAGTCTGGGGGTGAATTTGGATGCGGACTTCCGCCTGAATCGGCAGGTGGAGGCGGTGGCTAAAGCCGCCTTCCGCCAGATGTATCTGGTGCGGAGGCTGCGCCCATACATCTCCAGACCTGACCTGGCCACTCACATCCATGCCTTCGTTACCGCGAGGCTTGACTACTGCAACACGCTCTACGTGGGGCTTCCCTTGATATTGGTTCAGAGGATGCAACTGGTGCAGAATGCGGCGGCCCGTCTCCTTATGGGGATGGGTTGCCATGAGCACATTACACCAGTGCTCCGTTCTCTGCACTGGCTGCCTATAGCGTACCGAGCCAAGTTCACGGTGCTAATATTGGCATACAAAGCCCTATATGGTCTTGGCCCCTCTTATCTTGGGGACTGCCTCATCTTCTGTGACTCAGGACGGACCCTCCGATCCATGGGGGGTGCCTATCTGGAGGCCCCTGTGTAAGGCGGGGGGCCACCATGGAGAGGGCGTTCTTGGTGGTTGGGCCACAGTCGTGGAACTCCCTTCTGAAGGAAACCTGCCTGGCCCCGGGTCTGCTCACCTTTCGGTGGGCATGCAAGACTTGGCTGTTTGCCCAGGCCTTTGGAGGGGAGGGAGGAGGGAGGGGGGTAAATGGGGGAGATTGATGGGGTGGGGAATTTGGAGAATTAGAGGGTAGGTTCAGGGTTGTGGGGTTTTTTTTTTTTTTTAAAGTGATGTTGGTTTTTGTGTATTTTATTGTTTTATCGTATTGTTAGCTACCCCGAGATGCCATGGGTATGAGGGGGCGGCATAAAAATGACATGAAATAAATTAATAAAAAGGTGGTGGGACAAATTGTGTGCCTGGGCCATGCTTGCCCTACCACATGGGAAATACTGTAGTAGGGTGTTGAGTAGTTGGCACTTTCACCTGTCACATGTGGCCATATCATGGCTAGGGCAGGATCTTAGTTTGGCTGGGAGAGATAGGCAGGGCAGGGCCAGGTGCACACTCATGTGGCTGGTTCCATCACCTGCACTGGCTGTGGTGGCAGCAGTCAGTTGGCCTGGCTTCCCCATGACTGTCTTCCCAGCTCCCTATGCTAGCCCCTTAGCAATTGGCCATCAGGAGGTTGCGTGGGGATCACTACAGCTCGCCTGGTTGCACTCACTGTCTAAATCATTCCCTGCTAATGGGAAGGAGTAAATTATGTGAGCTGCACTGCTATGGAGCACATTGTTTTGCTCCATTACAGATAACTCCTGATCAAATATATGGTCAAGTATGGTGTCATCCATGTTACTGACTTACTCTACAGGAGAGGGAAGTAGCAAGGTGCCAAAGAGATGTTTTTCTCAGAACAGAGCAATCTGCCGATTTGTTCATGTTCATGTGGCTATTCCCATTGGGTAAAAACAAACGTACAGGTGGTAGGATGGCTTCCTGGCCATGCCCAGGGAAAAGAACCATGGTGGACGCTCTGGGTCATCAAGTGACATGGAATAAACATGCCTGCTTCCAGGAAATCATCCCACCACATGGACGGCATGAATAAGAAAGGAATGCCAACAAACACGCAGGCCCCTGCCCCCAGCACCCGTTCACACATCATGATGTGATGATGGGGCCAAAGAAATATGCTGACCTGTGCTGGTCTGCATTGGCCTGTGTAGGTGGCCGTTGGCTGAGGATGGGAGGTTGGATCAGGCCCAGGCACATCCTGGGCCAGCCACCTACCCAACCCAAGGCAGTCAAGGGCGAACATCTGGCAGCACAGGACCTTACATGTGGGTTGAGTCCCAGGCCACAGTGGGCCAATATGGCCCAGCAAGCATCACATTTGTTTACCCTTAGTTAGTAAGCAGCTAAACATATGTATACCCCTTTGAAGAGAGATTCATCTTAATCTTGTCCTCTTTTTTTCAAGTCAGTAGAGTTGCAGACATGTGTAACAGGCTGCAAGTCTAAAAAGGCGGCATAAAGCTTTCCATTGGTAGCTCTATATTTTTCCACCAAATGGTGGAGTACCAGACAGTGGTCTAGAGTTGCCCTGCCCTTACGAAACCCTGCCTGCTCACAGTGGATTGTCTGATTACAATCCATCCACTCTGTTAGTCTGGCAAGAAGGAGCTTGGCAGAGATTTTACCCACTATGCTAATCAGACTTATCTGCCTGTAGTTTGCTGGGTCTGACCTCTGTCCCTTCTTATAGATAGGGACCATTATGGCCCGAATCCAACAATTGGGTATAATCCCTATATTATTTATCATTGTGAAAAGCTTAGCCAATATTGGGAGCCACCATTCTTGGTTTCCCTTGATGGCCTCGACTAAAATTAAATCTGGTTCTGGGGATTTACCATTACGGGAAGTTTTGACTATTAGCCCTATATCCAATTCAGAAACCGGGGGCCATTCAGGAATGGCCTGCTGAGTGAAACTGGTCACATCAGAGCCGGAACTTTCCCCACTAGTCTGGTCAATCTGGGACATCTCGATGAAATTAACCCAGTCTTGGGGTGCAATCTGCATGGGCCGCTCTACTCTAGGGGCAGACGCAGCACCATTAACAATCCACCAAAAGGTCTTAGAATCATTTGAACTGTCTGCTATAAAAAGATCCTGCCACATCTTCTCTCCGTATGCTTTCTTTTTTGACCTAATAAGGTCCTTGTATACTCTTTTTTCCTGCAAGTACCAGGCCAAGGAAAAAAATACCAGCCCGCTCGGTATTTCCTATAAGCTTCGTGAAGGTTCCACCTAGCCCTTCGGCACTTGGAATCAAACCATCTCTGGCCCGCAGAATAAGCAAGCCTACGACATGGGTCCCTCCCTAGCGCCTCTAGGCTTAGTTGTTGGAGTTGGGATACCAACCTATCGTACAGTACAACCTCCCCCACCTCTTCTGATCCTGAGATTAGCTTCTCCCTACATTCCAGGAGTTCACTGGATTCCAGGAAGGTGTTCCAAACAGAGGCCGTAGTTGCGGACCACCTTTGATATTTAAACAAGGGGCCAAGATTAATTTTTAGAGGTGCCTCCTCCTCATATCCAGTATCCTCTGACACCACCAATCTCGTGACCAGTGGGAGATGGTCTGATACTGTGACAGCAGCCACCTTGAAAGTGGCCAAGGAGTCAAAGACCTCAGAAGAAGCTAGAACATAGTCCACCACGCTACCTTGCCCCCCCCCCCCAAGAAAGTGAACTCGTCTGTCGGGTCGAGATACCCCATACCATTTAGGATGGAAAAATTTAGGCCCACCACCAGCTTGGCAAATCTTAAGCTGGAGGAGTTCATTGTAAAGTCTTTGGAAACCCTAGCCTGCATACCAGCTATATGTAAGCTTCCAGGAAGTTCCTCCATATACGGGGACAAAGCATTGTCCCCAGACCCTATTCTGGTGTTAAAGTCCCCCATGACCAAACATGAGGTGTTAGGATATTTTCTCAGCAGCTCGCTTATGGCATTCTCCAAATCTGTCCAGAGTTGGGTTCTAAAGGTACCTGCGTTAGCCGGGGGAATATAGACGCCTAGTAATAAGTAATGGATGGACCCACATTTAAATAACAATCCCAGCATAAATGGAGGGTATTTAAACTCAGAATCTATTCTACAGTGAGCATTGTCCGCTACCAGACAAGCTAAGTCCCCACTTGCTCTACCTATGGCAGCTAAGGACACTGCCGGTATGGATACTACAGTGTAGCCCTCAAATTCTATCTGGTCCACAGCCCAGGTCTCTTGCAGCAAAAGAATTTGATGTCATTTGACAAAGGCTACAAAGTCACCACAATCTTTGTGGGTGTGCCAGCCAGAGATATTCCAAGAGCAGACTGACAGATAAGCGTCGTGGTGCTGTGCTGGTCACACCTGACACTGCCCCACTTGGTTCAAGGCCTGGGCTATAGGAGGGGCGTGAGTTACTGTTACTGTGGGGGCAAAAATTCCTTGATCTACCCCTGATAGAGCCCCCAAGCCACCCCTATCCCCAGCGAGATCCCACCCAGGTCAGCAAAAAGAGTCTTCCTGGCCGGCATCTTTCCCACCAGCTAACTGGTGGATGGGGAGATCTAATTGCGGAGGCAGGGTGGCTGCTAGGGGCTCAAAACAGAAGCTCTCACTAGTCTCTAATACTAAACTTCCTATTTCTTCAGAGAGGGCTACCAACTCCCTTGCTGACCTTACCACCGTCTGTTCCCCAACCTCCACAATCTTAACCTGGGCCAATGAAAAAGCATCTACCTGCATCACCATATTTGACACCCTCTCATTTATGGGGGGAGGAGTAGAGCTGTTTGACATCTCCTCCGAATGGGGCTTAAAGGTTCCCACCTTCTTGTCCAAAGGGTCTCAAAGTAACGACCCATCCCGCGGAATACCCTGGGGTGTGTGGGTCTCTACTTGGAGGAAAATACTTCCTCATCTCTAACCTCGAAGACCTCTCCCACCTGTACCCCGCAAGAAAATAAAAGGGGGTTATGATGTATAAGGTGCGAGACAAGGTCTAGGATGTGAAAGAGTATAATTATGGGCTGGGTTCTCCCCTGAGATGGCAATAAACAAAATTTCCCAATATGGTTCCTGGGGACAGAAACACCCAATATTGATGACAGATGGAGGTGAATGTTCTTTTTTGATTTCCAAGGTGGAAATAACCATTGGGTTATGGTCTAATATAGAATGAAAGGGCTCCCTGAACCAGTCTTGGACTCTCATGGCTTCGTCTCTGTGGTTTAGAGCGCTACGACTCCACCCGTTTGTCGGGCAGTCTGATAAAAGATCTTTTAGATGCAGATGCTTCTTCCACTGGAGGCACCTCCATTCTCTCTAAGGTTGCAGACGCCGGCAACACAATACCCGCCATAAGCTCTACTCGACTCTTGGGATGTTCTATCACACTCCGAGCCTCGAGTTTAGCATTGAGATTCCTCATTTCGTGGGTGAGCTCACTTACCACCCCACACTGTGATTCCTGCTCTTTCAGAAAATTGACAATAATGGACAGCTGGGCAGCCATTTCCTTTAACAGAGTACTGAAGCGCAAATCTGTCTGGCCAGCCCCCCCTTCCTGGGAGGGATCCTCAAAATTTGGAGAGGGTGCCGGGAGCAATCTATCATTCAACATACCCAGACAGGGAGGCGTAGTCGGAGATAAAATTGGAGACAAGCCCCCGGAGTGAGAACAAGGCCCCTGTATAGATACAGGAATAGACCCAGAAGAAGCAGGAGGGGTTTTCTTTTCCCTACCCCTTGCAGTATCTCGGGCCACAGACACAAAGTCCTCGAGAACCCGTTGTCTAGATGGTGCTGTAGGGGCATCCTTACGCTCACCTGTGTGCCTGCTAGTTAACATATCTCACTCCTAACTGGTGAGGAGGAACCCTAGAAGCATTCAGCTAGGTCCCAGTGAAAGCCTCCAGTGTCTTAATTACCCAGGAGTTTACAATCTCCAGTCTAGGTAGTCAAACAACCTATAATCAATCCAAGAAGGAAGGGTATCCTCGCTGCTCGCCAGTCCTAAGGCCGCACACAGCCCTTAGGCGCGCTGGCCAGGCGTGTGCCTCGTACACCGCCGGGGTCTGGGAAGCTTTTAAGTAGACCGCCGAGGTTTCCCTGCCCGAGGCGCAGGTGTGCTCAACTTCCCACTCACACAGGTGTAACAGGTATAAGTGACAGCAGGGAGGGAGTCCCAGCACCTCGCAGAACAGTTCCAAGGGGCAAGCAGGCAGGCAAAAGTGGAAATCCTAGGGCTGTGCACCACTATGACTCTTTCCCTCTGCAGGTGTCCATTGGAAAAACTGGGGTGATGCCTGGGATGCGAAGCCTAGGACCTGCTCAGCCGGTGCCGCCCAGGTGGACAGCGGGGGTCCCAGAGCAGCAGCTGTAGTGGAGATGGAGGCTACCCTGGCAGGAGCTCCAGCAGTAGGCGGCGGGTTAAGTTGGCGAGTGTTATTCCAGGCTTCACACAAATCAGCTGCATCCATGTCAGCAGAGATGCAACGAAGGGGGGTGACACCAACGCCAACACGGCTCCACAAACAGCCCTGCTAATGGCCGACACCCTTTAGGTGTCGCCCTTCGGGCTGCTGCCCAAAGGGTCCCAGACCCTGTATAATATACATGGGGGTAGATGAAGACAGCCAATGAGTGGGCACAAGCAGTAGCTTCTTCTCCTGTTCCAGGCCCCTCCTCTCCCAGCTGCACACGCTCCATAGCCCAATGTGTAATGTAAATACAATTGGACATCATGTGGTTGCATTGTCTGGCTGCACCCCTTGTTGTGCAGTCTGTAGTTACTGTAATTGAGGGTGTTAGCATACAGCATTTGTTTATTAATTATTATTATTAATTATGAGGCACTGATGAATGGATCTCAGAACACTTCACAAAACTTATGCAATAAAATATAATAAAGCAATGTAAAATCTATATAAAAGCAATTTATTGTCCATACAAAATGTTTTCCATAGAAAATGCTTTCAATTAAAACATTTTTACAGTATGAAAAATGCATTAAAATGTTTTTAATGCACTCTATAGTGAAGCATCATTATACAAAAGTAAGTGTCTGACCAAAATATACACAATAAACACAGAGCTGTGTTTCACTTACATAAACCTCGGAAGAGAGCTCCAAGCCTCTGAAAGTTGTAACTAAAGTTGGAGAGAAAAGGCAAAAGGTTTCTCTACCAAATTCACATGAAACAACTTATGGGGAAAAGCGCTGACCTTGTTTTTAAAGAGAGGTTTTGTCTTGCCTCTGTTTCCCCTGGGCAAGTGGGGGTGGGGGTGAAGGGTTGTGAGCTTTGTGCTCCCTGCCTCCATGTGCACTTGACTTGGTTATGCTCTGCTTGGTTGCCTGCTTTTTCCCTGAGCAGATTGGGAGTGCTTTTGTCATGAATCTTCCACCCCTTAGCATTGTGTGTGCCCTAATCTCTGCTCCCTTATCCTGAGTTGAGTCTTTTAGTTTTTGGGGATAGGAACTGAATCTAGGGGCCAGATCCAGGAGCTGGAAAGGAGCATAAAACATTTCATGACAGTCAAGAAATATGCCATCAATTTTTTTCAGAAAGTAAAGACTAACATAAGGGAAGGCAACATGCTATAGAGTTTAAGAATGATTCCTTAACATCTTGTACAGGCAAAAGGAAAGATGAAAGAATCTGTTAAGCTACTATAAAGAGGAGTACTATCACACTTACATCAGAGTTTAAAACAGCTGTAGAGTATTGTTTAAATATCGATGAATAAACCTGGTGTTTCCATGTTATCTCCCTCTTACCTAAAGCTAACAGAACTTTTTTTTCTACTGAAAAAGTAACTGGCAATATCCACTTGAACTGCTGCCAGAGGCGGGCCCAGTGCCTGACCTCCCGCCAGTGGTTTAGGTGGGCCTTGACAGTCAAGTCCTTCCTTGCATTGTGCGGCATGCTGCCACACAAGTTGCCTGTGTTCCTGGGTCATGCCCCTCGGGAGGCTGGCCCAAAGGGGCATTGGGGTCAGAGACCCCCTTGTGTCCATGTCATCCCCCAGCTTGCACCTACATCCCCCAAACCTCTTATCTTGCCTCTGGCGCAGTCAAACCTGTGTGTGACCTGCTGCCCCAAAGACAGTTCCCAGCTGGCAGGGCACTTTCTGTCTAGAGTGAACACCCAGAGCATCACAGCCAGAAGGTGTGGCCAGCAGCAGGCTGGGAACCTACCAGCCATTAGAATCATGCCTCCCAGGCACTCCTGCTCCTGACTCCTCTCCCCGGACCTGTCTGGCCTGGCTAGCTGTGGCATGTTGTGGGTCACTCTCCATAGTGAACATTCAGAGCATCAGAGCCAGGAAGTGTGACCAGCTGCAGGCAATGCATTCTAATGGGAACCTAGAAGCCATGAGAATTAATAGACTGGCAGGGCACTTTGAAAAATCACCTCCCAGGCTCTCCTGCTTCTGGCTTCCCCCCCCCCCCTTTCCCTTCATTAGGCAGAGTCAGACTGCAGTGCTGAATGGAGCCAGTCTTCAGCACATGGTCATGGCTGCAGCTGCCTGGTCTGGTTTGGTAAGTTTGAAGACTGCCCTTGGGCTCCGCTTAAATTACATATTTGTTTTCCTTCCCCTGGAAAGATTAGGGGCCTGTGGTAGGGAGGGCAGATTGGGGGTGCTTGCTCCCATGTGCACTGTGGGGACTTGGTTCTAAGATGCTGCTCCTTAAGTAATAGATTTTTTTTAAAGAGAGAGAGAGAGAGAAAGGTTTTTTGCCTTGCCTGTGTTTTCCCAGGGAAAACTGGAGGGAGGGTGAGTGAGGAAGAGTTGAGATTTGTGGCCCCATGTGCACCGTGAGAACTTGGTTCTAAGCTGCTGCTTCTAAACGTGATTGTTTTGTTGTTGTTTGTTTTTAAAGAGAGGTTTTGTCTTGCCTCTGTTTCCCCATGGCAGATGGGGGGAGGGGTGAAGGGCTGTGAGCTTTGTGCTCCCTGTCTCCATGTGGACTTGACTTGTTTCTGCTTCTGCTTGGTTGCCTGCTTTTGGCAGATTGGGGTGACTTTGCTATGGAACTTCCACCCCGTAGCATTGTGTGTGCTCTCATCTCTGCTCCCTTATGCAGAGTTCAGTCTTTTAATATTTGGGGGTAGGAAGTGGATCCAGGGGCCAGATCCAAGAGCTGGAAAGGAGCATAAAACCTAGTCATTGGCCACATTTAGGCCCTGAGCCTGAGGTTACTGACTAGATTTGAGGGGGTGAGATTTGTTTGCAGTGGCCCCATCATGGGCTGGACATTGGAATTTGTTGGTTGCTTTAAAATTACAGGTTTGGTTTTTTTTAAAGAGTTTGCCTGTTTTAGTGTTGCCAACTCATGCTTTATTCCATGAGGGTCATGATCGTAAGGGTGTTGAAAATTCATAAGTGAGGAGAGTTGTAATAAGTCTGTGATTTTCGGCTTTCACTAAGAAAGCAAGCTTCCTTAAAGTTGTGGAGAGAAGCTTTAAAACATGACTGCAGTGTTTCACTGAGAAACTGAAAGCAAATGGACAGAACCCCAGACTAATTATTGCTTTAAGCTCAGAGTCTGAATGTTCGTTGGTTTGTTTGAAAAAAATAGCAACTCATGCTTTCTATACCCAATGTCTTGGTTCTCATTATGTCTTTATCCATTTGAAAATTTGCCGTTGTTTGTCCCAGCCCTGTTTTCTGTTTGTGGGCCTCCTTCATCACTCACTCTGTGTAGCTGCTTGTTGTCAAGGAGCATTAATGAACAGTTTTCTGTTTGGTTTGAAAATAATTGTGTTGAATATGATATACTAACAACATTTACCTTCTGTACAATGGTGTCCATGCAAGTACAGCCTGGATAATTCCTGTAATCTGGGCTAACTGTTATGGTACTCAACTCATGGTACTCCTGCCACTGAACACATTGCCTGCTGGTGGTTATTGGAGACAGGTCCCTGCCCAGTGGGCTCATAATATAAGAAGGACAAGGGTGAGGGGAACAGAGGGAGAGTCACACGCACATTCCCTTCCTTTCTGTTTTTTTTTTGTTTTTTTTTTACATATGGGGAACTGTGGCTGTAAAATCCCATATTAATTTAAAATTTTGGCTTGGCCCTGCCTACAGTTTGCTTAGCCTTATCTACCATTGGACTGGCCCTGCCTACCATTGACCCACCCACCACCTCACAAGCCTTACCCCACCCACCACCACCAGCCACCACTGTCATGCCCTGAATGGCGTCCCGGATCTCGTCCACCTGCTGTATGGTCTCCCCCAGCAGCTCCCTCAGCAAATCTTCCCTGCATTATTGGTTTCAGACCTGAAGGTCCTGGGTGCTTGTTGCTAGGGATTGGTCCACACCCATTGTAATGGCAGTCCTGTACCAAGGCGGCAAGGAAAGCCATAAGTTCCTACTGACTGACTCTCACCTTCTTGCCCTGGTATTTCAGTCCCTGCCTGCTCTTTCCACCTAACTATGTCAACCACCTGGTGCCAAGCCCCCGCGCCGATACAGGGGGTGGTGCCCTCGGCATGTACCCCAGCTGGCCGCCGCGCTCCTGGTCCCTCCTGGGGCCCTGCCAGCTGCACCAATCCAGGCAGGGCATCCAGACACACCCCCAGCCCTAAGAGAGTGTAGCAGTCGGGACCGGAAGTAGCGGACAAGCCGCCCAGCCCGACATCAATAGACACGCCCCTAGTGCATCGCTCTGCATGTTTGCGGGCGCGTGCTGAGGGGTGGGGCTTGGAGGATAAGAACCAGCACCAAGAGGCACTCAGCACTGGTGACTGAGAAGTTGAGACCGGCCCCTGAGCTAAGTGATTGCTTCGTGGTTCTAAGATTGTGTGCTTGGGATATCTTGGTGCTATTAGACGTAGTGTGTGTATGTTGTGTCTCCCTTCCCCCTGTGATCCCCATAGCGTGCCTGTCAATTGCCTGCGCGAGTAAGTGCCCCTCCCCTCCTGGGACTCCTTCTCCCTTTTCCTCTCCCAGTGTGCGTGCACCTTATTCCCCACCCCGCTGCGTTCTGGACCACGATCCCCTCGTGCGCCCTTACCCTTCTCACTGCCCCTGCACTACTCCCTCTCCCCTTTTGTCCCCGTGGTACAGTGAGTGAGAGTGGGGAGTGTGATTGGTCTCACAGCTCCTTTCCTTCCTCAGCGCCCTATGATGATAGGGACCCGGGCAGTGTGTCTGCTACACAAGATCCCATTGGTCCACCCACTATCCTGATGGGCCGTTGGCACCAGATAGAGGGAGTAGTTAAGGGCCGTGACCAGTGCGTGCGAACAGGGTATGGGTCCAGTCCATACCCCTCAAGTGCTCGCCCCCCCTTTCCCCTCACGGCAATTGCCCCCCTCCTGTGACACCTGGATGAATATCGGGAATGAACATCTGGCCTATGCTGCTATGGGGGCAATTGCTGTGGCAGGGTTTCTGCCATGAGGTCCCCTCCATAGATCACAAAAGAGGACTGAAGAACATACAGATATCAAACAATGGCATTCATGCCTCCACTCCACAGCCATCATTTTGTCTTCCACCCTCCCCTCTCCGCCTGCTGTCCCACCATAGTGCCTTTCCCTCCTCCATCCCATGGGCCCAACATGGTGTCTCTCACTACTTCCCATGCATACCGTTTGTATCCAGGGCTATTGTGTCCTGTGAAGTATCCCCCAGCACTCTCCTGGCCACCTGTGAACACAGTAAAGAAAAAAACCCACATAAATAGTTAGCAATAAACAGAAGTCTTTATCATACAAGCTGTGTAAACACATCCCCCCTCCGTAGATTAACCTACCGTAGTTGCTTGGCTGTCATTCTGAGCCACGGCAATGATTCTGAAGAGCAAAGTATTGGGCACATGTTGCAAACAAGGATGAGCTGGAACAATACATGTTTGAATTTGATGCGTGTTGGCCTTGAAAGGCGAACATTACATGCACACTCATGAATGCAAGAGTAGAGAGAGGGACAGAAAGTGGTCACTCCTTAAAACATTCTTGGGTTGACTCTTGCCCTTGACTCTTTTGTGCTGGTGGACCTGTACATGTGCAATGGTTCATGCAACCTAATTGATGGGACACAGACACGGAGGTGCACATTAGCCTACATTTGCTGTGTGGTGGGCTCTATATGTTCCAAGACCCCACCTTGAATTGGGGTTGAGTGTCCAGTTGATAGTGTGCCAATAGCAGAGAAAACCTACCATCTTGCTTGTTAACACTCTCTGTCTTGCAAGTGGGGGTATAAGCAAAGAGCATTTAGCAAACAACATTCTTAATGTTAAACATTAAAAGAGGAGTGCTAGGGACTGCTTGGGATAGAAGTGCAGCAGGCTGTCTCCACAATGTTAATCTCCAATACTTTCTATCCTTTCCTGGATTCACTTTGCTTGATTTTTCTCCAGAATCCACTAATATAAATTATAGGTCTTACTCTGAAAGAACCTAATTGATAATGAAAAAGAAGCTTTAATGTCTGCTAAATTGTAGTATTAGGGTCTGTTCCCACTTGGCTTTCATTCTTGTAGTTAATGGGTGCAATAAGGAATTCAGCCATCTGCACACATTCCCAGCCAAGTGATCAGCAGATGACAGTGTTTTCAGGAAATCTTCTACTGTTGATGTAACAGTTTTATGCCAGTCCAGATCTTTGTTACTTTCCATAACAGACTATACAGTATGCAAGCCAGTTAGTGAGTACATATGATTAGGAAGAAATGTTGAACTGTGTGCTGAAATATTACTAAATATGACACACATAGCAATAGACAAAAGGTGTTTTAGTATAGTCACATTTTAAATTGTTACTGTGGTTCTGAAGTAAACTTGCTGACTTAAGAACAGATTCTAAAAACTTTACTC
This sequence comes from Sphenodon punctatus, assembly GCA_003113815.1. NCBI lineage: Eukaryota > Metazoa > Chordata > Lepidosauria > Sphenodontia > Sphenodontidae > Sphenodon > Sphenodon punctatus. The sequence goes on from QEPC01010930.1 coordinate 1,858,782, forward strand.
ATTAGAGCTGGAATGAATAGCCAAATCTGTAACAATGGTTAATAACTGAAGCTGAAATGGGTACCTGATTTTTGCACTGAGGGTAATACACATACACATTTTCAGGTACTGTTTTGGGTACCCAAATTGGTATTTTGGTATACCAGTTGTCATGTTGATATTCAGTAATCGGTTATCGATATCTCAGGTACCCAATCAAAAACCAGTTTGGGTACCAGAAAATACCCAAAATGTTTGGTTCAGTTTGGGTACTGGAAATTTGACAGGTGTATCCATTTCTGCAAGTACTTGTTTCAACTATATTAATATCAAACATTCTAGAAAGCTGGAAAGCAGTTACTAGACAATTAACTGAAATATTGACTAATACCATGTAATCGATTTACTGTTTTTCTGCAATCTGTCATTTCTGAGTTATTTCTGGATCAACAGCAATGCAGATTTGAACCAGGCATCATTTAAACGTCCAGCAGCCAAATTCTGACTTTGGGTCAAACGTCACACAGTGAGGTGATGTCACCGGAGGGGGTCCTTCGGCTCGTTCTCCCTCGCACTCGGCTCCTGGTCACCCCACACAGGGTCAGGAACACTCGTGGACTATTGCCCGTCAGGTTAGAGTGGTAGCCGTTACCTCCGATTAGGGAGAACAGGCCTCTATCATCATAGGGCGCCACTGAGTGGGGTTTCCAGAGCCAGCCCCCGCAC
>QEPC01010930.1:1859991-1870918 GCA_003113815.1 Sphenodon punctatus
GGGGTTCTGTTGGGGGGCCCGGCGATGGAGCCTGCGCCGCGGCCCCCCGCCCGGGGCTGTGCCGCCGCGCCCCACTCCCTCCCTCCCTCCCCCCTGCCTCGGAATCCTAACAGGTGAATAGATGTTTGCAGTGGCTTTTATATATTTTGACCAGGCTGATTTGGAATTTGAGTGATGCCACCGCGCCACCCTTGGGGGAATCTCGTATTTTCAAGATGGCATCCACCGTACTCACCAAAACAGGAAAGGAACCTAATATGTTCCTTCAAGAGTTAGGATAATATTTTTTTTCTGTCTAAATGTAGGATTTAGGGTACAGGGAGGCCATTTTTGCAGCTTCCTAACGTACGTGGGAGCAAATGTCAGTTAAGTGGATATGTTTGCAGCCACCGGAGCAAGAAAATAGACATAATTTAGCTTCTACAAGAGCTAGGACAATAATTTATGTGTGTAGGTATAGGTTTTGGGGCACAAGGAGTTCATTCTGCAACCTCCCAACATATGGAGTCACTAATTAAATGAGAATGAAATATAGTTGGTAAGAAATATGATTAAACATCATGCAAAAATGAGGTTAAAATATCATTTAATAATTGTGCGTTGAAAAGAACGTAGTTGTTGGTGAGAACACACAATTGGTGATATGAAGCAACCAAAATAACTAATAATAGACAATTACACCTAAACAAGATAACCAGTTTTACAGTTGTCGTTATAGAAGCAATGGTTGTCATATTGGAGAAATCTGCGCAAAAATGACTACAAATCTAGACACTGTAAGTGTATTTCTAGTCTTCTTCTAGAAGTAATAGCACAATTGTTCCATTTATTTCTGCAATTGTTTGTCCTGGAAAAGCTGCAAAAATCAGTGCAGGCTAACTGAGATACAGGACAGGAACATCTTCCAGTTGAACATGGCTGTTCAGTTGCACAGGTTTGCACAGTTTCACAGCTGGACCCTGGCAGCATTATGCTAGATATGCACTGTATTATTTGAGAACAATGGAGTAACTAACACCAGAAATACTGTCAAGTTCATCGAAGGGCCACTGCCACTGCTGGGGATTTTCCATATTCCCCATTCTCCTGTTGCTGCTGCTTTGTGGGAGGCAGTGGGTTGGGAGCCCCTTTCCAAGGGCTCTCCCCACTCCTACAAAACTCCACCTTCTCTGGGCCCCAGGTGACTGTGGCAAGCCCCTTCTCCCTTGGGAGAGGAGAGGGGGGTGGGGCCAGGGCTTCCGGGGAGGGTTTAGGGGCCACAGTGCCTTAAGTGGCCTGCCGCTCAGCAGCACCACGAGTACGCGCCACAGACTGCACAGCTAAGGGCCACGCAAAAGTGCCCTTAGATGTGGCCCTTAGTGTAACCGGGGGTGGAGGGGACCTTCACTGGTAGGATGTAGTCAGTTAATTTGGGAGTTCTTGTTTGCGTTTGGGGCATGGGGATTGGGTATTGAATATGACCTGGCCTCCTGGTGAGAGCAGGGGTTGGGTTGGGGAATGGGTTAGTGGGCTATGGTCACCCTGTAAGAGGGCAGGGCTGGCCCTGGTAGATGGGGGAGGGAGACACCGCCCTGTGAGAGGGGTGTGGGGGGGATGGGGGGATCCCCCTCACTGACCTGGTGATTTGGCCACAGGTGGAAGGAACAGGGGGAGGGGTTGCTGGGGTGGGGGGGGGGGAGGCCACAGCTATAGGGGTCATGATGGGCAGGGGAAGATATGGTCCCTCTGGAGGGTATTTACGATCTCAGAGGGTGGCTAAGTGTTTAGTGTCTCTCCCTCTCATTGCCCCCAGGACAAGTGGTGTAGTAGGTGAAGTTGGAGGAGCCCCATGCCATGTGCTACTGCTGTTAAATGCCAGGTTGGTAATTAATAAGTCCTTTGTGGTCCGGGATTTGATCCTAGACCAGAAGGCCGACCTGGAATGTATCATGGAGACCTGGCTGGACATTGAGTCGGGACCTATTTGGCTGACCTTGTTCCAGCTGGGTACTCGGTGTGCATCAGCCATTGTCTGATGGGGTGGTGGTGGTGTAGCCATCATTTTTAGGGAGAACTGGTTTATCAGGAGATATCCAGTGCAAACTCCATCCGGTATAGATTGCCTCCATCTTGTAGTTCATTTAGCATATCGAGACAGATTAGGGTTGCTGCTGTTATACTGTGCACCTTCTTTTACAACACTCCCTCTACTTGCTTTAGCTGATCTGGTGTCTGAGGTGGTATTGTGATCCCTGAGGCTTGTGGTCTTCGGGGATTTCAATATTCACACTGACTCCAGTGTTATGGGGGCGGAGCAAGAGTTCATGGCTGCCATGCAACTATCGGCCTGTCTCATCGTGGTCTGACTTACGAAGACATACTCTGGATTTGATACTTTGCACTGGCATTGAGGCCGGGTGGTGGTGGTGTCTATTAGTGGGGGAGGTGTCATCTGTGTCCCTGTCATGGACTGACCAGTATCTCCTGTGGGCCAGTATCCCGGTGCATGTCAGCCCCCAGAAAGGTGTGGAACTGGTTAGGATGGTTCGCCCCCAGAGACTCATAGAACCAGATTGGTTCCTGAATGCTCTGGGGGATATACCCTCCAATCTTGATGGCCAATCACTCTATGACCTCATTGCATATTAGAGCATCTTGCTAGCTGAGGCCATCGACTGAATGGCTCCCAGGCATCTGTTCCACATGCATAGGCAGTTCAGGGCCCCAAGGATATGGATGACCTCCATCGGCTGAAGCAGAAAGGGAGACTGTTAGAGTAATGGTGGCGTTGCACTCATACTCAAGCCGACCAATTGTAGCATAGATCTGTGTTGAAAGCCTATGCTGTGGCCATGCGGGCAGCAAAGAGGAGTTTCTTTTCTGCCATCATATCATCGACAAAGTTATGTCCAGCTGAGCTTTTCCAGGTGGTGAAAGGCTGGGCTGGGCTGACCAGCCCCTTCTCCACCTGGAACTGGAATCTTCCAGTGCTCTCTATGACATGTTTAGCAACTGGTTTGCAGATAAAATGGATTGCATCCACCATGACTTCGACGTCATACTTAATGCAGTAGATGTTCCTGAGGTTGTGAATATTCCATCTGTTCTGGTTTTGTGGGATCAATTTCAGCAGGTATTGTCCACCGATGCAGTGGAATTGCTGGGAGCTGTGCAGGCCAAGTCTTGTGAACTCAATCCTTGCCCGTTCTGGATGGCAAAAGCCACCTGGGAGATGCTGGGGTTGTTGCGGGGGGGGGGAAAGGTATCAATGTCTCCTTTTTGGAGGGCAGGATTGACCCTTGCTCAAAAAACTTTCTCTTGACCATGACATCCTTGCCAGGTATTAGTCAGTCTCTAACCTTCTCTTTTTAGGGAAGGTTATTGAGCGGGCCATGTCCCAACAGCTCCAGGGGCATCTGGACCACATTGGTTTCCTTGATCCCTCGCAGTCCGGTGTTCTTGCGGGGTATGGTACAGAGACTGCAATTGTGGCCTTGGTCGATGATCTGTGCCAAGAGTTGGACCGAGGTTGATACAGTCTTCTGTTTTTGTTAGATCTTTCATCAGCGTTTGACACGGTTGACCATGAGATGTTGGAACCATGCTGGGGTGGGTGGGACTGTTCTTGAATGGTTCTACTCATTCCTGGCTGGGAGATCCCAACATGTGATATTGGAGGATTGTACATCTTCCTCCTGGGCTCTCATGTATGGAGCCCCACTGGGATCTATTTTGTCCCCTCTCCTGTTCAGTGTGTATATACAACCACTGGGTGAGATCCTGAGAGGATTTGAAGTTCAGGGTCATCAATAAGTTAATGACACCCAGCTGTATCTCTCATTTTCATCTGACACAGGCCCGGCAGTATCTGTGTATTTATTTATTTATATTTAAACGTATATGCTGCTCTCTCCTGCCTCGGGAACCTCAGGGTGGCTAACGACATTTAAAAAACATATTAAAATACGCAACAATAAAACTACAATTAAAACCACCTAAACAACCCAACCCTTGTGGGTTTCCTTGGTGCCTGACTGTGGTGGGGGATTGGATGAGGGTGAGTTGGCTGAAGTTGAAACCTTGACAAGATGGAGGTGATGCTGCTGGGTAAGGATGAAGGAGTGGAGGCCTCCCATCATAGATAGGGTACATCCCTACCTGGTTCATCAGGTTCAGAGCCTTGAAGTACTCCTTGATTCACAGCTTCATTTTGACGATCAGGTGGCAGATGTGGCGAGGAGTGTGTTTAGTAAGTTACGTCTGGTCTGCCGCCTTCGACCATATATCTCAGGCTCTGATTTGGCCACCATCATCCATGTATTCATCACCTCAAGAGTGGATTACTGCAACATGCTCTACATGGGGCTACCCCTGGTGATGACCCGGAGGCTGCAGCCAGTGCAGAATGCGATGGCCCACCTCCTTATGGGGATGAATCGCTGGGAGCACATAACACCAGTGCTCTGATAGGTGCACTGGCTGCCTATAGTCTTCCGGGTCTGATTCAAAGTGTTGGTTATTACCTTTAAAACCCTATATGGCTTGGGCCCTACCTACTTGCAGGACCTCCTCATCCGTTGTGTCCTGGATCAACTTCCGCTTGGAGGTCCCCTGGATTTTTCGGGTGGCTATTTTTGAGCGGGTGTTCACTGTGTCCGTGCCACAGTTATGGAACTCCCTCCCAGTGGAGATATGCCTCTCTCTGGATCTCCCCTCCTTCCGTAGACATTGTAAGACCTCGCTTTTTCTTGAGGCATTTGATGAGGGGGACACGTAGGGGGTGAGGTGTTTTTATATGGAAGCTTTTTGCCTGGACCTCTTATATTGAAGATTTTATAAATTATGCTTATAATTTTTATATTCTATTTTTGTGTTTTGTATCTTGTACACTGCCCCAGGCTGCCATTAGGCAGGAGGGGGCGGTATAAAAATATTATAAATAAAATAAATAAATAAATTATATATATATATACGGGGGACATGTAATGCACCACAACCCAAGTTTATGGAACAGTATTTGGTCAGACATATTTATTGAAATGACATTTATTTTATTTATTTATTATAAGTGATTATACCCCGCATCCTCCTGCACATTGGCAGCTCAGAGTGGCAAACAACACATCAAACAACATCAATAAAAATACATAAAACTAAACATTAAAATATCAAAAATACCAAAAGGCAAGGATACTAAGAGTCAGAAAAAACCCTCCCCCCCCCCCCNACCTGGGGTACCCAGGGGATCTCGAGTCAGGTGCCCCCGGCCGACCGCAGGGGCCGCAAAATGACATGGGGCCTGAGGCAGTCTTGCAGATAAGTAGGACCCAAGTCATTTAGGGCTTTATAGGTTATCACCAACACCTTGAATTGGGCCCGGAAGACTATAGATAGCCAGTGCAGAGAGCGGAGCATAGGTCTAATGTGCTCAAGGCGGCTCGTCCCCGTGAGAAGACGGGCCGTCACATTCTGCACCAGCTGCAGCCTCCGGACCATCTTCAAAGGTAGTCCCATGTAGAGTGCATTACAACAGTCCAATCGAGAAGTAATGAAAGCATGGATGATAGTTGCCATGTCCAAGTCTGGGACATATGGCCACAGCCATCGCACCAGATGTAGTTGGCGAAATGCTCCTCTCACCACAGCCTCCACCTGACAATCCAGGTGGAGCTGTGGGTTGAGGAGCATCCCCAGACTATGGACCTTAGCGGCCAGACGGGGACAGACCCTGCCATTGACAGGAGCCACCACCTCCTCAGCCCTCCCCACCAACATCACCTCCATCTTGCTGAGATTCAGCCTCAGATGATTCACCCTCATCCAGTCACCCACAGCTGCCAAGCACTGGGTAAGCACTGAGACTGCCGGGTCTGGATCTCCAGAAAATGAGAGGTAAATGTATCATCGGCGTACTGATGACATCGCACACCAAACCCTCTCATGATCTCCCTCAAGGGTTGTATATACACATTGAACAAGAGAGGGGACAGAATAGACCACTTGTCCTGGGGGCAATGAGAGGGACAGAGGTCCTGGGGAGATGACATATTTCCTGAGGACCACTAGCTGAGTTCTCCATGACAGAAATGAGCGGAACCATTCAAGAACAATCCCACTCACCCCAGACTGGTCTCACAGCCTTGTCCTCAACATCTCATGATCAACGATATCAAATGTCGCCGACAGATCCAATAAGATCAAAATAGATTATTTGCCCTGATCTAATTCATGGCATAGGTCATCAATCAAGGCCACAAGTGCAGTCTCAGTGCCAAACCCTGGTCAAAAGCCAGACTGTGAGAGATCAAGAAAACTGACCTGGTCTGGATGTCCCTGTAACTGCTGGGCCACCAGCCATTCAATAACCTTCCCTAAAAAGGGAAGGTTAGAGACTTGCTGATAACTGGCCAGGGAGTCAACGCTCAAAGATGGCTTCTTGAGCAGAGGCTACACCACCACCTGTTTCAGGAGGCTTGGCACTCTGCCCTCTCTAAGGCAGGCATTGATCACCCCCACCAGCAATGGCCTTAATGCCTCCAGGATGGACACAGATCTATTTCACAACAGGTGGCTCGCACTGTCCTAAGGACCTCCGCTGCATCAGCGGGCAACACCCACTGAAACTGATCCCACAAAAACTGACATGGTGGGGCTTCCCCTACCTCTAGTTCACTCCATGTCACAAGTGCAGCTTCGAGGTCTTGATGAATCTGAGAGAGATTATCCACAAAATAGTCAGCAAACATGTCACAGCAGGCACTGGAAAATTCCAGTTCCAGGGGGAGAGAAGCTCGACTGACCTGCCGCTGCACCACCTGGAAAAACTCCGCTGGACATGACTTTGTGGATGCAATGAGGGAAGCAAAGAATTCTTTCTTTGTTGCCCGCACCACAACAGCATACACTCTTAAACTAGCTCTATGCTGCAATCAGTCAGCTTCAGTATGAGTCCAGCGCCACTGGCGCTCCAACCACCACCCATCTTGCTTCATCCGGCACAGGTCCTCTGTGAACCACAGTGGCCCCTGCTGCCGGTACTCTGGGAGCGGACGCCATGGGGCTGTTCAGTTGATGGTCTTAGTCAGCAAGCTGTTCCAAAAAGCAGTGAGGTCATCGAGCGAGCGGTCATCGATATCAGGGGGCAATTCACCTAGAGCATTCCGAAACCTTTTTGGTTCCATGAGTTTCTGGGGGTGGACCGAACGAACTGGTCCTACACCTTTACAGGGGAAGACATGCACCAGGAGCCTGGTCTGGAGCAGCTAATGATCAGTCCATGACAAGGTAAAGTTACCACATCCCCCACCACCGGCTCCCCTGCCTCAAGGCCTGTACAGAACATCAGGTCAATGGTATGTCCCCCCTCATACGTCAGGCCCCTAACCCTCTGAGACAGTCCAACGGTTGTCATGGCGTCCATGAACTCACACTCTGCTCCCCCAAGACTGGTGTGGATATTTAAGTCCCCCAGGACCAAAGTCCTCGGGGACCGCAAGACCACCTCCGACACCAATTCCGCTAGAGCATGTAGTGCCATACAGGTATGTGCGTGGTATATCAACACCAGCCCTAATCTGCCTCCAGTCAAATCGAACATGAGGTGGACCCCCTCCATGCCCAAGATGGTCTGCATAGGATATCGCCTCATGAACCAAGTATCCTTAAAAACAACAGCTACACCGCCTCCCCGCCCCTCTGCCCTGGGCTGGTGCTGTACAGAGTACCTGCCAGGAACAAGGTCAGTCAATATTGGTCCCGACTCATTGTCCAGCCAGGTCTCTGTAATACACATAAGGTTGGCCGGTTGATCCAGAATCAACTCTCGGATCGTCGCTGATTTATTACCGACCAACCTCGCATTCAACAGCAACAGACCCAGTTCAGGGGCTCCCCTGATCCCAATCCCTCCATTATCTGCCTGGGGGCCTATACAAGGGACAGGAATTAAATACCTGCCCCTCCTTACCTTTGTCCTGTCCTTTTGCATCCCAGACACACCATACTTATCCCAGCCCATCAGGACCCCAATGGCTGCAGACACCCTCCCCCGGGCCCCTCCCCCCAGTGGTCATCCCGCCAGACCACCACAGACAAACCGTCCCTCCCCTAACCTCTTCCCCCTCCTATATCCCCTCCCCTACCCCCTTTGGTCCCCTGCCTCTCACAGAGGGACCAAAACTCCCCAGCCTTGTTGAGTCAAACCCCCACTCACACCAAGGGGACATTCCCAATCCAGTCCCCCCTCCTCCCCCACACATTAGGGGAGGAGATCATCATCCCCTTACCCCTCCTTCGACACCCCTCCACTCATACCCAGAATACAAGTCTTATAAAAACACCAGCCACACCTCCCCCAGTCCTCACCTAAGGGCCGCACCCAAGGACTGTTTGGTGTGTGCCTGTGGCAGCGCCGACCCACCCTGGGCTTTAACCCCCCCTCCTGCCAGACTCCTCCTCCACCTTGGAGGATACTTCTATGACCCCACCTCCACCCCTCCTGCAATGGAGGGGGAACCACAACCTGGCTCAGGGGTTCATCTCCCTCCCCTGTCGGGGTGAGCCTACCTGGCTCCCAGCCCCCGATGGTAAGTCCCAGAGGGATTGGAATCTCAGCAGTGCCGCTGTCTCCCCAGATGCAGGTGGCAGCAGCTGTGTCCTGCAGCAGCACTGAGCAGCTTAACCCCCCTCCTGCTGGAAGTCTCCTCCAAGGGGGGGGAGGAGGAATCTCTGACCCCATCCCTCCTGCAATGGAGGGGGAAACCATGACCTGGCTCAGAGGTTCAGTTCCCTCCCCTGTTGGGGTGAGCCTACCTGGCTCCCAGCCCCCAATGGTAAGTTCCAGGGGGGTCCGAATCCTGGAAGTGGCAGTGGTGCTGTCTCCCCAACTGCAGGCGGTGGTGGTATGGACATAGTCCTGGGGGGCTAGTTGTTATGACACTAAACCAATCTGCTCTGAAAAGGTAGTCATTGAGACTCTACACGTACAGCCAACTCAAAGATGTATCTGACATGTGGGATGAAAATGCCAGTCCAAACAAGAATGTCACAACACACAAAGAGGAATCACCCGCTCGTTTTCAATCTGTTTTGATTGACAGGAAAATGTTTTGGGAGAGACTGGATATATACATTGATCCCATGAAACCTAATGAACATCCTTCTGGTGCTATAATAAACATCATATCTGAGAAAATATGGCAAGAAAAAGTAGATGATGCAGTGACAATTGGAAAAAAACAAATGCAAGATTATAAAAGTAGCTGGCCTGAAGGCTTCAATGAACCTTTAACTAGAAAATTCACAACAATGAAAACACTTTAGAAATGTGTTAAAGCTGAAGGTGCTATGTGCTTTAACACAGATATAATTTACTCCAGGGTTACGTGCTCTATGGCAACACATGAGATGGATCTCAAGAACCTTTTTATGTGTGAGTTGGCACCGATACCAATATAACTGTTTAATGACAATGGTGATATGAGGATTGCAAAGACAAATTAGTAATTAAAAAAAGATCTTGCAGTTGAACATTCAGCTCGATTGTTACCAAAACCATTAGTTAACGTCATTGATGGATGTGCGATTCTTTGGATTATCCATTGGCCATCACTAGGTGTGATTCAAGATTACATTGACGGATTCATACTTTATATTATTAGAATACTGGCCAAATGTGAAGTCTTCCTCATATTTGACAGATACTACCAGTATTAAGAGTGCCACTCGGAGAAACCGCTCAGAACATCAAGCCAGTAAGTGCCTGAGGCTAACTGTGCAAACCCCTTTTCCTCCACACAAGGTTGTAATAACAGTTCCAGAAAACAAAATCCAGCTCATAGAATTTCTTTGCGAGCAGCTTCTGGTCAATGTAGAGAAGTGCCAACAGAGCAGTGACCGCCCACTACGCAAACTTGTATTAATGGGATCCGATCCAGTCCCAAAAGAGGTTGACATGGGTATCGTCTTGAGAAGGGGGGATCTCAAGACTACTCATAAAAAGGCAGATGAAACTATTGTCCAGCAAGTGTTGGTAATGTTGGTAATATGGAAGATATTAGCTTCATCAAAGTAGTCTGTGCTGATACGGATGTTTTTCTGTTGCTGATGTTTTATTATCGAAGGTGCAAGTGGATGTTCACTACCTTGAAGGCACTAATGCAACAAAAGCAGTTATCGATACTGGGGCATCCACAATGAACAATGAAGCAATCATGCCATACCTTATACCAGTGCATAAGTTGCTATGTTATGATTTCACTACCTAGCCCTGGGGTATTAGAAAACTGACAGTTGTCAAAGTGCTAAAGGAAGGTCTGAAACTTTCAAGCATCAGGGGGATTAATGCCAGTATGTCAGATATTATTGATGAATCTACTGCATTTGTGGCTGCATGCTATGAAAGCAAAGTAAAGAGCAGTATGTCTGAAGTAAGGTATGATGTATGGCTGGTTGAAACCAGGAGACAAAGTGTGTACAACACCAAAGTTTAAATCTTTACCTCCAACTTTGCTTCCCTTTCAGGAAAAGGATTTCACACATGCAATCATGCGTTTGGTAGGCAGCATTGAACCAAGATCCTCCTGATGTGGACCCTACTTCCTTGGGTAGAAAAAAGAGGATAAAACCAAGTCCCTCATCCTTGTTTCCACACCACCAAAGACTGAAGCGGCACCCCATGAGGTTTTGAAGATGATTTCTAATGATAGAAATAAAGAATAACCAATGTGCATCACAACAACATCGGCGGGAAGGAGCTTCTGGGACATGCCCCTTGTGAGCCCGCCGAGGCGCTGTTGACTGAAGGGAGCAGCTGGGCCTGCTGCGGGGATCCTCTCTCCCATCTCCCCCCCACCTGGACTTACCTGCTTGCGGGTGGTGCCGGGGGGGCTGGTCTCCTCGCCGCCGCCGCCGGCATTGTCATCGCCGCCGCGTCCATCCCTGCCGCCGC
>QEPC01010930.1:1872716-1892203 GCA_003113815.1 Sphenodon punctatus
ATTTTTTTATAAAAATGAAAGACTTAGAAATAAAGCAAATGAAAACCAAAAACAAATAATGATATGGGTCCCTGGTGCGCACACCTCTAGTGATAAGGAGAACGAAGAAGACTAAATAAGTTTACAATGTCTAGATATATAGAGTAATTTTTGCACAGATTTCTTCAACAAAACCATTGTTTCTGTAACGACAACTGTAAAACTAGTTTTTATCTTGTTTCATTGTTATTGTCTTATTAATTTCTTTCTTTGGTTGATTCATATCACTAATTGTATGTTCTCACCAACAGATACATTCTTTTCAACACATGATTAATAATATTTTTACCTCCTTTTTCCATGATGTCTAATAATATTTCTTACCAACTGTATTCCATTCTTGTTTAATGAGTGACTCCATATAGAGGTTGATGAAATGAAGTTCTTGTGCCCCAAAACCTAGACTTATACACACAAATTATTTTCCTAGCCCTCGCAGAAGCTAAATTACGTCTATTTTCATGTTCCAGTGGCTGCAAATATATCCACTTAGTCAACATATTTTCTCCCGCATACATTAGGATGGGGCAAAGATTTCCTCCCTGTGCCGAAAATCTTACATTTAGACAGAAATAAATACTGTCCTAACTCTTGAAGGAACATATTAGGTACTTTTTCCTGTTTTGGCGAGTACAGTGCCAGTGGACACCATCTTCAAAATACAAAATTCCTCAAGGGTGGTGTGGTGGCATCAATCAGATTCCAAATCAGCCTAGTCAAAATATATAAGAACCACTGCAAACAACTATGCACCTCTCTGTGTGAGGTTCGGCAAACATCTGCCAGACTACCAGGGGAATGAACAGGAAAGAGATTTATTTATAATTGTATTTCTATCCCGCCCCTCGCATCAAGCGACTCTGGGTGGCTTACAAAATAAAAAAATAATTAAAAAATATAAACACATTAAAACGGATATTAAAACAATACAAAAGCTTAGTGTATGTAAAAAGAAAAACAAATTCCAAGTGCAAAAAAAATAAAAATAACCACCACCCGCCCAATCCTGCGTTCCCTTCTCCCCCTCCCCATCTCCCCTGCCAAATGTCTGGTAGAAGAGCCAGGTCTTACAATTTCATTGGAAGGTGAGAAGATTTGAGGTGAGGTGCACCTCCACCGGGAAAGAATACCACAGCGACGGCACAGCTGCTGAGAACGCCCTCCAGTCCATCCGAATTCATCAACAGCATGGGATTTCCAGGAGACCACCCCCGGACAACTTCAGGGGGCGAGGCGATCTCACAGATAAGTAGGACCTAGATAGTGAAGGGCTTCAAAGATCAACAGCAGCATCTTGAAGCAGGCCTGGGAGATGATAGGCAGCCAATGCAGTGCCAGGATCACTGGTGTTATGTGCTCCCTATGACCCATCCCTGTGAGGAGATGGACTTCCGCATTCTGCACTAGCTGCACCTTCTGAATCATCACCATGGTGATGCACATCACCATGCACATAGAGTGCATTGCAATAGTCTAGGCTCAAGGTGATGAACACATGGGCGATAGTGGTGAGATCAGAGTCAGAGACATATGGGCAGAGCCTCTTCACCAGATGTAGTTGGCGAAAGGTGCCCCTGGCCACAGCCAACACGTGGAGATCCAGACAAAGATGGGAATCCAGAAGCACCCCCAGGCTCCACACAGATGGAAACAAGGGAGGATTAACACCTCCAATAATGGGAGAAACCTCCTCACTCAGATCACCAGTCCCACCAATTAACATCACTTCTGTCTTATCAGGACTGAGTTTCAATCGGCTTGACTTCATCTAATCGCCCACAGCAGCCAAACACCAAGACAGTAAGGAGATAGGGGAGCCTTACACTGCTTTTAAACGAGGGCGCGCTGAAGCGCCTCCCAAACGCCGCATTAAAAGAAAGCCGCCAGAAGTGACGTTCTCCCCATTGCCGGCAGTGGCAGCGGCTGGAGACGCGGGGCTTTGCAGCGGCGCGTTCTTAAGACTTCAATTATTAGGCTTAAGAACGCACCGCTCCAAAGCCCCATGTCTCCAGCCACCGCCGCCGCCGGCAACGGGGAGAACGCCACTTCTGGCGGCTTTCCTTTAATGCGGCGTTTGGGAGGCTCTTCAGCGTGCCCTTGTTTAAAAGCAGCCTTAGTCACATAAAAAAGGTCCCATCCACCCCCACCAGGTTTCACGGACAAGTTACCAACAACTCATGGTTAACAGTGTTGAAGGCTACCGATAGATCTAATAGGACCAACAGGGTCATACGATCCTTGTCCATTTCCGTGAGGAGGTCACCAAACAAGACCACAAGCACTGTCTTTGTGCCATAACGTAGACAAAAACCAGACTGCTTAGGATCAACAAAACTGATGCCATCCCAATGCACCTGGAGCTGACGAGCCACTACCCATTCAAATAAACTTCCTGATTGTCTTGGGCACGTGTACGGTGCCACCCGCAATTTAACTGCCTCCCTTCACACTTCCCAAGTCCTCTGTGAACCATGGGGACCTGTGGAGCTGACATGGAAGCAGACGCTTAGGAGACACTTGATCGATGGCCTCAGTCAGCACATCCAACTGTTCCACAAGGCCGCACGGTCATCCATGAAGCAACCATCAATGTCAACAGGTATTTCTCCAAGAGCATTCCGGAGACCTTCCAGTTCCATAAGTCTCCTGGGGTGGACCATCCAAACTGGTCCCACATCCCAATGGTCAGGAAGGCCTGCTGTGATGGAGGCTTGCAGGAGATGATGATCCAACAATGGCAAGGGTGATCTCTCTACACCCCCAATTATTGGACCCCCAGTCTCATGGTCAGTGCAGAAAAAAATATCCAGAGTGTTTCCCCACTCATGTGTCGGACCCCTCATCACCTGGGACAGTCCCATGGTTGCTATGGAGGCCATGAAATCCTGCTCCGCCCCTTGCAATCCTGCCTCAGCATGGATATTGAAGTGCCCCAAGGACAATAAGCCTGGGGTGTCACAGCACTGGGATCAGAGCCTAGGGGAGGGAGGGTAGGAGGGCAAGGATGAGGGGAACAAGGGCAAAGGGATTTAACACGAAGAACCCATCAGTATGGACAGGCTCCAGCAACCGGAGCCTAAGAAACAAGGAAGGGAAGGGCGGGAGACAAGACACGGGGGCAAGGAAGCCAAGGAGGAGGCAAGAGGGGGGAACAAGGGACTGTCATGGCTCTGGGGTCGGATCCTGGGAGGGGGAGGAAGGAAGGAGGCAAGGGGGTAACAATGGGACCTCTCAGCTGCTCTCTGATACCAAGGAGACGAAGTGCTCCGTATAAGAGCCAGACGATCTGGCCTAAGAAAGCATATGGCTCATCATTGAGGTCAACGGATAGGGAGCTAGGGAGAGGGAAGCCAGGGAACAAGAAGCCAAAGGCAGGCAACTGGGAACCAGAGCAGGGGGATCACCAGAGAACTCTAGATGGGTGGTAGGGAGCAACAGGGGATTCAAGGCGAGGAACTGGGGAATGATAGGGAACCAGAGACAGGGGCTGAGGGACCAAGGGCAAGGAATGGGGAACCCGAGGCAGGGGGCAAGAGAACCAGCGGCAGGGGGAGAGAGGGAACCAGAGACAATGGATAGGGAGACCAAGGCAGGGAGCAAGGGAACCTGAAGTAGGGAAGGGGAAGCCCAGGCAAAGAAGCAGGGAGCCAGAGGCGGAGAGCAGTAAGGCAGGGAGCGGCAAGAAGCAAGGCTCCTAGGACACAAGGCACAGGCCTAGAAGTCACAGGAAGGGCCCTTGTGGATTCAAGGGTCAAGGAAGGCTAGCAAGAGAAACAGGAGACCTCTAACAACCCTAAGACTGGCTGAACAAGATCACACAGAGAAGGAACAGGACCCACTGGGAGGGATTTAGGGCATGAAGGAAACAGACCAGCATAGAGACAGGACAAGGGATGAGTAGGTAACAAACAACACACTCACAGTAGAGGGTACTTTCAGATGATACGGGGCCCTTTGGCCCCGTACCGGAACCAACGTCTTCGTTCCCCGCCGGGGTCACCCCTGCACGGCCCAACAGACGTGCCGGGGGGATCCCGGTGGGGAAAGTGGGAGGGGCCGGGGCCGCGCGGCGCAACGTGCGGCCGCACGGCCCCGCCCCCTCCACGCACCCCGCCGCCCGCCCTCCGAGGAGACGGGCGGGCGGCGGGGCCAATGCGGCCGCCGCGTCTGGCCGATCGTGCCACGGCCCGGGATCCCGCCGGGGATCCCGGGCCGTGGCACGCGGCCAGACGTTACTTTTTGTTGGCCACGGCCCGGGGTCCGTTTGACCACGCTTCCCGGGACCTTCCCCCGGCTAGCCCGGGAAGCGTGGTTCAAATTGACCCCATGTGCCGATTGAGCGTGGCCAACATCTGGCGGCCGCCAAACAGACGTGCGGGACACGGTGACCCCAGGTGGGTATTCACCGTGGTTCACCGTGTCAACGTCACGTCTGAAATCACCCACAGACAGGTGGCGAGGGAGGGAAACTGGGCAGGAAAGACCCCAACACTCAAGGCTACAAAAGGGACAAGTGTTCACACATGGGGAAGGGTTCACACGCTGGTAACACAGAGGGGGAACAACACATTAGGACTTACCCACACCAAGACACAAATATACACAGAGACACAAGTAGAGAAAACACAAGCTGAAGTTACAGGGAATTAGGCTAAGCAAGAGTCCGAGAGGAATGACTCAAAGCTCCACACCCACCACAGCCCTCAGCAGCCTAAATAC
This sequence comes from Sphenodon punctatus, assembly GCA_003113815.1. Taxonomy (NCBI): domain Eukaryota; kingdom Metazoa; phylum Chordata; class Lepidosauria; order Sphenodontia; family Sphenodontidae; genus Sphenodon; species Sphenodon punctatus. The sequence continues at coordinate 1,877,475 of QEPC01010930.1, forward strand.
CACGAAGGGCCAATCAGGCTGTGGCAGGTGGGTCCACGCGCACTCCCAGGCAGGACACAGAGCTGGAGGGAAGGGAATGAATACCAAGGCAGGGGGGAAAGCCTCTCCCTACAACCACCCACCTGTGGCACAAGGGGCAAAACACCCTCAAACAACCCCTGAGGCCAGAGGTTCAAGACCCAGCCCTGACCGGGGGACCTCAAGACCAGATACAAAATGAGAGCTGCTATAACACAGAGGGGTGCTGTTGTTCAGTGGGGTGCATGGTACACCAGCAGAATCCCTAACCTGTGCCTAGGAGGATCCCCTGATCTATTACTGGCCAAATATATTACAAGGTGGAGGCACTCTATCCCAGACTTGTTCAGCACTGAAAATCTCAGTAAAACCAACCCATCCCTAAAAATAATAGCTACTCCCTTCAAACTCTCGACCCTCTGGTCTAGGCTGATGCTGGCTGGAGTATCCAGCTGGAACAAGATACGCCAATATTGGTCCAGAACAATCTTCCAGCGAGGTCTCCATCACACATGAGGTAGGTCGCCCACTCCAAGATAGTATAATGGAGTGCAGATGACTTATTGCACACCAACCTCATATTACACAGCATCAGCAAAAGACCTGGGTCTTCTGAGACCTCGATCACCTCGTTATCTGAGCCCAGGTGGGTTGTGCAAGGGATCGGCACTAACCACTGATCCCTCTGCTCAGAATGACATTTCCCCTCTCTAGGGTAATTTCCCCTTCTCCATCATGACCCCTATTTCCACCTTGCTGTGAGATCCCGCTATCGCTGCTGCAGTGGCAGGCCCCCAGGGGGGTGGGCCTGTGCTCGCACGATGTAGGGCACATCGGTGGCACTCCTGGCAGAGGGAAACCCCTCCGCTATGACAGGAATCCTGGCGCTGGTAGGAAGGCCAGCTCCAGAGGCCACTGTGGCAAATCAGGTGGAGACAGCGGAGACAGATATGGCGGGGTCTGCCGGCACACTGCGTCACTCCGTGCAGCTGCGTGCGCAGCAAGGCAGGGCTCCCAGCATTTAAGGATGGGCCAAAGAACACAGCGTTGCTGGAGATCAGCAATGCTGTGAAAGAACCCTTACTGAGAGAAAAGAACTTCAGTTTCTGGAACACGTGTGAGGAGTGAAAGCGGAGTGTCTGTGAGTGTGGGGGTGAGTGAGCGAGTGATAATTGATCACAACTGGGGGTTAGCGATAGGGAGTGCGGTGAGTTGTCTGTTGGTGATTAACATGGGTGGGTGGGTGGTAGGTGTCCTCTATTTCCCTCTACGGGGTTGGGGCCCCCTCCTCCCTCCATACCGGTGTGTGAGTGTCTTTGGGTTGTCCTTCCCTTCTCGTTCCTGGATCTCCATCCACCCCATACTGTACTAGTCCTTGCACCTTGTTTCCTTCCTGGGTGATTGTGGGATGTCTGCGGGGTTGGGGGAGTTAGGGAAGGCCACACAAGTGGTCGGGCTCCACTCAGGGCCTTGCTGTCCTCTGTCCCCCTATGATGATCCGTCCCTTTCCCAACTGGGAAGCATAGGGCCAAACCAGATGCTGGGGGGTTATTTAGTCCCCGTTAGAGAGTGCGGCCTGCCAGTGCAGCAGCGAGTGGGGGCGAGTGCATGTTGTGCTTGGTGTCGAGGTCCATATTCTTCCTTTCCCTCCCCTGCCCATAACACTTGTCCCTTAGGGGATGCTACCAGCCTGGTAGCACCTCCCAATAGGCTCTCCTCCAGAGTGGAAGGGGAACCCCTCCCTGTATTCATAACACCCAAAAAGCCTTGCCGTGTCCCACCCACCCCTCACCAGAGGACCCCCACCTCCTGCTGCTCTCACCAGCGGGTAGACCAAATCTGCTGCTCTCACCAGCAGACCAGGACTTACTTCACCCATTACCATATCATCACCCACCCTTCTCAACCCCTCTCCTGCTGCTCTCACCAGCAGGTGAACCAAGCCTTCTGCCCGCACCAGCAGCTTAGAACATACACCCTCCCACAGTCCTATTCCCTAACCAGAACACAGTAAAAGTTTTTAAAACCCCCACTATAAACAATTCAATATCCCTCTAGCCCCCACCAAGGTCCCACCAAAGGGCCATGCCAAAGGGCCCTTTGGCAGAGCCTCTTCGGTGCATGACCTGTGGTGTGGCCGAGCAGCAAGGTGTTGAAGGCAGAGCTGGCCCAAAAGTCCATCCCTCTTCCTGGGAGCCCTGGTCCTACCCCTTCTCTTCCCACAGGGGAGGAGGACCCTGAGTGTTACCTGGGACTCAGGTTTAGGGCTGTATGGAGCTTTGGGGAGTGCGAGCCATGAAAGGGACTCCCAGCCAGCAGCTTCCCCACTCTGCAGCAGCAACAGTCCAGTGTGGGTGGTGGTGGCAGCTCTGAAAAGTGTACCTCATTTATTTCCTCAATGCCTGATGAATGCTCCACCAATGAAGGTTGCTGAGTCATGGGCAGAATCTCCTCACCACCACAGCACCCACAAACAGCCCTGTCAATGGTCAACACCCTTTGGGTGTTGCCCTTTGGACTGGTGCCTCCCGGCCCGAGTCTTAGAATAAATATCTTCAGAGGAGGGAGATCCAGGTGTTAAAAATCCCCTAGGGAACCAACCAGTCTGTGCATCCCTGAAGGAAACCAAGCAACAGAGAGAGCCCTCAACCCCCATTTTGTTTTGTATGGGCAAACAAAATCAACTGGTAACACTGCAACAGATGAAAAAACAGCAATGGAGTAACACAGTAAACACTCAAATCAATTAATTAGTTTAGTTAACTAATAAAATGAGTAGATACCACTCAGTAACTGATTGTTCTTGGAGCAGAACACTTACCGCAAATCGAACAGTTTCCTGTTACTCGGTACTTATTATTATTATTATTATTATTATTAACAAACATTTATATAGCGCAAGCAGTGTACCTGGCACTTTACAAAGTAATAAAATAGACATGGTCCCTGCCCCTAGGGCTTACAATCTGAGAGACAGGAGCTGGGGGAGAGACTTAGGAAGGGGAACAGAGGGAGAGACAAGGGGTCTAACATTCATGAAGATGCGAGGTCTCAAGTGCACGTACTTGGCTTGGTTACGATGAGAATGACAGCAGGCAGGTCCATGTTGCAAGGATAAGGGTAAACCGATCGTAGGTATAGGAATAGTGGCTCAGCAGGATAAAGAGTCAGACAGAGCAGAGCGAAAGAGGTGAGTTTTAAGGAGAGATTTGAAGGTATGAAGGGAGGGGGCAAGGCGGATGTGGACAGGGAGGGAGTTCCAGGCATGGGGGGCAGCAAGTGAGAAGGGACGAAGGCGCTTAGGGGAGCAGGGAAGGCGTGGAAGGGTGAGAGAAGGGACAGAGGAGGAGCGAAGTGCACGGGCTGGAGTATGGAGGGCGATAAGTGCAGAGAGGTAGGGGGGAGCAAGGTTGTGAAGAGCTTTATAGGTGAAGACTAGGAGCTTGTGCAGGATTCGTTCAGGAAGGGGAAGCCAGTGAAGCGAAGAGAGGAGGGGCTGCACATGGTCGAAGCGACTGGCGAGGTAGATGACCCTGGCAGCAGAGTTTTGGACAGAGATGAGGGGAGAAAGGTGAGACCGGGGAAGGCCAGTGAGAAGGAGGTTACAGTAATCGAGGCGAGAGATGACCAGAGCATGAACAAGAGTTTTGGCAGACGAGACAGAGAGAAAAGGGCGAATCTTAGCAATGTTATGGAGGGAGAAGCGACAGGATTTAGCAACAGAGTCAATGTAGGGTTTAAAAGAAAGGGGTGAGTCAAAGATGAAGCCTAGGCTACGGGCTTGGGGGACAGGCAGGATGGTGACTCCATCAATAGTTATTGACAGTGAGGAAGGAGAGGAAGGATGAGGGGGGAAGATAAGGAGTTCAGTTTTAGCCATGTTGAGTTTGAGTTGACGTTGAGACATCCAGGTAGAGATGTCAGAGAGACAGTTGATGAGACGAGCTTGAACAGAGGGAGAGAGAGAGGGAGTAGAGAGATAGAGTTGAGTGTCATCAGCATAGAGGTGGTATTGGAAGCCATGGGAGGCAATGAGTTTGCCTAAGGATGAGGTATAGATCGAGAAGAGGAGAGGGCCAAGAACAGAGCCTTGAGGAACACCAACTGAGAGGGGGAAGGAGGAGGAGGCGGAGTTGGAGAGAGACACATTAAAGGAGCGGTCAGAGAGGTAGGAGGAGAACCAGTTATGGACAGAGCCACAAAAGCCAAGGGAGTGAAGGGAATCCAGCAAGAGTGAGTGGTCAACAGTATCGAAGGCAGCAGAGAGATCAAGGAGGACAAGAATGGAATAGAGACGTTTAGATTTAGCCACCAGAAGATCGTTGGTGATCTTAGCGAGAGCAGTTTCAGTAGAATGAAGGGGGCGGAAGCCAGATTGGAGGGGGTCAAGGGAGGAGTTGGAGGATAGGAAGTCAAGGCAGCGGGAGTAGACAACACGTTCAAGCAGCTTGGAAGCAAAAGGAAGGAGTGAGACAGGACGATAGCTAGAAGGGTCAGAGGGGTCAAGAGTGGACTTTTTGAGAATAGGAGAGACTGTGGCATGTTTGAAGGCAGAAGGGAAAGAGCCAGTAGAGAGGGAGAGGTTGATGATGTGCAGGAAGGAAGGGGCGACAGTGGGAGTAATGGAGGTGAGGAGGCGGGAAGGAATGGGATCAAGGGGGCAAGTGGAAGGGTTGGAGGAGGAGAGCAGAGAGGAGATTTCCTTAAGGGAGGCAGGGGAGAAGGAGGACATGAGAGAAGGAGGGGGAGGAGGGAGAGGGGTGGGAGTGGGAAGAGAGGAGTGGGAAGCGATGTCGAGGCGGATCTTGTCTATCTTGGAGGTGAAGAAGGAGGCAAGATCCTGAGCAGAAAGGGAAGAAGGAGGGGGAGGACAGGGAGGCTTGAGGAGGGAGTCAAAGGTAGAGAACAGGCGGCGAGGGTCCCGAGAACAGGACTCAATGCGGGAGGCATAGTAGTGTTGTCTAGCAAGGGAGATAGCAGAAGTAAGGGTGGAGAGACAGAATTTGAAGTGAAGGAAGTCAGCGTGAGAATGGGATTTGCGCCAGAGTCGTTCAGCAGCACGAGTGCAAGAACGGAGGTGGCGGATACTAGGGGTGAGCCAAGGACGGGGGTTGTGGGAGAAGGCAGGGCGGGAAGAGAGAGGGGCATGGGAGTCAAGTGTGGAGGAGAGAGAGGCGTTGAGAGCAGAGACAGCGGAGTCAGGGGAGGAGGAAGAGAAGACTGTAGGAAGAAGGGGAGAGAGAGAGGAGGCAAAGTCCAGGGGATCAATAGCTTGAAGGTCACGGAAGGGGCGTAGAGAAGGGGAAGAGGAGGGGGGACAGTGGGAAATGTTGAAAGAGGCAAGGAAGTGGTCTGATATAGGATGAGGATCGAAGGAGAGATCAGCGACAGAGCAGTTTCTAGAGAGGACAAGATCAAGAGAATGGCCATTAGTATGGGTGGGGGAGTTGGTCCAAAGGTGGAGGTTGAAGGAGGAGGCTAGGGAGAGGAAGCGAGAGACTGAGGGCTGAGATGGGTCATCAACATGAATGTTGAAGTCACCAAGGATGAGAGTGGGGATATCAACAGAGAGGAAGAAAGTGAGCCAGGACTCAAAGTCAGAAAGAAAGGAGGAGAGAGGACCAGGGGGACGGTAGATGACAGCAACACGTAGATGGAGGGAGGAGTAGAGGCGCACGGAGTGAGCCTCAAAGGTACTTAACCTTTTCAGCTCTATTATTCACCTGGAATGTCACCTTAGAACTCGACAGCTGGAATACACATCAGGATCATCTAGTCCAACCCATTACATTGAAGAAGGGTAATGCCATAATGAAAATACTCAAATGTCTCAACAGATGAATTCATTAACAAAATAATAGAGCCTATAATAATAAGTGGCCCAAAGTTGGAGCTTTGGTAAACTATACTTTACTCTGAAATTATTCCTACTGAAATCAATAGGACCATAAACAGATTAAGATAATACAGTGTTAGTAAGAGTCGAACAGTCTGACTCTTACTAGCTCTTAGGCTGAAAGCTTGTCTAGATCTTACTAGTTCTTAGGTGTAGCACCTGAGGTAGCAGTTACAGTCAGCATGAATTCCACTGTTGTGAATGAGACTTATACCAGAGTTAACATCTACTGTCGGTACTATCCTACAAAGGATAGCTCTTCCTAAATTTTGTTTTGTGTTTTTCTTACTTTAATCACAACCTAATAAATAAAGTTGCACTGTTTAAAGCTTTCCAGAATACTTTCACTCTCAAAACAGCATTTTGTTTGAAACAAGGTAATTCACCGTAGACTAACTATACTGTACTCAAAGGACACCAAGGGTGTATGTCATACTGAATTACACAATTCTCAAAATTTGCTCTTTTCAAAAACAGCATGCTTATCAGTTATGCACTCTAAAGACATTTTTAAGTGTCCAGTGCCTGGAGGTATAACCTTAAGTATCCAGCAGGAACTGATCCTTTGTTTTAAAAAGTAATTGTCAAGAGCATGTTATTAAGAAGAGTAGACCACTATGAACCTGACATTTTAACTGCAAGTAAACTTTGCGAACAATACTGTCACATGGCAGCAGGAAGGATTTCTCACAGGTTAAAATACATTTAAAAATGGCAGAAAGGATGGAAGTGACTGGGATAAGGTTGAAAGGAGGGAAGGCTTTTGTTTGCTGTACCAAAGCATCAAGAAATTAAGAGCCAATATTGACAAAAAATATGGCCAAGTGCTTGCCTTTTTGGCAGCTTTTGGCAGCTGAGTGGAGCCCCAAAATATATATTCTTTCCGTTTTAACTGCTCTCCTGCCATCCCCCCCATACTAAGAACATTCAATTCTTTTCTTAAAATATGGACTTTGTGGGTCATGCATTGCTGCTACCATTTTCTCTCAGGCTTCCACTGGCCTTTGTACTAGGCTGAATGCCTCTGGCAAGAGGTGACTGGGGAGTCTAAAGGTGTAGCAGGTGAGGGTTCATTACAGAAAGCTGATAAAATACCATATCATATTAACCCATAGACAGGGACCCAACTTCACTGTGTTTCCCCCACTGATGCCAAGGCAGAAAATGCAGTGAATCATTGCCCATAGCATATGCATACATTGATACACCTGCATGTATCTAGGTGCACCCCTGAAACACCGGAGAGAAGGAAAGATTTGGGGCTCATTCACAGAACACTCTTTTAGAATGGGTGGTGTTACAAACCCACATCCTAAGTGTTGTGTGAAATCTTGACTATACTCTTTGATGAGTTGTTCTCTGCCACCTGATGCAGGAGACCTGCTTTAGTGTTGAAAAGAGTACCCCTCAAAACAGGCAAGCCCGTCAAATATACTCTGCCCAATTGTGGTTTCAGTAATTTATATCTCTTTTTTCCTCATAAAAATAATGTAATACCCATTAGTACCATGGGATGGTTATTCATGATTTTGGTTATTCAGTTTTGGTTTCTCTGGGTTTTTTTCAGACGGTTTTGGTTTGTTTATTTTGTTGTTTGGTCATTTTTGGTATTTTTGTTGTTTTATTTTGGCAGCATTAACACTATTAGATATGTGCAATTGTTGAAAATGACATAACTGAAATACTGAAATGACCGAACAACCAAAATAACTGAACCAACCCACCACCCAAGAAAAAAAAAAACTGGGCAGGGGAGTAAATCCCAAAACAGGATATACGAGTGACTGTTTGGCTCACAGATATTGTTCAAATAGTCGAAGGGCTACACAAAAGCATGAATAATACCTGCAAATAATAAACCTACTACTCATTTCAGATTTAGTTTGCTTATAGGATCTAACATTCTCAAATGACAGTGGTGTTTTGTGATTTGATTATTCTAAAGCAAAATTTAATCCCTGATGCATTGTTTCCTGTTTCTTTTCCTACTTTCAAGAGACCACAGGGGTATGGTCAGAGCGTCCTTGTGAGGGGACTACTTTATTCACTTCAGACCACTTCCAAAAAGCTACATGCAGGGGATATCACAAGGGCATGTTTGCAGGCCCTTTGCATTGTGGGAAATACCATAGTGATACAATTAGGTTACATCATTCTGTCAATATTAGCACTATTGTACAGGTGCAATTGCCAAAAATGGCATAACCAAAATACTAAAATGACTGAAAACCCCAAATAATCAAAACGAAAAGTTGAGAACCATAAAGTAACCAAAATGGATTGCCTGAAAAATGGGTATGTTAACCCCAGCATCCTGTCTCTGAGAGCTTCAGGTTAGGGCTGAAATGAGATTTCACTAACATGGGAAAGCTCATCAAAATCCTGGTTCCCAATACTATCATGGTCAATTCGAGTATCTCTTGGTATTGTTTTGATCAAGATTTCATTTCCCAATTTTCTCACTTTCCTTGTACTGGGATCTTGTTTACTGCTTTGCTTGTAATACCAATGCAATATTACATTTCCTGCACTCAATTTCTCCTTCTACATACTTAGCACTCATTGGTTGGTATGAAGATCATTTTACTAAGCTGCATTCCAGTTGCAGATTGGTCAAAGCAAAGGGAACAGCATTGAAAAACAATTCTGATTGGAGACACTGGAGTGGAGACACAGAGGGGGAGGTAAAGGGGTGGGATATCCACACAGTGAGTAGCTCAGAAATGTGGAAACCTAAAACCTGGAATCAAAATGGTACGCTCTGAAATGCGGTAAGCAATCCATGAATGCTACACAGTAAATGGTAAGCAGAAAATCAGGATGGTACCTTGTGGTATTACAAGAATTAAAAAATTGCAGAGATATCGGGAAATGGTTGGGAAATTGATCCCAATATATGGTGAAATTTCTCCGCAGCAGCAGCAGCTTGTTTCAGCCCTACTTCAATTGGGGGGAGGGACATTGACATTGACCGGATCTCAGAGGTTTGTGTGGCCAGGGAGGCTGGTCCCACGCTTGGTCGTTGCTCCACTGCAAGTTACCGAGGCATAGGGATTCAAGCCTCCGCTCCCAGAAGGGTGAGCAGCTGCGGCGTGTTTGACAGCTGAGACATCTTAACGCCATGATTGGCCCTGCCCCCGCTCCGGGGATACAAAGTCCGAGGCAGCACAAGCGTGAGCTCGGGGAGGGACATTGACACTGACCGGGTCTCAGAGGTGTGTGTGGCCAGGGAGGCTGGTCCCCCACTTGATCGTTGCTCCACTGCAAGTTACTGGGGCATAGGGATTCAAACCTTCATTCCCGGAAGGGTGAGCAGCTGCGGCGTGTTTGACAGCTGAGACATCTTAACGCCGTGATTGGCCCTGCCTCCGCTCCGGGGATACAAAGTCCGAGGCAGCACAAGCGTGCGTGCCGCGGGCATGTTCACTTAAAGGCTGTGCATGCAAGGACGTGCCCTTGTGCGCACAGCCTTAGGTGTCGACCGGTGGCGCCAGGGGTTTTCCTGTTGTTGTTTTGTTTTTATTTCTTGGTAGGCACTTTAAATGGCATCTGAAAGTATTAAGAGAGGCCGAATCAACCTGGCAGATTCATCACTTCCAATAACTACATATGCGAAGCAGAGGAAAATAGATGTGTTCCTGCGACATATCCCGGCCCCGCTGTGTGGTAATGGCAGGCTCTCTTCCTCTTCGCAGTATGGTAGCTTTTCTGAACCACCCGAACATGGCCTGCCATTGACCATTTTGGAGAAATCCTGTTTGATACCATCGGCCTCTCAGATTTTGCCTCCTTGTAAGAACATCTCAAAGACGCCATTTCTTAAAGATGATTCTATACTGTTGAACAGTGATTGCTTAACGGACTTTCTATCAGACCATGTAACGTTAACTACAGAAACACTACGTTTCATGTTTCACCAAATTAACCAGCTAAATGGGAAAATTGATACCTTGTTATTGCATAGGGGATCTCCCCCAGTTCCTACCATGCACTCGAGGGTTCCCTGTAACACTAGGAGGCAGGAGGGGGGCCTAGGTGTTAAATCCCCACAGCTAAAAACTTTAGACACAGTTATTCCTCCAGCTTTGGCCCCGGTATTAGCCCCTGCTCCCTTGAAGCAAACTTTAGATTCTATGGGTACAGGTGCAGAAATATTTGAACTCTTACAACTTAATCTTATTTTTGTTGTCTTTCCCCCGGTTGGAGGGTGGGTCCCCCACTGGGACACCCCTTTGGATGTGGCTGAGCACCTACGGGGGCTGTTAAATGAACCAATTACTGGACATGATATTTTTATGGTTGAAGTCCTGGTTAAGTCAAAGGCGAGGCATCTGGTAAATGTAAAGTTTAACTCCGAGGTTTGGGTAAACTTTATAATGGATAATCGATCCCTATTGAATAAGTTTGCTGTATACCCCACCAGAGCTTATGGGACCCTTTTGGGGTTGGTGTGTCAGGAGGAAGTATTTCCTCTTTTTCAGGATCCTCCACCTACTATGATTTCTAGGCCGTTACTCCCGGGATGTAAGAAGCTCCCTCCTCGGCACAATTGTAAGGAGGGAGATTTAAGACCACTCCTTCGGGAAAATGACTTGAATTCAACTGAGATGGAGGTTGATTTGTCAAACAACCCTCCTCCTACCCCACAAGTTCAGAACGATTTAGCCCTCTGTGCTAGAGCAGAGGAGGTTACCTCAGCAGTATTGTCTCAGGGTAATTTAATATCCCACCTAGAACAGCTTTGCACTCAATTGAGGGACTTAAAACACCATAGAGCCTCTCCTTCGAAACACAATAGGCGAGGAGTGTTGCCCTTCGTGGTGACCCAAAGTTCAAATGTCCCTCCTCCGGTGGTCTCCCCGGTCACTCCATCGAGCAGGAGAGGACCACTAAGATCTCTGTCATGTGTGGGGGATGGTTCATGGACCAACCCAGTGGTTGGGGGGACCCTCCTTCCAGAGGTTCCTAAAGAGCTCTCTGGGGGGGACAGCTTGACCTGCTGTTTGCAGGACCAGTCAGGTGGCCAGGACTTTGATTCAGTGGCTCACTCATCCCCGGGGCCGGGGGATGGCGACTGGGAAAGTCAGATGGGGGCTCACCCCTTGACCTTTGGGGAGGAGACGTGACAGCCAACGGTGGTTCCAGCTGGCTTGGTGATTGCTTCCTGAAACATTGCGGGGTGGAACTCCTGTCAGTTGGACAAGAGTTTCAATGCCTTCATAGAAGGCCTGGACATTTTATTGTTACAAGAAACTTGGAGCATGTATGATTTTAAGTGCAGGAGTTTTGATGTTTATTGTACACATGCTATTGCATCCTCCTCCTCAGGTAGACCTAGTGCAGGTTTGACTTTGCTAGTTGCCAAAAAACATCTGATTAAAGTGAAACGAGTGGGTTTTTTTAGATCTAATATAGTAATTTATTATTGTATTTTTCCCTTGGGTTATGGGTTGCTAATAGGTATTATATATCTACCCCCGACATCGTCGACCTTTTTCCCCGACAATTTTTGGGATGTAGCCGCAGACATGTTTTATGAGGCAAAAAAACTGTATCCTTTGGCTACTCTCATTATCGGAGGTGACTTCAAAATTAGAACTGGTAACTTAGAGGCAGTATCGTTTGGCCCCAAGCTGGACGAGTCCTCTGATTCTATGGAGTTAGCAACAAGATCCTCATGAGACAGGGTGGTTAACCTCGAGTCAAAAATTTTGTTTAACTTCTGTGACACTTTTGATTTAGCTATGCTAAATTGCCGTGTGTGGGGTGATTTGATGGGAAACTTCACTCACCATTCATATGCGGGATCCAGTGTAATAGACTATATATTGGTCTCTAAGGGCTTTACCCAAAATATTCAATCTTCAAGGATTAGCCCAAGAGTGGAGTCAGATCATTTCCCACTGATTCTGTCAATTAGGGAGGTTCTAGTGGTTCCCCATTTGAGAGAGCCAAAAAAAGCTGAAGCTGTACTTCTCCCTATAGGATCTGTGACCCGAGTTAAATGGACCAAGAAGGTAGAAGCCCAACTGAGGACATTTATTTCATCTCCGGGTGCAGAGGAATGCAAATTAGCTATAGAGGGTATGGGTAGGGATTGCATCTCATATTATGAGGTCCTGGCAAGGAAGTTGGCCCCGATCCTCAGAAACTAGAACATTGCACCACAGTAAAACCAACTATGGGTGGTTTGACAAAGAATGTTGTTTTGAGAGGGTCTCACTTCGGAAAGTAGCAAGGGCGGTTTGTTCGATCCCCACTGAGGATCGTCGTATTCAGCTCCAACAGGGTAGATCTAGGTACAGGAAGTTACTGTCCCTTAAGAAGTGGGATTTCCAGCATAAAAGATGGGATAAATTATTGAGAGCAGTGGGCAAGGGGGACTCCCGGGAATTTTGGGGATTGATTCGTTCTGCCGGGCTAAGTGGGAAAGCCACATTAGCCTCACATATCTCCACATCACAATGGGTCCAATATTATACAGAATTTTTTTCCCTTTCTTTGCCCGGTTGCTTTATTGTCTCTCTTCACACAGAGAACTGCTTCCCAAAGTGGCCGCCTGTTTCGGTGGAGGAAATCCAGGATTTAATCACCCAACTTAAAGCTGGTAAGGCTCCAGGCAAAGACTATATCCCGCCAGAATGCCTGAGGTGTGCCCCAGAGTGGGGGGCGGGCATCCTGGTCCCCCTATTCACTGCTATTAATGAGTCTGGTGAGATTCCGGCCTCATGGTTAACCAGTATCGTGTATCCCATCTTTAAGAAGGGGGACCTTGCTTCCCCCAGTAACTATCGCCCCATCAGCCTGTTAAGTGTGGTGGGGAAACTATGCCTGCTTTTTGCTATTAAAACTTCAAAAGTGGATGGACTCCTCGCACACGATGGAGATCGAGCGGGCGGGTTTTCAAAAGGGCAAATCTACAATGGACCTTGTATTGGTCTTGTCTGCATTTATTAAGAAAGCCCTGGCCTGACAGCGGGATCTCTTCATGTGCTTTGTCAATCTCCGTATGGCGTTCGACTCAGTTTCTAGATCCCACTTATGGTATAAACTGCAAAAGACTTTGCTCGATCCCCGCCTTCTATTTTTAATATCGAAGCTCCATACAAATAATACTCTTCAGGTCCGTTGCCCAGTGCGTGGCAAACTAACCCCTAGAGTTCAGCTTGCTTCCGGGGTGAGGCAGGGATGCATCTTGGCTCCCATGCTTTTTAATTTTTTCTTGAAGGATGTGATTGCATTCTTAAATAGAATAGACTCGCATGCACTGGTCATGGGGAACAGATCTGTCCCTGCCCTCTTATATGCGGATGATGCTGTTTTGGTCTCTCATTCTATTGTTGGGTTACGTAGGGTGATGGACCAATTTGGTATCTATTGTCAAAAGGAGAGCCTTGTGGTAAACTACAGAAAATCCAAGGTATTGGTCCTGAGGCACCCCAGCCGGCATAGAAAACATCGCTGGTCAATGGGGGGGCTCACCAATTGAGCAAGTCACTGCATACAAGTACCTGGGGGTGATTTTCTCCGACTCTTGTGCATGGAGGGCCCACTTCGAAGCAAAGAGGGTCCAGACCAAACATACTATAGCTGCCATAGTGGGTTTTTACTTGGGTCCGGGTGGGAAATTAGTGCACCCGGCCCTGCGCCTGTTTAAGGCAAAGGTGATTCCTCAGATCACTTACGCAATTTCTGCCTTGGTCCCGAGACACCTGCATAGGCTGGAAGTGATCCAGAATGGGTTTTTGAGGAAAATACTGGGTCTACCCAGGGGCACTCCTCAGGTGATATGAGCAGAAGCCCATTGTGGCACGCTCAGACAGACCGCATTGCTTGCAATGCTAAAGTATTGGCTCCGGAAGTACCTGTTCTCAGGGAAGGATGGTTCATTGTTTACATTATCCGTGACCCACAATTTATTAAATCCATGGATCCTTGGGATGGTTGAGGAAATACAAAAGTTGGGCTTCTCCTGTGATCTTTTGTTGAAGGCAGGGTACGAGGTGGCCAAATCTCTAATCGCCAAAAGGTTGGCAGACAAAGAGATCCAGCAGGAGGATGCCCGGTTAAGTGATCAAAGAGCTGTGCAGTACTATTCCCCCCTGTTTTCTACCTCTCTGAGTTCTAACTATTGTTTGGAGTGATGTTTTAGCCAGACAGGCTTATACCCGGCTGAGATGTGGGGCCTTTTCTCCTGAAATACTCCAAGGTTGTTATGCGGGTATACCCCGCGAAGAAAGGTATTGTGTTCCTTGTGATTCTTTGTGTTCTTTGTCAGGAGGTTGTATCCCTTGTGCACGTTCTTTTTCATTGTCCCACACTGATAGCTCCCAGGAAGAGACTGCAGGACTCTCTCCCTATTCAGTTTTCGGTAAGTAACCCTATAACTTTGTTGAGGTTGTTGCTAACCCTATCAGATTCTTTGGTGTCTCAACAAATGGCCTATTTTGGGCTGGCATTGGCCTGCAGGCATAAACTATAACGAGAGCAAGGAAGTATGAGTATTAGTAACTTGTATATAAACATGCAGAGGTATTAGATGAAGGAGTGGGGAACAGGAGTTTCTTTCAAAGTAGGATTTAAATAAGGTGAAACTGTACTGTATTTAATGCGTTCAGAATTTGTTTCTGTACTTGTTTTGCTTTTGTTTTAATACGAGACTAGTTTTATATTTTGTAATAGCCAATGGCTACACAAATAAATTTTCTTCTTCTTCTTCTTCTATATGGTGAAATTTCTCCGCAGCAGCAGCAACTTGTTTCAGCCCTACTTCAATTGTTTTGGAGAAGTGCACAAAAGGCCAAAGTGGATTAAT